>JAHHUM010000914.1:197500-579714 GCA_036173005.1 Crenichthys baileyi
AGCGCACAAACGCATCTCAACACAGCAGGCAACACATTCGTGAAGAAGTAAAGAATCAAAACAGTCGTTTCTGACAGTTTGTTCGCGCTAGACCACGAACAATTAAAAAATAATTTTAAATGTCTATAATACTCACTAATATTGCGCGGACATGTTTGTGGTCTAGGGACACTTTTTACCGGAGCACGTACGAATGTTTAACCGAGACAATGGTGGTTATTGCCGTTTTATCTCCTAACTGCTCCGTTAGCCGGCTAGTTTTCCTTGCTCTGGAGCAGCTCCATGGGAACTATGGGATGAACATGACCATATAAAGACCGGACACGGAGCTGCCCCGCCGGTGAACTGTAAACTCATCCCGGAGGTTGACAAACAGCAGGAAAAACATGTCAGCGGACCAGATTATAGCCATCGTGGTGGACGACAGAACCTACGAGGTGAATAAAAAGAAGCTGATAGAGAAAAGCGACTACTTTCGAGCGCTCTACAGCTCCGGGATGCGGGAGTCCACAGAGGACTCCGTTCAGTTGCAAGGGCTCAGCGTACCGGGACTGGAGCTGGTCCTGGAGTTCATCAACACCTCAAAAGTTCAGGTGGTCAACGAGACCCTTGAGGATCTGATCGAGACTGCCTCCTTCCTGCAGGTCACCTCCATCCTGAAGCTGTTGAGCTCAGAGATCCGACCGGAAAACTGTGTCGAGCTGTACAGCCTCTCTGAAGTGTACGGCACCCACGATCTGCGGAACGCCTGCCTCAAGTACATGAGCTGCTACTACCACCCCATGCTACGACGGCCTGAGTTCCACAGTCTGCCCCCAGCTGTGAGGGATCAGGTCAGGGAGATGCGCATGACGGGCGCCGCCACCCTGGTGGCCATCGGAGACTTTACCTGTCTGTCCCTGGATGTGCCCGATCAGGACGAGCCCTGGTCCATGCTCAGGTATGGAGAGGTTGAGCAGCGGTGGAAGCCCCTGGCCAACAACCTGCCTCCAGACATGATCAACGTGAGGGGGTACGGATCTGCAGTCCTCGATAATTACCTGTTCATAGCGGGTGGACACAGGATGACGAGTCAGGAGATCTCTGCCGTGCACTGCTACAACCCCTGCAGGAACGAGTGGAACCAGGTGGCTCCTCTCAATCAGAAGAGGTAGCCCTCCTCTCACAGATCACAAACTTCAGTTTGTTTTATTGGGATATCGTAGTTTTTTGTTGGGGATTAACTACTATTACATGGAGGTTTGTGTTGGTCTATTAAAAAAACGGAAGGAAAAAGATACCAGTTTAAAAAAAAAAAGTATGCCATACATTGCATGACTGCCTTCAGTTTATTCTGATGCTTCTAAAGGAAATCTACGGCACCCAGCTACCTTTTAGAAGACCTGTGATTAGTAAGTAGTCCAATATATAATTTCATTTTAGCATGAATCAAGTCTTAGAAGTTTGTTAGAGAAAATTGGTGAACAAAAAAGCATCATGGAGACCAAGGAACACAGCAGACAGGCCAGAGAGAAAGATGTGGAGAAGTTTAGAGAAGGATTAGGTTATGAAACAATATCCCAGGCATTCAACATCTCAGAGGGACCTTTAATCATCTGTAAATAGAAGTATGTTCACAACTCCACACATACCAAAACATGTCTGGCCACCTAAACTAACCAGGGTGGGGAAGGAGTAGTCATGTTTGCAGTTCGTCACATGCCGAAGACAAGGCAAATCTGTTGAAGGAGGTACCCTGCGCAGGTGAAATAAAAATTACATGTTTCTGGCATTGAGCCATTTTGCAAAGAAGAAAGAGCAAAAAATTCAGTCTGTAAATATACAAAACTGGTACCCAAAAAAACCTGCAGCTGTAATTTGCTCTGAAATGTGCTTCTACAAAGTATTGACTTAGGGAGGATATTTACAAATACACACCACATTTTTCAGATTTGTATTTGTAACTACATTTGAAAACTGCATATCACTTTCCTTGCAGTTCACAGTTCTGCACTATTGATCATAGCATAGAATCTCTATAAAATAAATAGAAGGTTGTAACATGATTGTTTCACTGTCCATTCCCTCCTATCCAGGTCCAACTTTAAGCTGCTGGCTGTACAAGGAAAGCTGTACGCTGTGGGAGGTCAGTGTCTGGGCACTGTGGAGTGTTATGGCCCTGAGCAGGACTGGTGGACCTGTGTGTCCACTATGCCTGATCCTTTGGTTGAGTTCTCAGCCTGTGAGTGTCAGGGTATGATCTACATCATGGGTGGATACACTGCGAGAGGTTTGTATCCCAAAAGACAGATCTGCAATTCAGGTCCTCTTAGGTTCTGCATGTTTTAGATGGGACTTTATTTTTCCTGACAGATAGAAACACCAGCGTGCTGCGCTACTGCCCCACCTCCGACACCTGGTCGGTGTTCCAGACGTGTCCGGCTCATATCCGGAAGCAGCAGATGCTCTCGGTGGAGGACACCATCTACCTGGTGGGCGGCTACACCCACGAACTGGAGGCAGGCTGGCGACAGCGGCGTCCCAGCCAGACGGAGGACGTTCTGACGGTGCAGTCGTTCAACGTATCAATAGGGGAGTGGATCCAGCTGAAGGAAAACAAGTCCAAATCGGGCTTGAACCTGACATGCACGTTGCACAACGATGGCATCTACATCATGAGCCGGGACATTGGGCTACCCACCAGCCTGGAGCACCGCGTCTTTCTCAAATACAACATATTCTCCGATGCCTGGGAAGCCTTCAGACGCTTCCCAGCTCTGGGACAGAACATGCTGCTCTGTTCACTTTACCTCCCCAATACGCTATGACCAAAAGGGACCTGACCAGAGGAACCCTTGGATCCTGTTGCACTAAACAAGGCTGTGTTTCAGTGGGAAGATGTCAGCTGACCTCTGTGCCTCCAAATAAACACTGCTGTGGAGAAAGGAACTAGAGACGGACAGAATAATTAGCTGGTGATCGGAAACAGACCAAACTCAAAAACTTTTTCCACTCAGTGGACGCCCCCTATCTTAAGTGCTAAGATGTCAGACACTACGCAGCGCTCAATGTGGATGAGGGGGATGAAGAATCAAAGTTAGCTATTTTCACCGTCTGTGGGATGTTAATAGATAAAGTCCAAAAGGAGTAAGAAGTAATTTAAAAGGAAGCGATACTTTTGTTAGCCGTTCGTTCATGCGGCTACAACAGAGAACCAAACTTCGGCGATTGTTTGTTATTTCACTCCTTCTCTGTTTGGTAATTTATTGCTCCAGACTTTTTCGAGGTGGGAATTAGTTTCCTTCAGTAATGACATTCACACCGAAGAATGTTCTTATTAGCGCAACTTTGCAGTCCTTAGTATGGTGCCTTTAGGTGACTGGAAAAAAAGAGATCTTTGCTCTCTGACCAGCTGATCATCGGTCAGTGTCACTAAAGCTTAAAATCGCCTAACCTAAACGGTACAAACATAATTTTTTGATGATTATTTCCATAATTCATCAAACCACTGAATAAACTGCTATAGCTTAAGAAGAAGAGTAGAAACATGTTGGTTTACAGGTAAAAAATTGAAGCAGGATTGGACAAAGTGGGGATATGAACTAACCGGCAGCTTCACATCTACACTGATGTTTACAGTTACAAATGCTACTAATGCTAATCGCTAACACAAGAAGCTACAGAGTTCAAAATGTGACCTCCATAATTATTTTGTCTGTCTTAAAATAATCCAACCAGGTTTTACTGCGGCGACTCTTATTACAAAGACCTGTTGAAATTAGCTACAAGTCTCTGATTGGTGCATCTCTGATAGGAGCTCATATGCCTCCAACTGCTGAGCTGAATTAAAACATTTCTGCATCCAGAAGGCCTTTGAAGAGCAGCATAGACTACCTAACCTCCTGGCTTGAGAAGGCCAAAACATTCCTGATGTTTACACTCCAGATATGGCATAATGCTACATGCTTATGTTCCGCCACAGAGCTTAAAACTACACTTTAACGGGAATGGGAGATCCTTGAAAGCTTCAGGAAATTAAGCACCTTGCTCAGTTTTATTTTTCCTGAGAGACACTAAATAGAGCTTAAAGCATAGTCCCACATGTGCCTTTTGAAACATCCGTAAGATCGTAGGATCTCTAAGGAAAAAGCATGAAATGCAAAACTCTTATCACCAGCATTTGACCAAAACTGCTGTTTTTATTTAATCTTTTTGTTAAAGTGGATTTTGTTTTTATTTAGGTAGATTTAGCTTGTTTATGAAAATAAGGGCTGAGCAGTGAAATAAACCTCTAGGCGTGCTTTGTAATAAATTCAGTATTTGTTGTGATTCTACTGGAGTTCACATTTTGTCACTTGTTTGGAGATTGAGAATAAAGATGATGTTCAGGCTCTGGTTTGATGTTCTCAGTTTTCTTCATTTGTTTAAGAGGCAACATTGAATTGATGGGCTACACACTGTATATATAAACACACACACTTCCACTAATAATGTATGTTGTACGGCTTTACATAAAAAAGGCTATAAACTGTAAGGAAGATGGGTGGATGGATGTTTGGATGGACCAGAAGTCTGCAACTTGTGGCTCTTATAAAGCCAAATAAGAAAGGTTTTTTATTATAAATGCAATAAAAAAGGTTTTTTAAGCAATTCTGTATGGTTTTTGTTTTGCAATATCTGCACAGAATATCTACAACAGCATGGCAGCAATTGTACAAGGCTTTTTTAGCTTCAAACTGACCTATGTTTTTAGGTGGGCTACGTATCTCTACCATACAGATGGAAAGGACTCACTCAGCTGGCCGCATTCTAAAAAATAGTTTTGTCCTTTGTAAAAGCGGGGATTAATTTTGTTCTAAAGTCTGAAAATCGTTTTTGTGGTTCCAGACAAATTTTATTTTGTTGTAGTATAGGCAAACGCGACTATGAATTGAGAAGGTTGCGCACCCTTGGCATTGATGGATCTACGTATGGGACAAATTTATAGATGAATGCATGGTTGGAGCGATGCATGTACATGAGTGGAAGGATGCAGAAATTACTGGAAAGATGGACCAAAAAATGGATGGACTGAAACAAAAGAAGGGATGGATGGATGAATGGATGAACCATCACATGTATATTTAAACAGATGTAACCAGCAGGGGGCAGCACTTGCTTTTAAATAATTCCTCATCTCTAAACGCACTATTTTCACCTTCACATAAAACCATTCTGTAACCTAATAAGGAAACGTTTTACATTCATGTTGTTTTGTTAAACAAACTTATGTTACCGTTTCTTCTTAAAACCATCCTCACATGTGAGCTGCAGCAACAGGTCATCGTCTAGAGGTCACGGACAATGCTTGGATGAGATATTTATAGCACTGGGTGGTGAATGAATGGATGGAAGAAATTGGAAATTGGTCTTTAACTGTGACACTCAAACGGGGGACAGAGATAATCAATATCTGCCATTGTTGGACCAGATTGATCATCATTGTGAGGTCAGATCACAGTGATCTCCCTCACACGTCCAAATCAGGATGAACAGAACTAATCCAGCTGCACAAACAAGGCATGCAGCATGATTTTTTTTTAAATAACACAATAAGGAGCTATAATCCATCTATAAAGTCAGACGAGATGTGCTCTGAATGGTGAGGGAACAGAAAGAGGAGGGCTCAGAGGAGAAAACACTAAGAGGAGGCGTATTTGAGAGATCCAAGGACAGACGGCACTGAGGGGAGGGCAGAAAACACGCGCACACAGACTTAGTCCCACCTACTTCTTATTCTCAGACAGAGTGGGAACAGATCTCACTGAGGAAGATGCATCTCTACATCCGAGGAGCGCTCAGGAAAAGTACATGAGGAAAGAGGAGCAGGATTTGACAAGACAGAGAGGGACATCTGCGTATTTATTCTGCAGCAAAGGACACTAAAACAGCAGCCCTAAACCCTGACATCCACTCTGTCTCCTGCAAAGACCGCTTCTCAGTCTGTGACCATGAGTGAGGCGAAGAAAGGAGAGCTGGCCATCCGGGACAAAGCCATCCTGCACCAGCAGAGGCGTCTTAAACAAGCCACCCAGTTCACACACAAGGACTCGGCTGACCTGCTGCCCCTGGATGGACTCAAGAGACTCGGCACCTCCAAAGACCTGGTGAGTCCCGCATTTTCTAACAGCGGAGAGGCTGCCGCAGGTTCAGCAGTTGTTAAAGGCTGAGAAGGTCTTCTCCCCAAATTAATACTGTCTGTAACTTTAGTTGCTGCTGATCAAATACAGGCCATTACTTTCATCATCACCACCTCTGTAATAGTAGGAGTTCTGGTAGCTGCTTTGGGGAATGTAGGTGTAACACAACATCAGGGCAGAAAGACATTAGCAATGACTTAAGAGAAGCAACTGTTGCTTCTCTTAAGTCAATCGGGTAAGGGATCATAGGAGCAATTCCAAACATTTTAAAGTTAATCGTATTGCATAGGTATCCACACCAGCAGAAAATATTTCAGTAATATCCCAATATCTCCTGGGAATGAATGAAAAAAATTTCCCATGGTAAGCCTGTGCAATGCTTTGAGAAGTCATAAAAAAACAGTTCATGACAGGACAATTAAAAAAGGCTGAACAAGTGTAAAAAGACGGGTGGATTGATTGATGCATGGGTGGATCCGGAGCAAACAGGTGCATGTTATATCAATATCAAACTGGAAGGATATTAATATTGCTTTATAGAAGCCCATCTATCTGGGAAAGATAATAGCAGCTGCTAATCTTCCCAGGAGTGAACCACCCACCAATTTCATCACGAGGTAAGACCATGTAATGCTCAAAGAAATGTGAAAATGCCCCTGAAATTTCAAAAGCTCCATCATTCCAGGCCTCAGTTAGTACGCTAAATGTTAAGGTTCGGGTCTGCTGGGTCTGCATTTGCAACGTAACTTTAGTGGGGCTGCTTCTCTGATCTCGTTTGTGGTGACCAAAAACATCAGCTGAAACAAGTTCTCTTTGGAGGTTTTCTGGCCATGTCCTTTAATGTGTCCAGAAGATGAGGCTCTATATATCCCTTCAGAATGATGAGATCCTGCAGAATAATCTGTAGAGTGTTGGGAGGAAAAGGTATTTTTTGATTTCTCTCTAAAATCCTTTACCATTGCACTTCGATCACAGATAAGCAGAAGACAATGGATAGAGGGAAGTCAAAGTTCATGACAGTTAAAGAAAGATAAAAAAATGGCTTGCTTAGACAGCTGAAGGAGAAAGTCCCTAAAAAAGACTTCTGGAACAACGTTCTTAGAACAAGTCAGATTGTAGAGATGCTTGATAAAAACAAAGCATATCAGCACAAACACCCCATACCAACTGTCAAGCACGGTAGTGGAGGACTGGTTTTGGCTTGTTTTGAAGGCACAGGACCCCATTACCTTGCAGTCATTAAATCAACCATGACCTTTTTGCAAGTATTTGAGAGTCAACTATAAGGCTTTATTTCTGACAGCTGAAGCTTGGTCAGGATGGGACAATGGTCCCAATGGCAGGAAATCAACACTAGAATGTCTAAAAAAGAAATAATAAAAGGTGTTGCAATGACCCAGTCAAAGTCCAGACCCAAAGCTGAGTGAAATGTAGTGACTGTTTTATCATGGATATTCTTTTTTGGCCATTACTGTTTACTTCTTTTGAGTATTTTGGCAAGATTTTATTAGAAAAGTTGGTTTATAGCAAATTTACACCAACTTTTCTGCAGCGGCTGTAGGTCAAAATACTCGTACTCGTCGTCTTCCGCTTTATTCGGGACCGGGTCGCAGGGGCAGCAGATTCAGCAGAGACGCCCAAACGTCTCTCTCCCCAGCAGACGTCCCTCTCCCCAGACACCTCCTCCAGCTCCTCCGGGGGGAGCCCAAGGCATTCCCAGGCCAGACGAGAGACATAGTCCCTCCTGGGCCGTCCCCTGGGCCTCCTCCCGGTGGGACGTGCCTGGAACACCTCCCGAGGAAGGCGTCCAGGAGGCATCCGGTATAGATGCCCGGGCCACCTCAACTGGCTCCTCTCGATGTGGAGGAGCAGCGGCTCTACTCCGAGCCCCTCCCGAATGGCCGAGCTCCTCACCCTATCTCTAAGGGAGTTCCTGGCCACCCTACGGAGGAAGCTCATTTCAGCCGCTTGTATCGGGGTTCTCGTTCTTTCGGTCATGACCCAAAGTTCATGGCCATAGGTGAGGGTAGGAACGTAGACCGACCGGTAAATCGAGAGCTTCGCTTTTCGGCTCAGCTCTCTCTTCACCACAACGGACCGGCACAGCGCCCCCATTACTGCGACAGCCGCACCAATCCGTCTGTCGATCTCCCGCTCCATTCTTCCCTCAATCGTGATCGAAACCCTGAGATACTTGAACTGCTCCACTTGAGGCAGGATCTCCCCTCCAACCTGAAGAGGACAAGCCACCCTTTTCCGGTCGAGAATAATTCAGCTTAAATATCTATCTATTGTAATGCATCTAACAGGCTGTGTTTTCAAACATTTTTACAATTTCTGAACCATCTCTTTGGGTTACCCATCATATGACCCATACAGCAGAGAGAGAATAACACTGTGCCAGAAAGTCTGAGTCACTACTGTATTACTTTACTGTGTGAACTGGGTTGTTTTAAAGTGCCAGGGAAATCTGCAGGACAAAAGAATGAACGATGCTTGCAGAGTCTTGCACACAGAAGAAGAAACGTCAAAGCTAGTTACGGTTCACTGTGCAGCTCCTCTCACATTTTATAGGATGAAACACAGTCCTGCATATAAAGTGGAACTTGTCCAACATCCTAACTTCCTCTTCCCCCAGAGGCCTTCTAAAGCCAAGCAGTTATGAACACTCTGGAGGAACTCCCTGTAATAATTCCCACAATTTATTGCTCCTCTAACAGGGTTCTGGCAAGGAGAAACAGCCTTCACTGAGCTGTGTGCTCTGCAAAGACCACTCTGATTCTGAAGCTCTCATGTCTACCAGATTTTAATAGACATTTGCTTTAAGAAAAACATTCAACCCACATCCTCTCGTTCTTTAGCTGGGTTTTATTTATTATAATCAGTCTAATGATACATACATTTCCTTCCTCGTTTTATTTGCATGCGTTTCTTGGGTACAGACATAATTTTAACATTTCTTGACACAAAGACTGTTTTTAGTAACTTTTAATCTTTGTGTTTATTCAGTCTAATCACTGACAAACAAACAAAATGACTCAAAAACGGCAACGAAATTCAAAGTGACTAAAAACGGTCCTGTAAAATCTCTCAAAAACAAGCAAGACATGATTTACATACAACAAAATTACCCATACTGCATAGCAATGATACAAAAAGATTAAGAAACATTAAGAAATACAGTGACCCAAACAGCTCATCGTGAACCAATACAATCATACCCAAATGACTCAGACATTACAATTGAACACAGGTAACCATAAAAAAGAGGCTACACATTAAACTAAACAGTAAAAAAACAAATCAGTGCCACTCCAAGAAGACACAAAATGACTCAACTAAAATCAGTCAAAAACAACTACAGATATGACAGTAAGGACCTAAAACACATCAAGCTACATAACAAAAAGTACAAAAGCCTTACAAATGACTACAGGCACAACATTTCAAATAACTCCAGATAAAATGACTTAAAATGGACACAAAAGTTTTAAAACAACAGTTTTAAAAACAACCACAAATCATTCTACATTACTACTACTACACAACAGAGACTTAAATCTCTATAAGAAGGCACAAACAACTGTAAAAGATGCAAAATAATGCAGACCTTCTGCAAAAAGGTGCAAAAGGATGCAAACAAAGTGGGTGTGATGTTACATGTGGCATAAAACTAACAGCATTTCAGAAAAACATGGTGTGATGGTCTGGGCCTGTTTTGCTGCTTCAAGACCTAATTGACTCAGTTACTGATAGAACCAAGATTTTAAGCACACCAAGTCCAAATCTGATTGGCTCAAAAAAACAATAAAAAACAAAGGTTTTAGAGTGCCTAGTCAAAGTCTGGCCCTAAATCCAAATGAGATGCTGTGGTATAACCTTAAACAGGCTGTTCATGTTTGAAATGTATCCAGTGTGGCTGAAATAAAACAAAAAAGAGGGGGCACATTTTTCTGCAGTGATTTAAAAGACTCATTGCCAGTTATCACAAACACTTGATGGAAGTTGTTGCTGCCAACCAGCTATTAGGGTTAGGGGGGCAATTACTTTTACACACAGGGGGCAGGTTGGTTTGGCTTTACAGCCCCCAAATAAAAGAAAATATCGTTTGAAGACAGCTTATGTATTTACTCAGGTCATCTCTGTCTGATATTAAAATTTGTTTTCTGATGTGAACTTTCAGATGTTTCAAAAAAAGCAAAAACTGTAGTTTTCTTTGAGATATGTTAGATTACCCTGAAAATTAGGTGCTAAACGAAGCAGATTGGTAATCTTTTGAGAATAAAGTATGAAAAATGCCGCTCAGACACCAAACAATGCTAAAAAACGTAAAACATCCTCATCTAAAGCGTTAAAAAACTCCACACTTACCTGTAAATGATGATAATCAGCTATATTCTTGCTTCAGCAACTGGTTCCCTGTGTGATCCAACTGTATGGGCCACGTGGTGCTGCAGTAAGAGGCACAGGTGATATATCAAGCCAAATGATTTGCAGGTGCCCTCGAACACACAAGAGTGTTTCGAAATGGTTTTCCTCATTTTCATGGAACCTCCAGCTGCAGATTAAAGCGGTTTACTTTGCTCTGCACGGGGAGACTAGAAACCAAACAAGCATTACAAAATACAAATCTGGGAGCTCATTATATTTTTATTAAACCAAGACAATTTTCCTGCTTGCTTTATTATCTCTTTATGCTCATATCAGCCCTCAATGTGCTACCAAGTATGGCTGCAGGCTCCTGCAGGCAGATGAGTTTAACACAACCACAATTCAAAGAGATTAGTGTAAAAGTCATTCAAGTCATCATTCTGCAGGGAATCTAAAACTTTCATATTATAAGACCTTTTTTCTCCTCTATAATAACAAATTACCGTTCAGCTCTGAGCAAAAACACCATCTGATAAAGAGATGTGACCACAGGGAAAGGGAAACGTTCAGTACAGAAAAGTTATTCAGAAGATGTGATTCTGAGGGGGATTTCAGGCCAACCGTTCACAGATGTATAACCTCATCAAAACAGGAATTATCTTTTAAAAGGTAAATGATATTTTCTACTCAGGAGTGCATGGACATGTTGCTGGAGGAAGCATTTAAGACCATGGTATTACTTAAAAATTGGAGCACTTAAACATTTGGAATGAACCTTAGCGTTGTGTGACAAATTACAGCAACTCGGTCATAAAAACTATTTTCATTATAAATCTGCTGCTTCCTTTGATGACAAAGAAAATTACTGGAACAATGAAAAGTTAAAGTAGTTGATCAATTGATCACCATTAGTGTGTTCACCTCTATAAAGGAAGACGTTTTGACAGGAAACAGGTGTGCCTTGTAGGTGGTAACACAACAGCGATGACCTCGGAGAAGCAATTACTTCTGCTCATCACTCTTGGAAGGGTTAAAAAGCTATTTCCAAACAAACAAAATTGCTGTCCAATATTTTGCCAGAAGAAAAAGGATCAACATATGGACAACATTTAAAACAGCCAACATTCTTGACAGCAGTGGACATCCCAGCAAATCTGACCCAATGTCAGTTCAGGCAATGCTCCAAGAAGTTGCAAAAAATCCAGAAACTCTGCAGGCATCACTTAGTGGGTTACATGTTGAGGTTCATTACATGTAACCCTTATTTGAAAGGATTGAAGCAGAAAGCACTACATCTTGCATATAAACAAACCTCAAGACCTCTGGAGCAATGACCTCTGAACTCAAACTACAGATGCTTGGCCATAATAAACAGTATATCCACACCTACACCTCATAGCAACTGCCCAGCACGGTGGTGGAGGACTGATGATGTGGGCTTGTTTTAAAGCCACAGGACCTAGCCATCTTGCAGTAATTGTATACTAAAGTACTGCAGGGTTTAATGCCATGATGTCTGTTTGTCCCTAACTGGGTCATAAACAGGACAACAATCACAAACAATAAATGTACAACAGAATGCCTGAAAAAGATTTAAGCTGTTTCTAGCTAAACTTATTGAAAGCTGTGCCTAAACAATGTTTGGTTATGTTATTCTCTTGAAGCAATGCTATAAAGAAAGACAGGTTTAAACGACTCCACAGTGACATGGAAGGCTAAGGTCATGCAGAAACCTTTTCTTCAAGATACTACAGCAAAATGTGGTTAAAAAAAACGTTGATAAATCTAACTATGCAGGTTTTTCATGCATTTCTTTTACATTTTACTTAGTCTTGTTACATAAAAAGGTTTAACTACTATTCTTAATTTACAGTTTTTAAATATATATATTTAAACTGGTAAAAACAAATAACAGATCTGTCTTTAATACAATCTCACATATAAAACCCCTTTCTCATATGACTGTAGCTGTATTCCTGCCTGTTTCAAGACTAAAAGGCATCACTTCTGTCTTTGGTGTTTCATGCAGGAGCAGCTTTTATGAATCTCGTTTGCACAGTATAAAACATGAAGGTAACGCAATGATCTGGGTCATGCTGGGCTCAGGTGTTGTATGTGCTCTGATTTTTCAACCCAACAGACAAACTCACACGCTCAGAAATCCCCCATGATGCATTATATTCACATGAAACCCTACAGTGTGTTGCCTAAACAAGGCCAGCTACACTGCATCTCCTCCCTGAATCCACCTCCAGCCTTTTTTCCCTTCCTCTCCATTGCTCTCGTGTAATAGAATTGGATTTTGCCCTTTTCGAGCCCCGACTTTGCAGCAGAACATGGCTATAGTGCTGCTGCTGCTGAGAGTGAGAGCACCTCAGGCTAAAGAGCAGCAAAACAAACTGAGTCTGACGTAAGGGCTGCGTTACACAGTGGACAGGACAGGCCAGCAAACATAAATGGGCAGGAATGTAAATCAGGCTACAGCAAAGAATATGATGAATGCTTACATTTCATAAAGCAGCAGGCATTTTTAAAATAAACAATTTTCTATTTTAGTTATCAATTAATTGAATCCTTATAGGAAAGCTCTGATTACAGTACCCATACATGGCAGCAGTAACTCGCTGTGTTACATCTGATTTTATCAGTCTCTCACATCTTTGTTAAGGCACAAATGGTTTTAATTCTTACACATTTAAGGGTTTTTGAGCATTAACGACCTGATTAAGATCATGCTACAATATCTCAGTTGGATTTAAGTCCAGACTTTGACTAGCCCACTCCAAAACCTTCAATTTCATGTTTTTAAGCCATTAGCAGATGGACCTGCTGGTGTGCCTTGGATCATCATCCTGCTGCAATGCCCAACTGGGCCTGCACTTAAAATGGGCCCATCGATTCAGCAAGTTGTCCAGGTTCTGAAGAAAGACACAAGCCCCAGATCATCACGCCAACAACATTATGTTTGACTGTTCTGAAATGCTGGGTTAGTCTTACACCACATATAACAGGACATACACCTTTTAATATGTTCCATGTTTGTCTCATCAGGTCTTGGAATCATGTTTTTAGGGAAAATGAAATGGACCTCTTAAAACTTGAAACTCTCCAATGGCTGCCGTTTATGCCCAGTTTCTTTCTTATTGTCGAACTCGGACCATTTCTGAGGCAAGTGAAGGCCTGCAGTTCTTTAGATCTTGCTCTGGGTTCCTTTTTGACCTTGTGGATGAGATGTCAGTGTGTTCTTCTAGTGATTTCGGTAGCCGGCCACTCCAGGGAATATTCACCAGTGCTCCATGTTTTCTCCGTCTGTAGATAATAGCTCTGTGATTCACTGGAGTCCTAACAGCATTGTAAACATTCACAGACTGATAACTGTCAATGACTTGAATTTCTTCAGATGAACGCATCATGTATTGTTTTTTAGAGCTTTTGGCATACTTCATGTTGTCATACTGATCCTATTCAAGTCATTTCTTAATTATACAGGTATGGCAGTAATCAGGCCTGGATATGGCTGGTAATATTTAACTCGGCTTTCAAAAAAAAATTGTTAATCAGAGTTAATTCTTGATTTAAACAGGGATCAGATCACATGGGATCAGGTTGGTTTGGATAGTTTTTCTCCCTCAATAAATGAGGTCATCATTTGTAAATTGATCTTTTTATTTACTCAGGTTGTCTTTCTCTCATACTTAAATTTTTATAACAAAGCAAAAACAGAAGAAATTTAGAAGGGTGTGAATACATTTTCAGAGCACAATATGCTTTGAACACAATAATAATAATAATAGAAAGCAGGTCAAAGAGTGAACATTTGAAACACACCTTTTAAACAAACCCTCTGAAAATCATGGAGTAAAGGGTCCAACAAAGCCCCCTATAATCACATGCAAAGAAATTTGCAAAAAAGAAAGGCTATGGAAAAAATCTTGGTACTGGGGTCCAGCTATATTTTGACTGAATCAATAAATATTTTAGAACCTGAGGATGTTGTAAAAAATATCTCTTTTAAAAAATATATAATTCATACCTCTAAGTTATTGTCATGGTTAGAACATCACGAAAAAAGTAAAAACAAATTAAAACATTATAATGTGCGCTGATGCAGTGTTTTTAGGCATTAAGCATCTCTGCTGCTGCTGTATCCATGGTTTTGCCCTACATTCTAGCTGTCTGTTTCTTCAAGTGTAACTAACAGATGAGTGAATCTGAAAGGTTTGTGTGTGTGTGTGTGTTCAGGACGACCTGTCTGCAGGTACATCTGAGCCTAATCAAAAGCTACTGGTCTGGGCTTGGATAGATGTGAACTAGCATCATTTAAAAACAGGAAACTACAATGGAGAGGTGTCATTCTGAACAGATGTCATTATATAGACACAAAACAAAAGTGGTCAGCATTACCTCATAATTAATTGAGGTAATTTGAAAATAATAAAAAAGTAAAGCTACCAAAGCAGAATGTTGTGAACTGCTTAATCTACTTCCCTTTCTAGAAGCTATAAATCTGCGTGAGCAGTCAATGGAGTGCATGCATATTCCCCAAAATTATCCCTAATCAGGTATTTTTTAACCATATTTGTTTATCATGAGAGTGGAGCTGCTCTCCAGAGGAAAAGATTGCTAACCTCCAGTGGGTTTGCCTGTTCCTACACCTACACATGCTGTGTGAAATCGGTTCAGATGCAGGCTTTATTTTTAGCTCCAGGACAATTAGAAGGCTTGGACCTGTCTCACTCCCTGTCATCTGGAGCTGTGGATGGGCGGTGACACTCTCTCAGCTGCCCCCCTCGGTGCTGGGCAGGAAGACAGGAGGATAAAAATACCCGGCAAAACAAAAACAAACAACAACAGAGAGGAAACAAGAACAGAGGACATAAATATTTGTTCAGTAAAGCATACAGTGAGGAGAACAAGTATTTGATACACTGCAGATTTTGCAGGTTTGCCCACTTGCAGAGCATATAGAAGTCTTTAATTTGTATCATAGGTGCTCTTCAGCTATGAATGATGGAATCTAAAACAAAAATCCAGGAAATCCCATCGTGTGATTTTTAAGTTATTAATTTGCATTTTATTGTATAAGTATATGATACATCAGAAAAACAAAACGTAAGATTGAGTACAGAAACCTTTGTTCGCAATTACAGATATCAGACCTTTCTTGTAGTTCGTGATGAGGTTTGCACACACTGCAGCAGGGATTTTGGACCACTCCTCCAAACAGATCTTCAGGTCCTTCAGGTTTCGGGGCTGGTTCAGGTCTGGAGACTGGCTAGGCCACTACAGGACCTTGAGATGCTTCTTACGGAGCCACTCCTTAGTAGACCTGACTGTGTGCTTCGGGTCGTTGTCATGCTGGAAGACCCAGCCACGGCCCATCTTCAATGCCCTTAGTGAGGGAAGGAGGTTGTTGGTTAAGATCTCTTGATACACGGCCCCATCCATCCTCCCCTTAATACGGTGCAATCGTTCTGTCTCCTTTGCAGAAAGCATTATAATTTATAATGCTGCACAGAAAAATTATGGAACAGATGTAAATAAAATTACATTAGAAGTAGGAATAAAAGCTAGATGTAGGCATTGGTTTAAAATAACAAAACATTTAAAAGCACATTTCAGACAAAGAAATTGCTAAAAACATTATACAATTTCCCAAGATCCAGCTTCTGCAGCCGAGGATCAGACGGCCAAGGTCTCCGCCTTCGGCCACCAATACTGTTTACAGTGGGGAGGGTGTACCGTTGACCTCAACTCGGGACGTTGTGGGTCGGTGGGCGAAGTACTTGAAGACCTCTTCAATCCCACCGGCACGTCTTGGGGCACCAATCTCTGGTGCTGAGGTCACCGAGGTGATTAAAAAGCTCCTCGGTGGAAGGCCCTGGGGGTGGATGAGATTCGCCCGGAGTTCCTTAAGGCTCTGGATGTGGTAGGGTTGTGTTGGCTAATGCGACTCTGCAGCATCGTGTGGACATTGGAGGAAGATCCACTGGATTGGCAGACCAGGGTGGTGGTCCTCCTCTTCAAAAGGGGAGACCGTAGAGCGTGTTCCAACTATAGGGGAGTCACACTCTTAAGCCTCCCTGGTAAGGTCTATCCAGGGGTTCTGGATAGGAGGGTCTGTCGGATAGTCGAACCTCGGATTCAGGAAGAGCAGGGTGTTTTTCGTCCTGGCCGTAAAAGACCGGACCAGCTCTACACCCTCAGCAGGGTCCTGGAGGGTGCATGGGAGTTCGCCCAACCAGTCTACATCTGCTTTGTGGACTTGGAGAAGGCGTTCGACTGCGTCCCTCTGGGAATCCTGTGGGGGGTACTCCGGGAGTATGGGATACCAGGCCGTTTGATACGGGCTGTTAGGTCCCTGTATGACCGGTGTCAGAGCTTGGTCTGCAAGTGGAGGAGTTGAAGTATCTTGGGGTCTTGTTCACGAATGAGGGAAAAGTGGAGCGGGAGATCGATAGACGGATCGGTGCTGCGTCAGCAGTAATGCGGGCGCTGTACCGGTCTGTCATAGTGAAGAAAGAGCTGAGTGAAAAAGCGAAGCTCTCGATTTACAGGTCGATTTACGTTCCTACCCTTATCTATGGTCATGAGCTTTGGGTCATGACCGAAAGAACGAGATTACGGATACAAGCGGCCGAAATGAGTTTCCTCCGCAGGGTGTCTGGGCTCTCCTTTAGAGATAGGGTGAGAAACTCTGTCATCCGGGAGGGACTCAGAGTAGAGCCGCTGCTTCTGCACTTCGAGAGGAGCCAGTTGAGGTGGCTCGGCAAACTGGTTAGGATGCCTCTTGGACGCCTCCCTGGTGAGGCAATAGAAATATTTTTCCATATCTTATTTTTTCCTACATACATGTAGTCACAACATTCATACAGTGTTACACAACTCAGAAGGACACTTGGGGTAAAGTGCCTTGCCCAAGGGCACATGGAGATTTGGCTGGGGAGGAAGCTGCAACTTTTAGCTTATGCATTACTACTATTCTCAGTAGTAATCCAAGACAGGAAAAATACGTGAACTCTACACGTTTTCGAACTGCGTAAGAACCATGTGTGCTGTAAAGAATATGCAACCTTGTAGGCTGGTGTAATAAAATTCAGCAGTCCTGATTCCCCATAATATACATAAATATGTAACAGTGTTAACAAGCCAAAATGAGAATACGGGTCATGCAGTGTGTCCAGCAAACCAACTATATAAATTAAGTTTAAATGACCTTGCATCACAAACTTATCCTATAGTCTAATTAAGGGTACACCGGTTAATCTTCACTCTCTCCTGAGAATTAGTCATTTCTAAGTACGGACAGAAGTTTGCTCCCCTGAAACATCCCGCACATCTTTTTATAAAGCATCAGCAATGGTTTCAGCTTTTCACCTTGAGTCAGACTCAAACGTTGACGTTTCCAGCTGCAGACATCTCTTTTCATACGCCTCACGCCAACCAGAGGAACTGGTCATGAATAAAACAGATCTTATGTAAATACAATCTCTACCAAGCAGTTGGAGGACCGAGGGCTCAGGAAAAAAATATAGCTTTAGAAACTCAGAAGACGAGCTGGGCCATCTATTTTTTCCCCAGGGGCAAATTTTTACAGAAAAATTTACGGGGGCACACATTGCATTTAAAAGAAGACAGGATGCAGTTGTGCATAAAAGCAAATCAGATTTACAAAATGATGTTAAACACAGGCTGACTATAATTTACAAGTGTTACAGCAATGCTTTTGACTGTCACAGATCCCTTTAACGTAAACAGACAGGACATGTTCCACTATGCTGTATAACCACTTATGAGGTCTCCAACAGACAGTGGCAAACAATGCTATTTGTTTGTTGTTTACTCTTGAAAAATCTCCGTTCAAATGAAAGAAACAGCAAGAAATCACTAGTTTATAGTGTGAACGCACCAAACATACTAACACTAGTGTTTGAGATGAAGCTCTTTTCTTTACAAACTTTCTAAGCATTGCACACTGTGATCTTGGGGAATTGACTAAAATGCTGACTCCTTAAAATGTTTTCCACTCGAATAATTATTCTCACAGTGAAATGATGGACTTCAAATATTTTAAAAACAGTCTAGGAACGGTCTTATAACCATTCCTAGTTTCCTGTACCACAGCAAAGTGCCAAAAAAAAAACCTGCTCTCCTATTTGGCTCCATCTTTGTTCTGCTTTTGGTTTTTGTAAGCTTGAGTTTAGATTTAAATAATTATAGAACCTGGTAAAGATCTGATGATTTTCCATTATGTCCAGATACAAAAAAAGCTGTGTACATCCTCGTCAAAATAAAGTTTTTTGTTTCAGTCCTTACTAAGCCGTCAAATAAAACTCTAGGTATTTTTAGGTTAAACAAACAGCTGTAAACAGGTAAAGAGAGTATAAAAACATTTAAGGACCATTAAAAATAATACTTAAAACTCTCTTTCAGTTGTGCTGTTTGTATTCAAGCACACTTGGGGTTGGACTGAGATGCCCCTGTGGGCTTTGAATGCATTTTTTTAAGTATAAAATGTAAAACATTCATATTTTACCTCACTTACAGTCTGGACCAGTAGACGCCTAAACTGGGAAAAATTAAAACCCTATAGTGACCAATGCCACGCTCAGTGGGCGTTTGCAATCTAGATCTAGAGGCTTCAACTCTAGAATCACTGACCTAACAAAGCCTGAGTGAAAATGATAGCAAATATTTCCAGGAAGCAGATCGTATGTACCCCGAGGAGCCTTGCTGGAGACCACGTGAGCTGTTTATTCTGTCACCAAAGATTTATTCGCCACAGATATTCCATGTGGGATGTCAGCCCGTGAAGAAGACAATTACAGGTTTATTACATCTGGAGAAATTATATGTGCATAAAGAATAAGCAGGAAATGGAGGGAAACGCAGGCCTACTGATCGCTGTGACGGGATGTCAACAGCTGGAGACGTGCATTAGAATAAGAAAGAGGGCATTAGAAAGCTCATGTGAATGGCTGGATGAGAGAAATGAGCCTGTTTGCAGTCAGATAATTACTCCACATGGCAATCAGCCTCTAATCGGACTCAGAGGGAGACATGCAGAGGAAAGACACAGAGCCAAACAGACAGTGATGAAGAGGAGGAGGAGAATCTCTGGTGTTGAACATTAACAGTCTTTCTGACCTGCTGGGGAGACTGGTTTGAACTGGTTGGAACTCAGAGGTCACCACAGGACACACACAAGCCAAATCAACAGCAGGACATGTATGAACAGACAACAAAAAGGAACACAGTCGACTGTTTTCCGACTGAATCATGAGCACATTTCTAGTCAAACTGAATACGTGGTGCGAATGTATGGGTTTCTGAAGGTTTGTGAACATTTTCCTTTGGACTTTGTCTGATTCCTCACCATTTTAGTCCAGTCCTTGTATCTGCTAAGAACAGTAAAATATATTGATCAAAAATTATGATCAAAAAGAAGTTAGAGCACAATGTTTGTTAATTCTCCAAGGTACAGGACAGTAAAATAAACCTACACAACAATAAAACAGCATAAATAGTAATAAAATATGAAATATTAAAATAAATAACGTAATGAAAATGTTTGTATTAGAATTCGTAAAAATAATGATTATAGATATTGGGGATTTCAACATGTTATGCATCGGGTGACTGATGTATTGTTGAACAACAAATTCTGTGTAGGTATTCAAGAGGTTATTCAAGTTGTTTGAGGGCTTTTTCCCCCCAAAGTCATCGGTGCAGCTGGAGTAGAAGGCGATGATGCAGTTGGTCAAAATGCTTTTTCTTGTGAATTTAAAAAAGCTGTTGCTCTTTGTCCATGATTGCTCTGGTGTAGCCAGCCAGGAGAGGTCATCTATGATCGTAACTCCCCAGCCTCTGTTTTGATGGTTTATTGGTGTCACACTGCTGCCAGATAGAAGGTGTTTCATTGTTGTTTGAAATGAGCCTTATGACAGTTGTATAGCCAACACATTTCAGTTTCATGTTTGGTTTCTGAATGTGTGAAATTTGATGAGAGGAGTAGGCTTGGCACACGATCCTGTTGCGCTCCAATGCTAAGGCGGTGAGGGTGCAGGATGTCTAAAGGTTCAGCCTGACAGTTTTTAAGATGCATCCTCCATGCATCATCTATACCTGCTTGTCCTTGCAGGGTCGCAGGGGGTCTCCGTCAGTCATTGGGTGAAAGGTGTGGTACATCCTGGACAGGTTGCAGGTTCATCAAAGGGGCAACACAGACACACACTGGACAAACAACCATGTACACACACACACACACACACTTGTTTTGCAATATGTAGTGAGGACCATATGTTGACTTCCATTGACTTCCATTGATTTTCAGTCATTTTCAACCCTTTCTATGGCCTAACCCTGACAATAACCCTAAACCTAACCATTACCAGTGCAAGCCTAACCCTAACCTTAATCTAAAGTCAATTCACACCTTAGTCCTAAACCTAACCGTTATCAAAATAGGTCATGAGGACCAGCAAAATGTCCTCACTTTGGTACAAACGGTCCTCAATTTGATGGTAAATTCGGGAAAATGGTTCTCACCGTGATGCCAAGACAGGAACACACACACACACACACACTTAAGGGCTATTTGGAAGCATAAATTGTCCTAACAACGTTTTTGGACTGTGGAAGGAAGCACGAGTACCCGGATTGAACAAACACATGCACGAAGAGAAGTCAATGCAGGAAGATCCCAGGTCAGTATTCAAACCCATGAGCTTTTTGCTGCAAGGCAACAGTGCTTCCACCTCCTCCGGCCTGCAGCCCAGTTATCAAGATGAGCACATTAAAACAGATTTCTTTTTTTACAAGAATTTTGCCTTTGGGTTTCCTGCAAAGAGCTCTGCAGAAATATATCTGGTGTAAAAAAGTGTAAGAAGCATATATACTCACACTAAAATGTCACGGATCTACAAAAATGGTAGTATTAGCTGCTGGTGATCAAATTTCTGTCTAGCATCAAAAACTGGTAGACCACCTTAGCAAAAAGACAAAAGCTTTTAGATGGTACCTTTGCAGCATGAATAAATGATATATATCGAAAACCAATGAAAGCTTAAGCAAGACAATCTGCAATCAGGAAAAATTAATGTTTAGAATCTCTCTGCACAGTATAGCCAGATGTACTCTTCATAGCAAACCGCTGTCTGCTGATTGCATCACATTCCTCTGCAATAAACACATCAGGACGTGTTATTGTTGCTGCTTTACATGCTCTCAGTCTGCTAACAGACAGTCGGCAGAGAGAGGTGAGAAAATGTGCCGAAATCTCGAGATGCGTCACTGGGGAGGGAATTTGTCACACTTGACAGTTTGTGAAGAGACTCTCCACAGCTTGCAGAAAATGTGCAGAATGACTTGTTCCGAGTCTGTCACCGTCAGTCCAACTCAGATGGCAAAGTAAAAGTGCACAATAAAGAAAAGGTGAATTATCTATGTCAATAATAAGGATTTAAGTGGGAACTAATGGCTGAAGAAGAGAAGCAGATGAAAGTTTCAACGTATTAAAGGCTTGTCCTCTGGCTGGTTTATGGTTAGTTTGAGTTATTTACACAAAAATATAATGAAGATAGTTCAATATGAAGCTTTCAAATGTGTGAAAACTAGCAAAATAAACAGCAAATTACTGTGATATCTGTTTCTGCCATTATGCAAGTTATCTTACAGCTGCCATCTATAGACATTAAATTATCTCAGAGGAAAAGACCAAAGTGAACTTTAGCCATTTAAAAAGTAGACTAGGTCAGGTTCATGATCCTCATTCTTAAACGTTACCTTGTACTGAACATATACAAAAATAAGATTAAAAACGGCAGTGAAACATCCTGGGCTGACATAGGTTGAGCAGTAATGCAAACTGTGGCTGAATAATAGCGATGAAAATATGCTGAAAATTGCAATAATTTCCTTCAGCTGCTTTCAGGTTTCTCCATCTGCAGTAAAGCTTGAAGATGCGTCACGGCTTTAGATGTCACACTTGTGTGCACCTGTATTACAGATGAGGAGATGAAATTGGATTGACTCAAAGGGAAAAAGCGACAGAGATGGAAAGTTTTAGTTCCTATCGACTGTATTTTGGGTCATGTTTGAGTCATTTTTTATTTTCGAGAGGATTTAGGTCTGGGAACTATAATGGCCATTGAATTGACTATATAGTGTTAAATCGTAATTCTGCTACAACTCCAAATGACAAACAATTTTTAGCTTTTTGGGAAAGGCCACCTGCTTTTTATTCATAATCTTCTGGTATTTCAAAGAGTTCATAATGCCATTTTTGCTGATAAGGACCGAGGGGCAGCCCACAGTTCCAGTTAAAGTCCCAATAGAGATCAGCCTGTGGTGGAAAGGACCCAAGCACCTGCTAGGCATTTAGATGAAATCTAATGCTGGTTATGGAAACCGGGGGAGCTCAGGATGCCACTCTTAGTCTTTTCTACCTCCCCTACCATCCTGTGCATGGTCTGGCTTTATTTCACAGTTTGACTTATTTTAAGCCTTGATATGGAGACATCTAGGTAGAAGATCAACAAACATCTGACTTACTTGAATGGCATGTTCCTCTGTCTTTCCCATTTTGAGGAAGAGAAATTGTGCTCTGTGGTCCATTATATTAATACCCCAGGAACACAGGATGTCATGTATTGCTGCTTAAAAGTTCCTAGACAACCTGATGACAGTATTTGGGGAACCTGAACAAACATACTTAAGTTAAAGGCTGTTTTGCCTCTGCAATAAACAATACATTTATATTTTTAAGGATTTTTTCACATCTTTACTTGAGGTGCTAATAGATCTCTAAACAGGAGGTCAGATGATCCCACGTGAGCATCCTAAAACACATTTAGTGGGAAACATAGCCATTGTACTTCTGGTGTGTCCAAAATGTGGCCCAGGGGCCACTTGTGGGCCTTGGAAGGATTTTGTGAGCCCCTGACCGCAGTTCAAGAAATGTACAAATGTGGCCTGCCAGCACATGCAGTGGATGTAGAAATCTTTTCACTCACAAATCAAAATCTTCTTAACATGGAAACTTTTCTTAAGAAATTCTTAAATTTGTTTTAATTTCATGAGACCACAAGCTTTTAGTGACCATTACTCATGAGCAGACTCGGGCGCCTCCATTTATTAAAGTTGACTAAATATAAAAAGTGTTTTCGAGTGACCCAAATACCATTCTTGTTGCTAAACATAGACTCAGTTTGTTTTTGTAGACCAACAAAATGGAAAACAACTGCCCTAAAAAAAATCTATCTGACTATGTCAGTTTATTGCTGAGCAGTTGCAAATAAATAATAAAACAAAATCAAAACAAAATTGAAGCTTACTGGCCTGCGAGTACGTCTAATTTGTTTGGTCACCACGGTTCTAGTTTATTTGGGTCAGAGTTGGCTCCGCTATAGTTTTCCTTTAGTCTCTTCCTAATTGTTTGTGTTTGAGCATGTTTTCTGCAGACATGTCTAACTGTACATCTCTACTCTGTTTCGCTTTTCAACTCTGAAATCAAACCCAACAGCAAAAATCAATCCTGCGTCCGATAACATATCATTAACTGCTCCCTGGAAAAGCACTGTTGCAGCTAAACTAATTTGCTCAATAGCTGACCCCAGAGCAGTCAGGGCTAACAATAGGAAAACACATGGAAACACTAATAGATGATATTAGGAGTTTGCTTCCGTGGAGGCTGATAAAACCACTTTAGTGGACCTCTCAAGTGGTTGTCATTTAAATTATTGTGTTTGAACCTTTGTTGCTGCTAAACCTTTTCATCTCTTAGCTGTGTGTAAAATCAAAATGAAGATTGTGTGTTAAAGATGTCTTCTTTTGCTTTTACAAATATATACATACACCCCATGCTAGTTTTTGGTTAAATTTGTCTTAGCAAATTGCAACTAAACAAGCCATTAATCTTCTGGCATAAATTTTGAAAAATATTTGAGCTTATTTAAACCAGTTAGATTTCTTTCACTGACATTTCTATAGCCATTTGCAAAAAAGTGCCATTCCTGAAACTCAGTGTTGGTTTGCTTCTCAATTACTAAACCAGATAATTTATGTTGGAAGACTCAACTGGGTTTAAATTGCACCAATCTGGGTGGAACAGTTCCCCTCAGATGACAGGACGTTGGTTGGGATGTCACTTGCCCCTGCTCCAAAATGGCCACCTTCTACCTCAACCGAAATGAGCAGCTGCCCACATGGACAAGCCAAATGTCTTCTCCAGAGATTTAAGTTTTTGAACAGACAAGACAAACATTGAGCTATTTGCCACAGTAAAAAGAAGAATGTTTGGAGGAGTCAAAGGGAAGCTTTCAAACCATAGAAAGCTGTTAAACACGATGGTGGCGCCATTATTCTGTGAGGTTTTTACACTGCCGGTGATTCGGGTAGATTGCAAAAAGTAGTTGGGATAATTATCAAGGACTTATCCTCAAATTCTTCAATTTCACCTGAAATTAAAAGTTGGGTGGTTGAAACTTGACAATAATCTTAGACACTCATCAAAACTTGTTTTGGAAAAAGACAAAATCGGGTTAAACTTAGGCTTTTAGAATAACCTCGACCTCAACACTACTAAAAACGTTTGGGCTATGCCTGAAAAATCAGCTCTACACGAGGAAATATCCATTTCAAACGGCCAATTCTGCAAAGAAGAGTGGTCACAAATTCTACCGCAGTAGAGATGTATGAACATATTTGACCCGGTGGAGATTATAGAAAACCAAAACACTTAAATACATGTTGATGATCAGAAAGTCAAATCATAGTTGTACACCAAATTTTTATGTTTGAAATTAATTGCAGTTTTACGTTGTATTAACAATCCACTCTAGTAAAAGAACTGCTCAAACAAAAGTTTTAAATTATAACAATGATGCAGATGATGAGTGAATGTATGTAATTTTCTAATGGAGACTGTACATTGTGATAAAAATTAATTTTAAAGCCCAGAATAAAGCTGTAATTTCATAAAAGAAACATAATAATAAATATATCAAAAGAGCAGAAGGTTCAGCCAAAGTTCAATAGCTTACAATTTGCTTTGTTTTGTAAGTTTGACTGAAACATACTTTAAAACATGTTTTCAGTGTCTATCACTTATTCTGTATTACTATGTGTTTTTGACTGTGCAAAAACAGCCTAAAGGCCAAACCAAACTGCCTGCTGAAGCTGTGCTGATGGGGTGGTAAAACGAGGGATTACCATGTTGTGCTGAGATCTGCGTGTTTATATTAGTGGCTCATCATAAGAACTGAGGATGTTATGTTCAGATTCTTTGATATTAATGTAAGCAGTGCATGTTTGACAAACATTTGTTTAATGGCTGCCTTCTTGGTAATTTCAAACATGTGAAGGAAGCATCAAAATATTTGGCTATAAATTTGGCTACTTACAGAAGACTGGGCTTTCTAGGTGCCGATCCTTATAGAAGAGAGGAGCTGAAATGCAGGATTTTGAACAAAAGGTGACAAGGTGTTGCAGACATTGCTGTATATTTTATTAATAAATCAGGCACACAATTTTTCTCCTAATAAAACCTGTAAAACGAGTGTAATACAGACTCGTGGGCTTGCTCCAGAGGGCAGAGGTGGGAAAAGAATTTAACTGAAATGCAAATTAATGAAGAGGAACCTGGTGGGCTGGAATGAAATTGGCAACAGTGTAAACACGCAGTAGAGCTTCTTTCATTAAAAGCCATTTTTTTTCTTCATCTCTTTTTTACAGATTGATGCATATCTGCATTGCAGTATTACAAAAAAACCCTTTGGGAAGGTACACAAACATTTCATCTGATTTAAAGAGTTTGAACGGGAAATCTCCAATACTAAAGAAATGTGACCTACATATATCTAAAACATTTTCATTAGACTTACATTTAGCAAAAATAAATTACTTTGGCAATTATAACAGAGCTAAAAGGGGTATTTGTGTCTTATTATACAGTGTGTCCAGATCTGGTTTCAACCGCATGCTTCAGCCTGAAAATTAAATATTACCTAGTATTCCTCTTTAAGGAAACGAGAATTAAGAGAATTATATGATGAAGGAAATGAAGGATAAAATAGGTTAGAGCAGTACAAAAAGGCAAAGGATTGTATAAGCAAGAGTAGAGGAGAAAAATATAAATAGAACAAGTTGAGAATCAACGATAAAAATGGTAAAAAGGAGTCAAGCGGGTGCAGTAATCACATAGGACAAGAGGAGAGGCGTGAAGACAAGATGAGGCCATCATCAACATCTGCTCAGGCCCAGCTGGAGATCAGACAAAAGGCTAAATCGAACTCGGTGACCCAGGTGGTTATTACCTGCTGGAGTGCTGCTGTTTTCCAGCTTGGTAGCAAAAATTAGCAAGCCTGACACACAACTCTAAAAATCAACAATCAAATGTAGAAACCTCGTTTTATTTACCACATTTTCTGGTTTATAGATGCTAAGAAAGTGCATGAATGTCCGCAACAAAGAGAGAGTGAAGCCACAGAGACCGAGGCAGGCATGAGATGACATTATCATCCCCATGTTAGGGTTACACAACCTTGTCTCCCTGATCCCATTTTCCCTTATTTATCAGCGTCCATATTTTCATTTCCATAAAGTTCTTTTGGTCTAATTCCTTTCAGGAATAATTCTATAGGAGACCAGATCATAAAACCATGCTTGTTAATCAGTGCAACAAAACTAAAATAATGACAACCGAGGTTAAAGAAAAAAGGGAGGAAAACAAAAGGTTCAGTATTGGCAATTTACATGATATATATACATAACCTGGGACTTAATATGGTTAAAAGCTGGACAATAACAAATTCTCAACTGTTTGCCTAATTATGCAGAAAATTAACCAAAAGCCCAACCAAACGCATTAGTGCTGATTCTCAAAAACACCTTGTTCTAATAGATGAGGGAGCTCCCATGAGATGAAGAGCCTAAAAGCGAACAGCAGCAACAAAAACAGCATTGCTTGGACAGCCGTTTTTATCTTCGGGAACATGGCGAGGACGAACCGACCACTTTCTCTAAAGGTGGAATAGCTGCAAGCTTGTTAATGCAATATAAAGAGGTGAAAGATGCAAGAGGACAAAAGAGGCTGGACGACAGACGGCACAGATACAATCTATTTTAAACAACTGATTGATAAATAATGCTGTAATCCAGAGAATCCTTCAGTTGATTGCTCAAAACAACCCATGTATAATCATGTTTGTGTCCATGAATTATGAATTCATTTTATTTTATTTCCTGTCCTGGCAAAGGCCTACAAGAGTTTTTTTCCCCTCCAGACTTGGTTGCAGAACCGGACTTGTGCAGGCATTTATTTTTATAAATGATGATTTATAGAACGGTTCTAAAACTCCACATTAAGCTTCCATATTATTTCACACAAATTTCTACAACTGGACGGAAGGACAGACAGACAAAACGAAAGGACAGATGGCATCTTTTGTCCCATCTGTCCTTTCGTTGTACCTTCTTAAAATGAGTTTAACAATCCAGCCAGGTGCTCCAGCACAACATCTGCACACCTATTTGCATAATTAGGACTGTGCATGTATTTGTTCTAGAAATGCAAATTACAAGTGAGGCCGTATTTTTTTTTTTTCCGCCACTTCACCTAAAAAAAAAACAAAAACATTGTGCCATTAATTAAAACAATCTTATTTTTATTTGAGAAATGTTTTATAAAAAAGTACAAATCTTAAGCTTCTGAATAACGTAATTTTGTGATTATAACGCAACTAAATAAATCTTCAAAGAATAGTAGCTGGTTATTCTTTTTTGGGGAATGTACATCTGTAGCTAAGCTGTACAGGAATGGGGGGTTTTTTGGCTAAAGCCCAATGTTTATTTTTAAATATTAAAATTTGAATCTTTTTTGGGGGAACAACCAACGTTTAAAGCAAAAATGCCAAAAACCTGTTTTGTACGCCTGGGTTTACAATGCAGCAGAGCTAGCTGCAACAGGAAGTTAGAAAAGTAGCAGCTGGAACTATTGGTTCAAAAGGTACTCTTTGCTGGGTTTCCACAAGATAATAATTTAGGCAAGTGTGTTTGTACATTTTTAGTATTGGTCTTACTGAGCACATATCAAAAGGTCCTACAGCAATGACTCATTTACTGCCGGCGTTACTTTAAAATTACCTTCTAACTTAGATGTTCTTATCAAATTAAGAGATAATATAAGTTTAGATCTCTGCAAAGTTACCTTCTTGACTCTACATTGTAAACAGTTTGAGTAAAAAACAATATAATGCTCAGGGAACCCTTGAAGAAAAGAAAAAAAGCTTTCAGCTTTACTATTGCAGCGACTCTGTTACATATTGCAGGTCTGCACTGCTCAAAGAGCAAGGAGATTATGGAGCAACAGACTGCTTAGATACAATTTTCAGTTAATATGATACAGAGAGAACAGGGAGCCATTGGCGACATGTTGGTTTGAATCTGTGGAAGCCTGGCATTCATTTTGGGTCAACACAAAAACACTGAATCTGTGCTATGAAAGCAAATGTTACTTCAGACAGTGGTAGACTAAGAGTGTACAACAAGTGATAAAAAGTGCTTTGATTGCAACTGTCACAACACCTTAAAACCTTTTAAGTTCAAGGCTCATCGAAATACATCCCCTCTCGGATATCCTTTAGCTCCTGTTGACAGAAACGAGCTTGTATATCCAGATTTCACCTGCTTTGATGACTTACAAATGTAACTTATTTCAGCTTATATGAATAACTTTTATTTGTCTTGTAAATCTTAGTCACAAGAAATACTTAGCAATCCTAGGTCTTCTAATGTTTATGAAGGTTTACAAAAATAATGCATCTGTGATGAGTGTTGGTTTAAAAATTTAGATAAAGCCTCGGATCTGAGAACACTCTCTTTAGCTTCATACATCTTGAAGAAAAAAAGCTCAGAATCAAAGCTGAAAAATCAAATCAAACAGCAGAGCAAAAGCCACAAGACTGAGGCACCTTGTAGTCATTGAATTGACCATCAACTTGAGTCACATGTGAAGCTATCTGTCCAAAAGCTGACGTTTGGCCCAAGCTAGGTTGTGATCAGGACAGTGATCCCAAACACTGCAGGAAATCTGTAACAGAATGACTGAAAAAGAATGAAGGCTTTTAAATGGTTTAGTCCAGATATCAACTTGATTGAAATGCTACAGTGAAACCTTAATGGTGAAAAAGGAACTGAAACGTTGGAAAGAGTGGACCAGCGTTACTCCATAACAATGTGAGAAAGTGATAAAGTCAGAAAACTGCTAGCAGTTAATGCAGCTGAAAGTGGTTCTTTGAGCCCTTTTATCACAGGATGAATTTAGTATTTAAAAAAACTATATGTTTATATTGAATTCTTCGGCAACATTGTCAGAAGCACTAGCAAGATTATTTTTTAAAGCTTGCCATTTAAAAAAAATGAATCATGACTGAAGTCTATTGTGTGTTTTTCTACACTTGAGTTTGGATTTTAAAGATTTTGCAACCTGGTAAAGACAGCTCTGGTTTCTTATATCCTGTAATGTAAAACATGACTGTACTTTGTAAAAACATATGTCACATGGACCCTCCTTCCAGCACAGAAGTGTAGAGCGGACGTTTTGAAGACTCGGGCGAACAGAAATCTAATTTAGTTGGTCTCAGCTCTGGACCTGTTAAATTGCTCTGGAGATGAATTTGGGAAAACATATTTGACTTGTGTCATCACTAATGTCATCACTTGGATTATAATAAAACCTGCCACAGTCCACAGAAAGACAATCTAACTCCAGTCATTCTCTATTTGGTAATAATATCTCAATATGAACTTCTAATGAAACAATTTCACCAAAAACGGCACGAAAGGCAAAATAAATTTCTAAATAAATACTACTGGTATGAGTTCGTTGGTGCAGGAGTTGAGCTTCCTACAGATTGACATATATACTGCATCTTTGCACTGATATGCAACACTTACACTGTTTTGCAAAGTTAATACTAAACCTTAAAGTTTTCAAACGTGTCTTATTGAAACCACAAACCTAAGAGTGTTTTATTGTGATTTCATGTTTCAGACCACCACATAATTTTGAAGTGAAAGGGGAATGGTACATGGTTGTTACATTTCTTTACCCCCCGATACTTTGTAGTACTACCTTATACCGTAGCTACAGCTATGGGGTATGTCTCTTTTTCTTTGAAAACTAGCTCAAGATTCACAACTAGATCTAGGTCTAGACTTTGACCGGGTCATTCTAATACAAGAACATGCTTTCATTTAAACCAGTCCACCATAGGTCTGGTTCTGTGCTTGGGGTTTCTGTCCTGCTGGAAGGTGAACCTCCTCATCAGTCTCAAGTCTTTTGGAGCCTCTAACATGTCTTCTAGGATCTATTGAGCCCTATCAATCTTCACTGCCCCTGCTGAAGAAAAGCATTCCCACAACATGATGCTTCCACCCCCATGTTTCATCATGGGGATTGTGTGTTCAGGATGGTATGCAGTTACTGTGTTTCTGTAGTTAAACTCTCATCATCTCTATATTTCTATCTAAAATCCATTTTGTTTTTCTTTTTAGCAACCCCACAGCATTGTCCAGCGGCGCCTGCTGGAGGGAAACATCACGCGGCTCCGAGGGGAAGCAAGGGACCCTAGCACTAGGATTCGTTCACCATTGGCTGACACCAAGGATGGACCTACGGATGCTGAGGAGAGGAGTGAGAGCACGGCGGATGACTCAACCGAGGAGAGGGAGTCTCTGGAGGAGAGCGAGAGAAGCCTCCGATCAGACGAGGAGGATGATAACAGCGAGGCTGGAGCCAGACATTCAGCCGAGAAGCCAGAGAGCACGGACAGCGCGACCTGCCTCACAGCTTTAATTATTCAATGCAAGGTACCACACACAATAAAACACAGTCTGCCTGCATATATTCACCCACATGTAACTGCAAGCAAACTGCAAACAAAAGGAGACGGACTCCATTGTGCTCCTGTGACTCATAACTTAGAGCTAATTTTCACTTGAGAACATATGAAAAACTCTGCAGGACCCAGCAGCTTTCAGATCGGATCAGAATCACAGATAAGTGAGTCACAGTGATTAAAAGTCCAAGCTGGTCCACAATGGAGAAAAAATACATTTACTGCAGGGTATTTCAAGCATAAATAGGTTGTGGTATAAAACAAACAATTTCTGTGGGTTTCAGCGTAAAATACGAAAAAACGTGATCAGTCATTGAGGTTTCAGCTGCACCAATTTGTTCCCTTAATCTGCTACCAAATCAAAGCTTTAATCTGGCTGGATGGTATCTGGTATTATTGTAAAGACTTGTAATCAGGTGCCTGCCAGCTAACTTAGAATAGTTAGATTATTTTCGATCTCCTGGCTTCTCTGCATCTACATTTGAATATTGCAGAATTCTCTCGAAAGCTGCTCATTTACAGATGTTTCTAAGATTGTTGCCAGAAAGCAAAAAGAGCCCTGAATTTGTAGTGAAAAAGCATTGTGCTAATAGCACGAGATAGTTTAACAAAATCTGAAACCTCCTTCAACAAAACTTGAAGATGTTTGCTTTTTTAATTCTGGTATTTACCTGTATGATGATCAGGAAAAAGTTAGACGCAAGGTGAGGTTTCAAAGTTTCTTTCTTCCATCTGTTCTTTTCTACAGAGATCTACTCCAGTGTAGGTCCAGAGTATAAATAGGGTGTATTTATAATTAAACTGAAAGTGTTGGAAATATATAAGAACATAATTGTCTTACATTGAATAGAACAGAAATCAGACAGCATCTGTTTTATAAACAGATATAGCCTCTGTATTGAAATGGATCAAAGTATGAAATTTTAATAGTTTAAACCAAATTGACACTTTATTGACATTTTAGTCCAAAAGTGGCTCACATTTAAGCCTTAAACGGGGGCAAAAGGAGCTCATATTTTCCTGTTTTTATCCTTGAAAGAAATCAATACTGAGATCAAACAGCTCCTGTTCTCTGTGGCGCTTAAATAATGCATCGCTGTGAATACTTCCAATCTGAATATTTAAAATGATTCGTTCACTTTTCCAGCACATTCAGCATTCTCTGTTACTCTGTGAGTAGCTGGGTTTTATCATCAACTCATTAACATCTTAGTGTTTCTCTGTTACTCATTCAGCTGATATTTTTAAACCTCAGAAGGACTCAGAAGAAAGAGCAGGTTTGTGTGTCTGCTGATAAGGCTACAAGAACAAAACAGGCTTGCTCAGCTGTCTCCGTTTGTACCGAGTGAGGAGAATCACAGCATAAATAGAAACTCACTGTGCTTCTTTCCAGAGGGGTGGTGGATAGCTGTCGGTGAAGTGGATATTGAAGTGGTGAATGATAAACTGATGCTTGAATTGTAGTTTATATGAGACTTTATAAACGATAAAATAGCTAACACAGCTTAGCCCCATTTCTAGTTTATCCTGGAAAATATCTAAATTATGCACAGTTCAGGGTTGGTGTCACCACACTGCTTATCACACACACACCTGCAGAGCCACCATATGCTCAGAATAGATCCCAAAGTCTTGCGTTAATGTTTCTTTACTGGCACCGACTTAAAGGTTTGCAGAGGATCTCAGAGACAGCACTTAACATAACCCATTCCAGGCTTCTGCACTATAGAGACACATCTTTGTGACATGCAATGCCTTACAGGCAGCAGAGGAAACTGTGAAGGAAAGAACAAAATAAATGTCAGTGAAAATAGGCCAAGCTGCCTGCTTGAACTGCTACTGTTACACCTTACCTTGAGAAAAATCAATATTAACGAAATGGCATATATGTGACCAATAAATGCATTTTCTTTAGTGTTACATTAAAATACCCAAGAAAAAGGCCACATCCATTAATCTTAATTACATTCAGCATCATGAAGTGGGGAACATGTAGGTTAAAAAATTTCGAAAAGAATTATCATTAGTGTTGAAGGTTAAATGGGAGTATTTTTTTAAATTGGACAGTTGAAGGATCTCACAATGTCTCCCTGTGGTTATACTTTGCACCAACAAAGCCAAACAAAACTTGCTCCAAAGCTGCATTTGGTTGAATCATCGGATTCTTAAAAAAAAAAAATCAAGTCATTTATTTACTGAGGTATTTGCCTAGGCTTTGTTAGCTTTTGTTTTTAAATCTGCTGGTATGTTTTTATAATTATAATCACATCTTCCTGCATTTTCTTTTACGTCTGTTATGCTTCAATTAGCATTTATGTATAAGTTTATTTTTTATGTCTCATTATTTTTATAATGACTATATTTTATTTGATACAGTCATCTGTGACTATATCTGTGAAAAGTGAGCAGAATTTTCTGTTGATTTCATAATTTTTACTGAGGAAAACTAATGCTTTTTCCTAACTTGCTTCAGTCAATACAGATTATGGTTTCAGAGTGGATTCTGATAAAAGCTGCGAGATTAAATCAAGATTACATCAAAGCTGAAATTCTTTAAATAGCTCTATAGCTAATGGAGAATGCAGGATTGGCCGCCAATTAACCATTATCACCACATTTACAGTAATTTAGTTGATTTGTATGAGAGAAATGGTTGTAATAGACGCAAGGCAATGGGTTGTGCAAATGGAATCTAATGTTATTCTTATTCAAAAACATTATCTAAGGTTTGGATAAAGAATTGTGCCATAGTGCAAACAAATTGTGTCATATATGTTTTTCCACTTCACTGTGCAGCAGTTTGCAATTTGTTAAATTTGCACAGATTACTCACTTGCTTAATATTTCATGGTTCATGGTGCATAAACCGGAAAATTCAAAGTGCATTCAGCAAACGGAGGAATCAGCATCTCCTGTCAGCAAAATTTGTATTAATATTCAAGCTAAACATTCAAAAACCATCTTTACACATACATAGAAGGCTATAGGTTAGTTATATTTTAACTTAAGTTGCTCTACACAAAATAAATGCAAACCAAGCCACAGCAACATTCAACCCTTCGATGGAAATTCTCCCCTAATAAGGTTTATTTTGTTTGTGGAAAGCTGGTTCGATTTTTATTTTCCAGGTTAGTAGTTTCATAAGCACATGGCAGTCAGACCGATTTGTGCAAAAGAGGGAAGAGATTGTTTTTTTTTAAACTCCCTAAAGCTATACTCATGTGCTGCTGTGACAAACTGTTTCCTTGTGTGCAGTAGCATCACTGCAAATTGGAAAATCCCCCTATGACACCAAAATCCCACCCTCTCTCTCTTCCAACAGTGCTGCGAAACGGAAGTCAAGGCATCCATCAACACTGGCACCCTACACAACCACATCTCCACCTCCTGCTGCCAGAGGCTGGGGTAAGAAACACCCAGCTCAACACAGCAAACACACACACCACTTTCACTGTAATACTTGCTTTTTTTAGACAAACAAACTGCCAACAAAGATCAAGTTCTAATAAAAGAGACTTTAAACAATAAAAAGGGGTGTATTTAAAGGGCTTGTATCATATTTTTACAAGTTAGTTTCTTCAGTAATGCTATAATATTATGATGGTTTTATTAAAGTCCATTTGTGAAATTAAGAAATATATTTAAAAAAGCATAAAAGAAAGAAAGTAAACAAAGAATGCAGCCTAAAGTTGCTGAAGTGAGATGACGTTGGCTGCATATGGTACACCAAATGTGGGCATCGATGCATACCACAATGGCAACTCAAAATGAAAATGGTATTAGACAACTCCTCAGCTCAAATACAAGTTCCTAAATTGAATATGTAATACTGAATACTGATTTGTCCAGTGAGGAGCAGACATTTATGAAATGTTGTCCGAGAGGCAGAAAAATGGGGACCTAACAAACCAGCACTCTAACAGGCACTCTGTAGTCTGGCTGTAATTAACCACAATGGTGAATAAACACTTTGCCACAAATTGCCATTAAAAAAAAGCTACATTTCTGACAGTATTCAGGTAGATGTAATTTCTGCTCCGATCCTGACCAGCATTTTTACTCTGATGAGTATAATGAGCTGTGCAGTAGTTCTATAAACATCGCAGTAGTTAATGAAGCAGCTGAAAGTCTCACTTTCCTGTCTATGTTATACTCACAGGGGTTTTACTGAACTACAGTCTCCAAACACTACATGCATTCAGGTTGGAATGTCTGTCTTCCTATAAACCCTACAAGACATGTTTATAGTCTGGCCTTTTTTAACTTGACGTGTAATTGAAATTAAGCCTAAACAAAAAAAATAAGTTAGGCTGGGTCAGCCTGAATTATCAACTCTAACCACCTTTTGACCAAACGTAGAAAGGTATGGTTGTTTTAAAGTTCACTCATTCAGACCAACTCATTGCAATTTAGTTTATTTACATAGCGCTGATTCAGATCAAATGTCCTCTCAAGGAACAATTTCACATTGTTTAAATGGAAGGCAACATCTTTCCTTTCCTTGACTATTTACTTAAAATGTGATTCTAAGGACACCTGTCACTCCACACAAACTTTAAGTCAGTCAACCGTTTGGTCCTAATAAGTCAATTCATGCTGATGTTAGACATGTGCTGGTTAAACAGAATGACAATGCATTGTTTGCATCATTTGTGTGGCTCAAATACTGAGAAAAAACAGGTTGCTGCACAAGAAACATTTGAAGAATTCTCAGCATTTGGAGAGCTGTTGTACTAACAATGTACAGTGATAGCCAAGACGCCCGAGAAACTTTATGCTAACAAACAACACCCACATTGCCTCAGTGGTCTGGCTGCTGACTTACTGCTAGAATTATCCATCACTGCTGTGGTGTGACCTCTGTTGTGTCCTCATTGGCCTTGGGTTGCTCCTTCCCTTAAAGCCAAGATTGCAATTGTTGCATTATCCTGGGGCCAAATGCGTTTCAAATGAAGTGAGTATTTAGGTTAATGAAAAGAAATCTCTTTACCTATTTACTGTCATGGATCTCACATTTTTTCATGCCTAGCCAGATTTTTAGGACAGGACAATTGCTCACTCCATCTTTGCTGTGTCACCAGTAAGCAGCCACACATCCATTTGACATATTCCTAATCGAAAGGCATTTTTTTGTCATCATTCAGTTTTCTATTTACAATAACAAGCAGTCATGCTCTGTGGTTGCAGACAACAGCATCATCCATACATGGTAACGACTTACTGCCTTGGAGACCAATCCAAGGTTTTTTTGTCTCAAAAAAGTAATTTCTCTCAACAGTCTCCCCAAGAGACTTTCAAAATATTATCAGTCTGGATTAGAGGGTGACACGGGAGTGCATTTTCTCTCCTGTCCCATCCCGCTCCCACAGAAAAATGTCCTGTCCCATCCCAATCCCAGGCCAGCATAACAAAAAATCCTTTGTCCCTGCCATTTCCTTGGAAATTGACTCCCACTCCCATTTAGAACGACTTCCACTCCTGTGGCACTCCCATTTTTGTTTTCTTCAGTTAGTCTTTTGGCAATTTCTTTGTTTGAAGGACCAGTTAGGTCCCTGTTTTTAGCTGTAGTAAAGGCCAGTTAAAGTAAAAAGAATAATAATGAAGAAGTAATAAAATATCAAAAAAGGAAACAGACCATGCCAATCTTAGTTGAATAAACAAAATGTACATAGTTGTATCTTACTCATTTATTAAGTGATTGTTTCCTTTGAACAATGACATTACTTTTATGTTTCAAATTGCTGAAACGAAAGACAAATCCAAGAAGTAATAAAATATCAAAAAAGGAAACAGACCATGCCAATCTTAGTTGAATAAACAAAATGTACATAGTTGTATCTTACTCATTTATTAAGTGATTGTTTCCTTTGAACAATGACATTACTTTTATGTTAAAATTTGCTGAACGAAAGAAAAATCCACTTAGCAAGAGAACTGTACTTGGTGAAAAAAAGGGCAAAAAGGCATTACCTTCACAATTAGAACTGTACCTCAATGGTTCACACCCCTGGTCCTCAGGGACCCCTTCCTGCAAGTTTTAGATGTGTGTCTGCTCCAAAAGCACACCTGATTCAAACTCTGACATGACCTCCTATACAGGCATCAAGAATGGAGGGTCAAACTGGACAAAATTAATACAATAAAATCATCATAAAATAAATAAATATGGTGAATGTCCCATGAGTGAAGTAAATGTAACATGAAAGAAATGTAACATTAAATGTGGCATTAAATTAAAAGGTACCATTTATTTATTGACTTAATACATCGTTAGAAACAATAAATGTAGCATTATATCATGAAATGGACTATTATGCAATTAAATGTGCCACTGAATAATTAAGTATAATTTTAAAGACGACACAACGAAATTAGTGGTACACTTAATATTTAATGATGTATTAAAATAAATTGTACATTTAATGGTACATTCAATTTTTTCTATTTAACAACGTATTTATTTAATATTTTCCCTTAATGAAGCTATCCTACGGAGCCCGCAAGGGGACATGGGAAAATTTTTTTCCTTTTGCGTCCCCACGCACTACTTTTTGCATTCTCACGCAATAGTGTTTGCGTTTTCTCGCAATACTTTGTGGGATAGTTTCCAAATCAGATAACTGCAAAAATGGATCAAACACTACACCCGTTTTTGAGATTTATTGAGTTTTATTTTGAAATCGGCTTTAAATAAAAGGATCTTCAGACTTAAAGGCAGTTATTATCCACAAGCTGTCAGACTACTGAACTCTGGACAATAATACTGCACGAAACCACATCTGTGACACTTTATTTGCTTATTGGTGCTGCATGATGTTTACTTTTTGTGCACGCCACTTTTGTTTTTATAGTGAGTTGAATGGTTCTTTTGATCCTACGCATTTAATCGCATTGTTGACTGCATGTTAACCTGCATATGACAAATGAACCATATCAATGCCATATCAGTACTGTTTGTTTTGTAAGCAGTTTGTCATCTGCGCTGCTGTTCCAAAATGCACAGATTTCTCAAGGCGATTAACAACTTTTGCGAGCAAACGCAAAAGTATTGCGTGGGGACACGAAAGAAAATAAATTCCCCCATGTCCCCTGGCGGCCTCCGTACCTTTCCCCTCTACTGTGGCAAAGGCTCTTAAATCTTTAGTGCACATGCAGCAGTTTTGTTGGTCAGATGAGACTTGACACGTGATGGTACTTTTCGTTTGACGAATGAAGAGATGCAGCTGATTCAATCCAGAATTTGCCTTACAAGTGTGCCTTAGTCACTGGTTTACTTGATTACGACTAAACACGTTTTACAAGCAGCATACTGCGAGTTCACAACGCTGCATTCAACTCTCCTGAAGTTCGGTAATATTTGCGACTTTCCTGTCAGCTCTATGAGTTTAATAGATAAGTCATTAATTCTGACTTTACGTTGCAAATCCAATTTCACCACGTCCAGTTCTCCACCTGCGTTTGCTCCCTCCATTCTGAACGCAGGTGGAAAACGTCGATCAGAAGCACTGTTGGCTTGTGGGTCGTGTAGTTCGTTTGACTCGCATTATAGTATAGGCTTCTTGGGAAAAAAACTACACAATGGCGGCGTTGATCCAAGTTTTTTTTTCTTAAAATTTATAACAAATTCTGTTTTATATTTCCAAAGACAATTGATCCTAGTTTATTTTCCCTCCTATTGGTTAGCTCCCGCTCCAATCTGCTCCCGTTAATTTTTTTATCCTGTACTGTCCCAATCACGTGATCTTTACTGATGCTGTCTCCCGTCCCGCGGGATTCCCATGGGAATCCCGTGACCCGTGGGATTCCCGAAAAAATGTCAGCCTCTAGTCTGGATTTTACTTGTAAGGGGTTAACTGCACTATAATAATAGAACTGTGAAATCGTTATTCTGAGGACACAGGATCCTCCTGGAAGTTAATTTTCTCTTTTAAAGCTGATACTATGCAAGTTTTGATTGGAAACAAAGTTGAAATAATGGGAAAGGTTCTGTTACTTGGCTCAGTCACTGGGAGAAGACAAGGCACTGCTTTAGCTAATTATTGTATGTAAAACAATGCAGGAAAAACCTTTGGAGAGCAAACTTACGGATTTGGTGAAATAAACCAAAACACACACATCTGCAGATGTCTGTGGATGCATGAAAACTAAAAACCAGGGTAAAAAATATTGTCTTACCTAAGAAACTTTATTCTGGGCAAACTTTTGCGCTGATGGTCTTGCTGCTGACTCTCTGCTTGGGTTATCTGTCGTGGCATGAACGCCGTTTTGTCCTCCTTCAGCTGAAGGTTTTCCTTCAGTGGAAGCCACCTCTCCAGTTTTTACATTATCCTAGGGCAAAACATGTTTTGAAGCATAAAAAGGATCTTTGTAGAAAGTAGAAGTGCTCACTCCGTTAAGTTTCATCCATTCGATTCAAATGTTACCCGACAGGGTTATCATGACACACTGTTGTCCATATATGGTAATGATGTTTCTGTTTTAAAGAAATGAGCCTCAAAATACTTTTTGTGTTAGAAAAGTCAGTTATTAAAATACCTTTCTTTGAAAAGCAATGAAAATGCCATTTGAGATTTATGTTTCATTCTTGTAAGATTTTAAGTTTTTCTGACCCTAAAATATGATGTCTCCTGATATCAAGAGAAATTTATTAACAACAACAAAGAAGCTACTATTCCATTTTCTTCATGTCACCTAAATGGCTAGCAGCTTTCAAAAATATGACGTTTTGTTTTACTTATTGAGTAATTTGAGTTCTTGCTCTTGTTCTGAATTTTTTAAATTATTATAGTCATATTACAGTATTTTAAGCATTGTGTGTATTTTCATAAGTATTATATTGTTGTTCTGTATGAGTTTTTACATATGTTCTAACAGATCTCTCTAGTAAATGAGAACTCATGTCTCAATGAAACCATCTGTATAAATAAAAGGTTTCATAATACTACCACTACTAATAAGAATAATTTCAAATCTGCTTCTAAAGTGACTGATAAACAGACAAATCTGCTAAACCTTTGAAATAATCCCATGTCTGTTGAAATGTTGAGTTGATTGAAAGTGAAAACTGGGTATGGAAGGTAGCTACAGCAGCCAGTTCAACATCCTTATTATTGAAGTTACTGATTGATTGTGTGTCTGTGTTTTCTTAGACTGGTGCCCAGTAAGGACAGTTCCCCATGTGGCATTACCAGCTCAGTGACGGGTCTGCAGCTACAGCTGGGCAGACAGACTGTCCGGTGTTCAGCATATGTGAAAGGTAGGGAGATAAAGCGATATAAAGAAGCTTAGAACCATTTTGAGAATTTGAATGTCTTTCTTCTGTTTCTGCTCTCTTGTTAAATCATGAATTAGCTGTGATTAGCTGCATTTTTGGAGTTCGATTTCACTAGCCACAGCTAGGCCTAATTACTGCCAGAGATGTAGAATCAATAAATCATTTAGACAGAACCTGTCTGACAACATGAAGTAGGTCAAAATATTTCCTAAAGCAACATATTACACGCTGATCTAAAGAAATTCATGAACAGATGAGAAATAAAGACATTGACATCTATCACTCTGATCAGCTTCTCATGCAATGGAATGTCGCATTAGAAGCTGATGGGACACAGAACTTCCCCAACTGTGCATGTTTATCAAAATTTAGCACAGATTTTCTTCCAAGGTGACTCAGAAAAGGAGGCTAAAGATTAGTATGGGTGCGTTAGTGGACTTATTGAATTTTTTTATCTTTTTGTGCAAAAAGATTGATTTTCTGCTAGAGGCAATGAAACAACTGAATCTAACAGAATTCAACTATAGCTTTCAAAAAGAAACATTGATCTGTGAATCCATAAATACTGTTCAGCACACTCCTGTGTCCATCACGTAAATGCAGAAGGGAGACATCAGTGGTTTATGTGATAAAATATGGACCAGACTTTCAGACAACTTCTTAAAACAGAAGCCTTTGTGTTATTAATGTGTGAAGGTGTTAAACCACAACAGTCAACACACACACATTCACTCAGTGAGGCCCATCCTGCAGAAAACAGTAACATAACATGTATAACTTAATAGGAATCATAAAGAACATTTTTAAAATCTAGCTGATGTTAGGTCTTGTGCAATCCAAAAACAAATGTCGGTGCTCAAATGTGACATTTAATGATACACCTTACAGATACTTCTGATTAAATAATTGTCTGATTTAGAGAATAAATACCCATTTAATGTGTTTATATCTCAGTTCAAGTTCCGTAAAAATCCTTAATTTTTTTTTACTTATTACAGCAGTGTAATCATGCTTATTTTTTAAACAACTTTTAATTTGAGTACTTTTATTGAAATTCAATGACTAAAACAAGAACCAGCATAAAGAAATGATTGTTTTTAACATTATCTATTCTTAATCATTAAGAACAGAGGTCGTCTCTGTAACCTTGGAAGTTGTGGCAGTAGTTTCTCTGCTTATGCCTCCTGTGCAAGTGAAATACAGTGCCTTGCAAAAGTATTCAAACCCTTGGCTTTTTACCTATTTTGTTACAAGCCCACCTGTATTTATTTTATGCAATTGATCTGCAAAAAATAGTATAATTTGGTGAAGTGAAATGAGAAAAATATATTTCAAAAAAAGAATTAAACTGAAAAAACTGAAAATTGGCATGTGCATAGGGACCCACCCCCTTTGCTATGAATCCTTTAAAATATTCTAGTGCAACATATTACCTTCAAAAGTCACATAATGAGTAAATGAAGTCCACCTGTGTGCAATCTAAGTGTCACATAAGCTGTCAGTATAAAATACACCTTTCCTGAACAACCACAGAGGCTGCAACACTACTACGCAAGAGGCATCACACCATGGAGACCAAGGAGCTTTCCAAACAAGTCAGGATGGGGTTATAAAAAAATATCTAGATCTTTGGTGTTACCCCGGAGTGCCAACAAATCCATCATCTTCAAATGGAAAGCACATGGTACCACAACAAACCTGCCGAGAGAGGGCCGCCCACCAAAACTCACAGACCGGGCAATGTGGGCATTAATCAGAGAAGCAGCACAGAGACCAGGTAACACTGAATGAGTTGCAGACTTCCACAGCAGGACAATGACCTGAAGCATGCTGCTAAAGCAATACTTGAGAGGTTTCAAGGGGAAACATTTAATGTGTTTGAATGGCCAAGTGAAAGCCCTGACCAATATCTAATTGAGGATCTGTGGTTACACTTGAAGATGTTGTTCACAAGCGAAAACCATCCAACGTGAAGGAGCTGGAGCAGTTTTGCCTTGAGGAATGGGCAAAAATCCCAGTGGCAGGATGTGGCAAGCTCATAGAGACTTATTCAAAGCGACCTGCAGCTGTAACTGCTGCAAAAGGTGGCTCTACAAAGTACGAACTTTAAGGGGGTGGACAGTTATGTACGCTGTAGCTTCCTGTTAATTTGTTGTATTTGGTGTTTGCTTCACAATAAAAAAAATATACATCAACAAAGTTGTAGGCATGTTCTGTAAATAAAATGGTGCAGACTCTCAAATGATCCCTTTTAATTCTGGTTGCAAGGCAAGAACAAATGAAAAATGCCAAGGTGGGTGAATACTTTTGCAAGGCACTATACCTTGAAGGAAATATGATTTGATCTTTCATCTCTCAGCACAGATCAAAGATTTGGGTTTATACGTTTGCACATCAAGGAGTGCGTATTCTAGCCAAGGCTTTTAAAAATCCTAAGTGGTCTTAATGAAGCTAAATGAAAAATGATGCCACTCTGTATGGACTTCATTCATGTGAATCAGTGAAAAACAGCTAATTCAGGCCAAAAATTTAGTTCCACTCTCTGCAATATTACATTTTTATAATACAACACTAACACCCAGCCTCACAAGTACAAGCTTAACAGCTCATTAACATACAAAGGAATATTTTTGTAGAGCTTCAGTCTAATTTATGCATATTTAGATAAGGTTGTTAAATTGCTTTTGTAAAGCAGTTCTATAATACATTTTATTTTCCCTGCATTTGCTCTGGTCTTATCTTTCCTCCTTCATTTCCCTCTTAGAGGATGAGGTGTTTGAACTGTGCCTGGGTTTGCAGACACTGTTGGAACTGAAGGTAAGGTCCTCATTTGCTTTGCAAATTCTTTGTGAATTTTGGTCTGAATGTGTCTAAAAAGTCACCCATTTTGAAACTAAAAAGCTAAATGGAAAAAAAAAGCTGAAATTGCTTTAAAAACATGGAGACAGAATGAAAAAAAATTGGGTCTAGCACAGAGGGAAAACAAAGTGAGGTCATTCTAGCAGCAAATCCTGTTATCAGCTCCTCTCTGTGCAGCTCAAACCCAGATAAGAGCAAACTCAGGACATTATCTGAGATTTTGCTTTTGTGCACATTTTAACATTTAATAGCAAATAAAAGACGTTTGAAGGCTGTGCATGTGTGTTTTGAATGTGCTATGTCTTGTGTTGTTAAGAGTTTAATTAGAAAGGCACAATCTGAAAAGAATATGAATTCAAATTCAGTTAGAGCATAATATGGGAGGTGATTTTAACCTCAAGCCCATTTTCATCAAAATGTCATTAAATACGTTTAGTAGCTCAAAGTACGAGAAGTCTAATTAAAATGTTGTTTAAAAGTGTAGCTCCTCTCATAGATCAGGATGTCAAGTCACTTATATTAGAAAGGAATTACATGTCGAAGCCAGAAGCTATAATCATGCCCTCACAGGCATGGCAAAAAGAAAGTACACCCTCTTCCAGTGCAATGGGTAAAAGTGGGCGTACCCCTAAGAGCATCTCATGTTGCACCCTTAGCAGCAGTAACTCTTTGATATTGTTTAATCAGATTTTCATCAGCTTGCTCTTCTTTACAATATTGCTTCAGGTCACCGATGCCTGCAAGCAGTTTCTTAACCCACAGCTTTCCAACAATCTCTTAAGGTATTTCAGTAAGGTTGATGTCTGGACTTTGACTGGGCCATTGCATTCTTTTTTAGCCTATATCATCACCCCTCCACCACCATATTTGATGGCTTGATTTTTAATCGTTTTTAACGTTCCAGTCTAAACTATGATCTAAGAAGGTCTAGATCCTAGATTTACTGAGGGAAAAACTGAGGAGAATAACAAACCTCAATTTAAGTGAAGAAATGATCTCAGAATAGAATTTTACTGGATTCATTAGGGCCCCATAAAAAGAACCTGAATTAAAAGTTTAACAAAACAGAGTTGGGTTATGGAAAATTAAAGATAATGGATGTTTAATCAAATTAAAACCAACAAAAGATTGCTTATCTTTTAGATGGCAGAAAAACAATGTCTGGAGAGGCACAAATTTTTCCACTTATTCAAAGCGTATAAACTACTGCATAATAACCCTGTGAAGAATACAGAGCACATTCCTGGACTTAAGCTGTGGGTAGCTTTATATGAAGCATTAATGTTTTGAATCAAACGGGCCTTAATGGATCGCTTGAGGTGTCCGCCACTGACCAGACACCATTGGTGAGGGTTGTTTAAAAGAAAACAACAGGTATATGTTTTCACTGACATCTAACGGAGGTGGTGTGCATTGTCTGACTCTGGCTGCTATTTCCTTTCTAAAAAGTAGTCATTCACCTGGCAACCCTTTCATCAACCCTTGGTTTTGGTGAATTTCCAAGAATATTCACTCCCGGGAAGATCTTTCTCTTTGTAAAACAATGGACTTTAAAATGTTTGGAAATTATTTTACAAGAGATTCACCTAGAAATCATCTCATAGGTTACAATTTTACAGCATCAGTGGGGTTTTAAAATATGCAATCAGAGGAATCTTTATTTTCAAGGAAGTGACGTGTCTGCAGTTCATTTAGGCTAGGAGAAAACCAGACATAAAACACAACAGGAACACGCTTGAGTTGCAGTGATATAAGGTTTACATTCTCTACAATAAACACACAGAGACGTTGTAACGCTAATATCCGAAATGCTAATATACTAAAGCCAGGGGAAAATATGAACTCTAATCAGATAACTGTCACACCCTGTTCTACAGCAACTGCTCAGTCCAAGTCCACATGGTGCAATAAAATTGCTGCTCGAACTGTAAATAATTAATGCCCACCCACAGCAGGACAGGCTGGAAAAACAATTTACAATACTGTTCTTATAGTTCTAAAAGGAAAATCATAATTGTATAAAATATTGGCATATCCAGCTTATGATTAAATTGGTCACAAAATTGTGATCCCTTGTGGTGCATGTCTAATCCAGCTAGCCAGGCTGGGGTTCAGGAATAGTTGATCTTCTAAGGTTATTGCTGATTTTTTTCCACCCTGGCATTGTGTTTACACATGAGCAAACTAGCTGGTCACACTGATTATTGTTAAATAATCAAGTGTTTTTAATTTAAAAAACCCGGCTGTTAATTTCCTTTGGGAACAGCAAGGGTGTACAGCTTTTGCGTTTTAGATTCATATTTATTAAACTACAGTGGAGATTATGATGTTGGTTTTGTAGACTTGAGGTTCTATTTAAATAATTGAAGAACATGGTCAAGGCAATTTTATATTAGGTTGTGATACTTAAAAAAAAGAGGATATGGTTTTATTTTACCATGAGGGTAGAAAAAGCAGAAAATAAATCACTTAAAAAAATATAGAAATCATTCAAAAGTAATCGACATAAATGTGCTAAACTAGTTGAGAGGGTTCCTTTTGGATGATTTATAACTGAACCTTTACAACAACCCTTGGATTAGTCTCCTGAAGTCATACTGGCAGTCTGTTTAAATTATTTAGCACACTAATTATGTCTCACCATGTGAATTCTCCCTCAGTGCTGCTTGGATCTGAACAGTCGGGTTCTGAAGCTCCAAGGATGCGACGAGGAGCTTCCCTTCCTGAACACTGTAACCGACGGCCAGTGCCAACATGACACCAATGAAAACCTGTGAGCTGGCTCCACATCAGCTGTCAAGTCTTCATCGTTAACAGGCTTCAGCTGTGTGAAACGAAGCCCTTTGTTGTTCTGGACTGTCCAATCAAAGTGTCCCTCAGTGCCAGAACATGGATGAGCATTCACCTCTGTTGTTCTCAAGTTTACATCTTTGTTTGCTTATATTTGTTTAGTTAGAACCTAATATCTGCAGATTGAATTTTTTTTTTTTAGATTATGTTGATTCCTCTGTTTTGCTGCTTACTAAAAGAGAAAACATTTATAACAATTTAAAGCGAATTTATGTAGAATCTGCTGTGATTTGGCTGCTAAAGGATTATTTTGATTTACACCTCAATTGCAAATTGATTTTTCTTCTATTAAGTTGATGTAAAAATGTGGTTTTATATGGTAGGGTGTGATAACAACAAAAAATGTCTGCACTACCTTTAAAACTCAATATACTGCATAACGCATACAGGTCTATAAACAGTGAAGTTTGCGTTTAAAAGTTTAATTTTTTGGAACTGGTAGAGCAAATAAGAGCCAACAAACATGTTGGATTAAACTAGTGCTTTCCAACCATTTTAGCCTTTTGGGTCCGCTCATATTTATAACTTTATTTACAACAAATCAAAAGAATTTTTAATTATTTAAGTTTAGTTATTGCAGGCAAATTTACACGTACAATCAGCTGGAGTGCCAGAAGCGCAACATATCCACACCTTTATGGCATTAAAGCTGTGTTTTAAATTCAACTGCTTGCCAATCATATACAATTAAATAAAAACGGTGGTTTATAATGGTATTTAAGCTACAACGTATCAGTTATGTTTGTTGTTTTTTTATCATCAGTGTCTATAATAACTTTTTATCAATTTTAACAGCTGAAATGTTTTCCAGTTTATCCTTTGTTTATTTTAGCAGTTAAACTTCTCATATGGAAGTCAGGACTCAACCAGCTGTGTTCCACTTCTAACTACTGTTAGCAAAAAAGCAAATAATACTTTGACATTAAAACACTGAAAGGAACACTATAACAGATTTGTTTTATGATGTACTAACACACAAAAGCACAAACAAACAGCCAATCACTGCAACTGTTATTGCGCCTTATACGTGTAGCAGCCATATTGGATCTTGAGGTCACGGTTTGACATTCAAGCTCTTCAATTTCAAGGAATATTACAGTTGATTTTCACACCATGGTTACTTATACCTGGTTAGATGGTACGTTAATGCCTTTTGAAGAGCAATCCTTGGCCTTTTTATTTAGAAAACTAAATATATTATTCATTAAATGTAATAATTTGAAAATCATAGCACTCATCAATATGTCTAATTGTACGTACAGAATTAAACAGTGTATAACTGCAATAATCCCAATGCTTTATACCTATAGCAACCATATTGGATTGTTTCCCAGATGAAATTCCTACTCCAAGAGGTTTTGCACAGGTTGATTTTTACAACTTCGATCTGCGAATGAGTACCTTGTGAGTACAAATGGAAAACACCATTATAGACTACTAAACCTGCATGAAGTGTTACTTAGTTGCTCTTCTGGTTGGAAATCACTGGATTAAACAACTGACGAAATGGCAACATCTACTAATTTGGAGACACTAAACACATTTTCGACAAAGTAGAGTAAAAACTTATCCCAAAAATTAACTACTTCAAGAATTAATCTATAAAGTGGTACTGTGTAAGATGCTTTTTACACCATGTTTGACAAAAATGATGAAATGGCTTAAATGTATTTTAAAATGTTTGGAATTAGGCATGGGTCAGACTAGTTTCTGAAGAGAAAATGACTAATTTCTGCACATATAGATATCTAGAAAATACCACAATTCTAACTTTATACAACTTTTTAAAAATAGTCATTGTAAGATTGCTTTTTATGATTTTAACAAACACTCTTCAACCTATCACAGTGGTATAGATTTTATAACAACATTTTCCAGAAAATCCCCAAAAAGCGATCAAACAATGGAAGCAACAACAATGCCAAAACATTCCATCTGCATGACTTTGTCAAGTTCAGCCTTCGTATAAACAAGTCTGCATGTGGTGTTGTAGTCAGAATATGTCACGTTGAAAGTCTGTAGGGGCAGGATGTGAGTATGTTTTGTGTGCATGTTTGCGTTTCAACTCACAGCAAGGTTTTGTTCCTTTTTTCGGCTCCTGTTTCACATGGGAAAAAAACAGAATCATTTCAGTTTTCCGCCACTGGGTTCCAAACAGAACACGCTCACCCCAGCTGCCTTCATTTTCTGCCTCTTTTAGGAGACATTAATTACTTGGCTGTGGGTCAACTCCATGCCAAGGTCTCCTCTTCATGCTAATCTTTCTAGATATGGTCTTTAGAGATATAAATATTTCACATTTTTGGCAGGTCACTTCATTTTTACTGATTTGTCCACAGGAAGTAAGCAAATAGTCCTCATCCTGGCAACCTGAATTATGTGTTTTAATGGTTCAGAGGACCAAAAACGGTTTATCATGCGCTGCTTTGAAAATACATGAGCCCAGTCATGCTTTTGACTGTGCTGCACAGTATCCATCCACACGAAGATTGGCAATTTTGGTTTTCTTTTAAATGTACTAGTGACCTTCCTATGCTATGTGAAAGAAATTAATGTATTAAAGAAATTTATTTTTGGTGTTTTACCTCTTCTGAATAGTATTTTCTCTGCTTAATAAAATCTGTATTCTGGCTAGCTGTTTTCTTTAATATACGTGAAAATTATATTATAGGCCGATTTTGCTATGTGAAAAAGACTCCCTGTTGCCTATAAAATATGACGAAGCAGAATGTTTGGAAGAGGGCTCCACATGAAAGACTTAGAGCGACCCATTACGTTGATTCCCATAGACAAACTATTTGCCCTTCACTGCCATCCTTCTATATAAAGAACAGAGAAAGCAGATGTTCCCACAGCACCAGAGCGATACAACAATCAGCCAGTTTGATGAACACAGGATCTCATCCTGCTGCATGATTATATTTCTCTATAACAGAAACACAACATAGTACACATCAAGGCCAGAGGTTATTTTCATATTATTATAAAAACGAATTCTAAATAATTACCATATTTGGAGAAATGCCCAGGTCTCAGAAAGATGTTCAAAGTTATGATTGATTGCAGCTAGTAGCTTCTCTTTGGTAGCATAAAAATAAAGCTTGACTTAAACGTGCAGATGCCCACATGTTCAAGCTAAATCCCTTCTAGAGAAACGTTTTGTCATCAGGTAAGACAATAACGAAGCGGTTTAGCCAAAATGGCAAGTGGATTGTTAGGACAAAGTGAGGTTAGGGTTTAAAATCTAACACTGAACCAGCAGTTAAACATGGTAGTGGCAGCATCATGCTGTGGGGCTGTGAAGGAGTAGGACTACCTATAAATTCTTTACCTTCACCTCAAATCAAAAGCTAGATGGTTGAAACGTGGACATAGAGGAGTGTTCCAGCAGGACAATGATCCCAAAAACATCCAAACTGGATTTGCAATGGATAAAGCAGGCTAATAATAGGCTCCTGGAATGGCCTTTGCAAAGCCCTGACCTCAACCCCATTAAACATTTGTGGACTATGTGCCACTTTGTCCACGAAGCAGCCCATAGTTAGAAAAAAACCGGGTCAGGGTTAACCCTAACACTAACATTTCATATTGTAATACAGGGTCGAATCTAATCCTGTCTACTTCACCCTAAACTACTGGTTCAACAGTCCCTAATCTGTGGGTTCAAGGATTACTTGTTGTTTACTAGAATCAGTCATGACAATGGTGTTTTTTGGGGTTCTTTAAAATACCACTATATACCAAACAATTGGTAAACCTATTCAGTAAGCAAGAAATGAGAGTGACAAATTGTAAATAGCCTGCACTTCTATAGGACTCCAAAGTGCTACAACCAGTCATCCACCCATTCATACAGTCATTCACACACTGACAGTGGTGAGATACATTGTAGCCACAGCTGCCCTGGGGCAGACTGACAGACGTGGGGCTGCCATACAATTAGCACCACCGGGCCCTCTGATAATGGTAATTTTCCGGGCCCTCGAACTGGCAATCCACCGGTTATAGGATGAGCTCCTACCACTACCACCTGAGCCAACGTCGGCCAAGATGAACAAGATTGGTTCAAATTCATGGCACAATTCATGCCTATTCTGCAAGCTAACGCGAGTCAAAGACCATGTATCTTCTTACTGAGGAGGATGTAATTTTATTGGTCCATTGATGCTAGAGTTTCTGAACAATACCCAAACTGCTTTCAGCTTGTCAGCACTGTCAAATGATGCTTTATTTCAGTTAGGCTCAGGTGACAGCTGGCTATGGCAGCAAGCCAGGAAATGGGGGGTGCTGAGGGGACATTACAGGAACACAAACCTTGTAAGAGAAGAGCCCCCCCCCCTTTTTTTTATCCACCCCCTCTATTGTTTTGAGTCATTTTTTACACCCACATCCTGCCAACAGCGCAGCCGATAACACCTCTGGTTGGAAAGTTCAGTTAGTCAGGTATTCTTTCATAAATCACAGTGCAGTTCTCTTTTCTCTTTGCACTGCTGCATTTTTAGATCTAGCTGCTGAAGAGCCAACGTGTCAAAAACCTCTCACTATGAAGCAAAAATGAGCAGTTGCTAAATTCATTAAGTTTTACGCATCGGAGCTTTAACATTGAAATGTTTAAAGAGCTAAACAAATGTTATCAGACAAAATTACCGTAAATACAAATAGCTATTTTTAAATAATGCTTTCATTTATTAAGGGAAGGAAGCTATCCAACCATGCCAGCTCCTAAACTAAATCATTTACTTGTCTGTATGTGCATATAATCACATCCAACTCTAATCATTAATTCAGTCTGATCAGTAAAATGTTGTTCAATACTCTACTGATAAAGCACTTAAAAATGACAACTTTCTGTTAAATTGTAAGTAGTTTCAGCGGCATATTAACATCCTCACTTGGAATGACTAAAGGACACTTATAGGTCAGTGTGGGCAGAAGGACTTTAACTCTATCTCAGACCTCTGATTTAAGCTTACAGCTACATCCTTCCTGAAAGCCCTAATCACAGGCTGCTCACTCCCACGCATGCAAGTCTGTCATGGATGAATTTTACTTTGCCTGCCACCACAAATAGCTTTGAATGTCTATTTGCCCTTCATTTCTTGTCGATAGCATCACCTTATTTATACATTTCCACCATCTGCTGAAGAGATTAAAACACACAGTGCATCCATGTGGGTTCCAGTAACACAGTGGGAATGACTCACAATCCGAACCCCGCAGAGTGTGGTCTATTAGGGGGATATTGATCAGATCAGGTCTTCTGTAGTGAGGCAGAATGTTCTGGAACAAACAGTTCAGGTAAGAGAGAAATCCTCAAGATGTCATCTAAAATGAAGGTGCGGAAGGAACTCTGGCCAAAGGAGACTTAAACTGATCATATAAAACACAGTGTGGGGTGAAAACTAACACCCCTAGCTCAGCATGGTGGTGGCAGCATTATGCTGTGGGGATACTTGTTGACAGGAAGATGAATGAATATACATACAGGTCAATCCTGGAAGAAAATCAGACCTGAGACTAGCTGCAACAGTTCTAAACCTACAACTGTTTTAAACTTAAATGAAGACGGTGTCTGTTTCTCACTCATACAGTAAATAGTCAGGAGAAGCAACCAGTACAGGAAGCTAGCATGAACCTAAGCTAAGCAAACTACTGCTAGCGGCGAAGGTAGTCTTGAATCTTTCCTCATTGTCTAGTGAGATAATTTAGATAGACAGCCTTTTTACCAGAATAAAACAATAAAGAAAGCATAGATGCATAAAATAAATTCTAAAATAAAGCACAGAAAAGAGTTAAATCAAATATACTGCTGGGCTTACAAAAGGCCCGGCATTTTTGGCTGAGACATACAAACACCAAACCTGGGTGATGATGAAAAACAATATGGCGTCCAAGAAAGATAGTGAGAATTTTGTTGCAGAAGCTAAAATAACACTCAAAGTCAGAAACACTTTGGACTTTTAGCTTATAAAAAACAGCTGAATCTTGTATTTTCAAACCAAAGCATCTGCCTTATCCTGAAAAAAAGCACTGCTGTAAAACAGTAACCTTTACAGGAAGGAGTGCATTAATAAATATGTAAACCAGATGCTTTACAGAAATATATTTGTTTAGTCAAACATTCAAATCTTTGCCATTAAATAGGGCAAAGCTGCTATTGTACTTTGCTGAACATAAAGTGATTAAACTAGCCTCATATCAGCGCCCGTGCACCCATGAGGTCAGTTATGACGACAAGGCCGGTGCCCTGGTGCACTCGTGTCACACAGTCAGATATATGAGACATGTTTTATATACAAAATTCAAGTCTGGGGAAAATATTGGAGCAAAGGTCAAAGTCACACAGGATTTATCATGGCAAACTAGAGAGGTCTCTGTATACTAAACTGACATTTTCTCTGGGAGATCAGAACGGTACCAGGAGACCATGCTCATGAAGCCATGAGTACATCTGACAGACTCCATATTAAAAACAACAGCCTGGTCCTGCTTGACCATTAAAGGTCATAAAAATGAGTCTCAATTAGATCGCATAACAGAAATGCTCACCTCTTATAAGGGCAAACTGCAGCTGAACACAGATGGGTTTTGTTATAGTGGCAAATGGTATTATTATAAGACCCTGCAAGGTTAAAATCCAATTATCTATCAATCAACCCCTCAATCAGTTCTTAATTTTCAGTACACAGATTAGCCAACTAACCACTCAATGATGATTTTGCTTTATAAAAAAATAGTTCTTCTAATTTCTTACATCTGTACAGGCAACAGAGATAATAAAGACTGAAATCATACAGTGCTTTTCTTGTCATATCAATGCCTGATGTGACATATTTACATCACCAAACTAACTAAATCTAAATATATGCCCCTGCTACCACCAAAAAACTGTTATCTTAAGATAATAAGATTGCTTTCCTGTTATCATGACCTGAATTCATTAACAGTTAAAGAGCAAAACAAGCAATCAGATGTAACTGCAAAGTTTTCATGACAAAAAGAGCTCAATAATCTCAAGCTAATAAATAAAACAAGCATTATTACCTCAAAATAATGATTTTTCAATACAAAATCAACTCTTTTCTCTTAAATAACTGGGTAATTAATCAGTTATGACAAAACCAATGTTATTTTCAACAATAAAATAGCTTGCATCTTGAAATAACGATATATTTGTGAAAATACAAACTCCTATTTCAAAATAATGAGAAGGTAAATAATTACAACAAAATGATTTCTGTTATCTTGAAATAATGACCACACTTGGAAGTTAAAACAAGCTCTGATATCTTGATGATGTTGAGATAACGAAACTGTTGTCATGCTGTCAAGCAAGTTCTGGTATCTTGAGATAATGAAATGTTATGTCAAAACAAGTAAAATATATCTTGAGATACGAGATAATTAACTGATGTCATGGCAAAACAGGATCTTTTATCTGCAACATAATGAGATATCTAATTTCTATGCACGCATTTCTGAAATTTAACTAAAAGTATGATTATATTTATCTAAGGTTTTGTGTCTCTAGATGAATTTTATTTTTCAGGAGAGAAATAGGAAGCACTAGCTTTGTTGATCATAAAGGTTGGAGACCCCTCTGGAAATACCAGTAGAGTCAGGACTGGTGCAGAGGATACTCAAAAATCAAATGTGAAATTATAACAATTTGGAGTTTCCTCACAAAAAGCAAAGGTTGCAGAACAATTGAACTAATCATTGAAACTCTTGATGTAGTGTTGAGCGAGTCTCTAAAGGGCAGACACACGGGATAGACGAGAGGCTGTGGCCTCCCACGATCCCCTTAACCCTTTCCCCTCATTTAAAACCCAAAACACAAAAAAAAACACTCTTTTTTTTTTAAAAGACAGACAGCCAACATTTAGGGTTTTATGGGTCCTCCCCCAGAAAACAGTTGGGTGACCCCCCCCCAGCGCCCACTTCGGGGGGACATTTGCTGCTGGGGCTGTGGGGGACAACACTCCCGTTTGTTTGCCTGTTTATTATGTAACATTTTGGCGGGATTATGAAAACACCTGTGGGCCCTTTTTAAATTTTTAAAAAGGAAATTCACTAGATAAAACATCATGTAGAGGATGAAAATGAGGAGGGGCCATGTTTTACAGCAGCGAATCAGTGCTGATTTGACAGCAACATAATGGCTGTGTTGATCTTTTTTACTCCAGTAAAAAAAAGGGGGTCAACATTTAAAACCCTTTTCCCTTGAAAGTGCCTCACGTTTTTTATCCCCCCCCTCCCCTTTTTGGGAAAACCCAAACCTGGGCAGACAGAATACAAATGACAGCAGCAATGTCGAACTCTGAGATTACAGCCAGCAGCAGCTTATTCAAACACCCAGCCTGACACCCCTGCCCCAGGTACCCACAAAAAAAGGGACCCAGCATTTTCACAGTTTTGGGAAGAAATCCCCGTCTGTGGGCCGGGGTGCTAAGTGTGTGCATCCTGGTAGAGAACCGTCGCCACCAGATCTCTCACTGCAGACGAATCCTCAGCGTCTGTGGAGACAAAAAGCAAAATGTGGAAATTACTGGGGGCCCCAACACTTTTTTAAAGGAATTATGAAAATTGATTAATTAATATTTATCAAAAATTTTAAAATTTAAAAATTCATAATTAAAAAAAATAATTTTTAACCCCAAAAAAATCATTATTTTCGAAATAGAAATCAGAGATGTCCTCTGGTGTTGTGATTATGGGCTCAAAGCTCTTTAATAATTCGAAACCCATTAAAACCAAATACAAAATGTCACTGTTTATTCAACCGCTTCCCCGGAAAGCTGGGGGGGAAATTCGGGCCCTTGTTTTTTTTTTCAGATTAAAAACACTCTTTGCCCCGAAATAAACCAAACCGCTTTTTCTTAATTATTATATAAAGAAGTTTATTGAAGCCAAAAAAATTCTGACAAAAAAATTATTCTGGTCCAAAAAACCTTCCCTAACTAACAACCACATTCTACAAAAAGGGAAAAATCGGTTTCCTAAAAATAATAAAAAAGAAAAATAAAATGGGGCATTTTGTGTCTATGAAGATCCAAAACCGCAGTTTTATGGACAAAAAGTGAAAATTTGGGGGGTTAAAAAGGAAAAAAAAGGGCCTCCTGGTGGGTGATGGCTCGATTGGGACGATCAGCTGATAAAAAAAGGGGGAGCCCGTCCCTTTAGTCACTACCAAAATTGGGTTGCCCCAAAAACTCGAAAAAAGATCAAAAAAAACTCTGAAAGGGGGTGAACTCAGTGGGGAAAAAATCCAGTAAAAAAACGGGGAAAAATGGAGTGGTCGGCGAGGCCCCGACCAAAAGTTTTCTTTGAATGGAAAAAAAATTTTAAAAAAATCCAACTTCTAACTCCTGGGGTGATTTTGGGGTCAGCCCCGGGCAAAACCCTGGGAAACAAAACGGAAATTTGGGACGCGTGCACAGCAAAAAAACACAGCTCACCATTTTTAAAAACTTTAATCAGTATTGAATGCAAAAAAGGTGATACCCTTTGGGTTAACTACCCGGTGATTCTAAATCACCTTAAACCCAAACCTATCCTGCCCAGACCTCCCCAAAAAGCACCTATCCAATTTAATATAAAAAAAACGAAATTTTCTTTGATGTTTATTTTCCCTTTTCTTTCTGGTTTAGGGGATGGTCTCGAGAAAAATTAGGGGGGGGGGGGATCACGTGTTTCCCTGATCCCTAAAAAAAAGAAAAAAGGTAAATTCTCAAAACCCCCTTTCCAGAGGGGAAAAATTTTGAAGGGAAAAAGTTAGTCACTGAAATTTAAAAAAGGAGGGAAAAACCCTCTCCGTTTAAATAAAACCCCTGTGGTTTTTTACCTGCGCCCGGGGGTCCCCCCGTGGTCTTCGATCCCCGGGGAATAAATTTTTCTGAAAACTTTTTGTATCAGACAGATTTCCAGCTTTCAAGCTCCCCCGGGAAGGGCCCTTGTGGACAAAAGTTCGCCTGCGACTTTTGTCTCTCCAGAATGGGGTCTGCTGCGCTTCCTTGAGAAAAGCGGGAAAAGGGCAAAAACATTCCCCCCCCGGCGGGTTTTACCCCCAGTATGTAAAGCTGCGATTGTTGAGCTGCGTGTCAAAATGGCGACCAAAAATGGGGGAAACCCCAAACCCCACAAAGGGGTTTTTCCCAAAAAAGTAGTCCTATCCCATTAACTTTTCCAGATTTCGTTACCTTACAACCTCAGACTTTAATGTGTTTTTTTTTTTATTCATTGTGATAGAACATAAAGAAGTACATAATTGTGAAGCGGAAGAATATTTATGATTTTCAAAGTTATTCACAATTACACATTTCAAAGATGTGGTGTGCATTTGTATTCAGTCCCCTTTTCTCTGATACTCCAAAATAAAATCCAGTTCAATCAAATCGCTTCAGGATAAATCGAGCTGTTCTGTGAGAACCTCAGAGGTTTGTTAGAGAACGTCATCGAACAATCCGCATCATGAAGACCAACCAACACAGCAAGAATAAGGCTGCTGAAGAAGTTGGAAGCAGGATTTGGTTACAAGCTTTTACATCCCAAGCTTTGATCATAGACACACGGTTATCCACCTAAATAAATACACCTGCAGTAACTCTGGAGGAGCTGCAAAGGTCCACAGATCAGATGGAAAATCTGTTGTCAGGACAACTGTTTTTGTGTTTATGGAATCCAAAGCCATAAGAACGTGCAACTGCAGTTTTGTAAGTTTTCCACAAGCCATTACTGGCTTGTGGAAAACATACAGCAAACGTTTAGGAATAAGGTGCTCTGGTCAGATGAGGCTACAATTTATCTTTATGGTTGACTTGCAAAACATCTTGTGGGTTGAAAACCAACTCTGCACCTTGAACACACCACCTCTTCAGTGAAACATGGTGGTGGCAGCATTATGCTATGGGTATGTCATTCATCAGCAGGTACAGGGAAGCTGGTCAGAGTTAATGGGAAGATTAATGGAGCTAAATATGAGGCAATCCTGTAAGAAAACCTGTAAGAAGCTGCAAAAGGCCTGAGACTGACATGGAGGTTAACCTTCTAGAAGGACGACAACTCTAATCATAAAACCAGAGCTACACAGGAATGTGTTAGATCAAAGCATATTAATCTGTTAAAATGAATCAAAGTCCTAAACTAAACCCAATGGAGAATCTGTGTTAAGACTTAAAAATATATGATCAAAATCATCAATCCAATCCGACTGTGCTTCAGATGTTTTGCATCCATTCGTTCACAAGCTTTAATTTTACAGGCGAGTTCCTTTGAGAGGTTTTCTGCTTTGAGAGCTGTTTAAACCAAAGCAGAACGGGCAAAAAAATGTTAACGTGCAACGCTGGTAGAGACATCCTCCAAAAGATGCTTTAATCACAGCAAAGGGTGGTTCTACAAACCCCTCATTTCATCCAACATGGCACTGCTGTGCGAGGTTTTCCATTGCTCACCCTTTCAGGTTGCTCTACTCAGACTGGTAGGTTTTCGCCCTACAAGACAGATTTTTAGTGCTTATCTTGGACACCTGACAGTAAAGAACTAATTGCATTTTAAAACCTACCATTAGCAATAGTCAACTAAATCATCCTTAACAATCATTTGACTTTCTTTATTCATTTTAGGACTGCTTTTAATTTTTAAGGGATCTGGTAAAGAATAATCTATGAGTTAAATATATATTTTATTTCAATCAGCACTTCCTGGCGACTAGTAGGAAGGTTCCCCGCTGTCTCATGACTTCTCCATGTGTGGATAATGGCTGTCATTGTCATTTACCATTTCAAGACTGATAGATGCAAATAACTTTCTTATCTTAAAGCCTACTTCATGTTGTCACAATGGTCCTATTGAAGTAATTTCTTGATTCTACAGGCCTGGATGTGGTGAGTGAAACTGAACCTATAAAATAAGCTTAATTGCAGTTAGTTAATAATTGAACAAGAAGAGAAAACTATTTTTTCCCAACAGAAGGGGGTGGATAGTTTTTCCATAATTCTTTTAAAAACTGCTTTTTTTTATTCCTCGGGTTTATTTTTTGCGATTTAAAATTAGTTAAAAAGATCTAATTTAAGTGTAGCAAAAAAGAAGAAATCTATATGGCGGGAAATACTTTTTAAATTGACTATAAACCAATTATAATCCCCACAAAAAGTATCATACAGGACATTGAAAATGCGTATCTCCTAAATATGGATATTTATTGTAAATAAAATATCATAGAAGTTAATTTAGTACTCCAGAGATTCTTGATCTCTCTACTTGTCAACGCCTTAAAAAAGTCCCATGTTCTCTTCAGCCTTGAATCCAATTATAAAATAAACTCAAAGCAAGCACTGCTTCACAGTAAAAATATTCCATATAAGCCCATCTGGTTTCATCCATTTCTTTTTTAATAAGGTTTCGGTTTGGGCGCTAACAGCAGAGGTCTGATCACTGACAGCACTGAAGTTCAAAGACTATTGTTGGTGTGAACTGGGTCAATTTAACGAGATCCAGCAGAACGAAAAGAACAAGACAGAATTACATAATAAATTAAATGAAACTAAATATGCTCTATGATTAATACATACATAAAAAGCCTCATGACCACTCCATAACAAGCTTTTCCCTCGTGAGCTGGAAATTATTTGTGAGATCCTTAAGTGTGTGTCAGGCCTGACCAAAAAACTCAATAAAATAGCAGCTTGTTGCACCTTTATTAGTCAATGAAAGTAATTTCTGATAGTGAAGTCTTTAAACTGTTTTCTTTTGTATTTTTGGTGAAATCATGCAATGGAAATGTCTATTTTTCCATCCCTACAAGGCAGATTGTTAGCAATCATCTTGGATAATAAAAAGGCCATTCATCAACATCTGTCTCAGATGTCCACTTCTGTTGATTCACGGACAAACTTCACTGGAAAACTTCCCTCTCATCAATTTCAGGAGAAGAAATCAGTCTGCTTATCTTTTTTCTCATTACAAAACTCTTCAGGACTTCACCAAGTTATTGCCTTGAGTTGAAACGAGCAGAAGTCCTTCATCAAAAATTAGAAATGTAAGAGCAGTTGGCTGTATTTAGAAACCTCTTCCAGTTGTGACAGAAGACCAGAGGCTGTTAATAATCAACGTTTGGCCAAAGGGCACATATTAAGGTAAGACGAAAGAAAGAAAGAAAGAGAGAAAGAAAGAAAGAGAGAAAGAAAGAAAGAAAGAAAGAAAGAAAGAAAGAAAGAAAGAAAGAAAGAAAGAAAGAAAGAAAGAAAGAAAGAAAGAGAGAAAGAAAGAGAGAAAGAAAGAGAGAAAGAAAGAAAGAAAGGACAGCAGGGGAGAGGCTGGGGGTTCCTGCTGACATTTCTGTTAGCCTAGATTAGGGAAATTTACACTGTGAACATCCACAGTACAGAGTTTGAAGTTTAATTTTCCGATCTGTATCCTTCTTTCATTTGTAATAGCTATTTTGATTTTTTTAAATGGAAAAACTGGGGAGGTTTTTTAATATTCTTTCTTAAAGGGTTTTTTCTCATCTTCCTCACAAGGGGAGTGACAGGTTTAGGGAAACATGCGGGGGGGTTTTTTTTTTTTTTGTCGTTTGTAATTAGATTGAATCTTTCTGACTCAAAATCACTGAGACAGCAGCGAGATTAATGTTTCACCATGAAAGGCAATTAACAAAAGAAATGAACAGGAAATAAACACCCATTGAGGATTCAGAATAATTAACCAACTGCTGACTGAATGTAAATACTGTGTTTGTGATTAATACAGAGGAGCAGGAAGAGGGCGGAAAAAAGCAGTCAGAGAGAACGAGCTTTGGAGCTGATGGACAGGCTGCAGATTTGTCTGTATTTGGACAGGATAAATTTCCCTCCTGACCTCCGCTTTCAGTCAACATGAGTGTTTTATGACAGAACTGCCGTTACTCTCTTATTAGCTGTTAAATATAATCCAGCAGCAGCATCTGGTTAGCTTCGCTTCACATTAACACTCCAAAAATGGAAAAAATAACCCTGTGATTTTAATTTTTGAAACTTTTAATCCTGATATAATAAAGGTTTGTGATAGATGCCTGGAATACAAACCGAGGATCAGCATCCACAGAAGACATGTTGTTACTGCGATGTGGTGGCACTTAGTTATGGCACATTAACTGATCAGAAATAGAACCAATTTTTGGGTTTCCGACCAGCCAGTCACCGATATAGCCAATCAGTTAAAAATAAAATCGTCCAGTTATGGTCAGCAGATATTTTTCAGCGGATTTCTGTAGTTTAACACAAATTAACTGTCATTTTGTGCATTTCGGAGTAATTGTAGCCTAATTTATGATCACCTGCACCCAATATTTAAACAACCAGCAGCTCATTGATGATTGCCTGAGAAAAATTAAGCATTCAACAACAAGCCCAACTATGCGAATAAATAAATTCTTACCTAATTTATCCAGCTTTCTCTATTTTTGGACATGAAACTCCCTGACTGGAGACCTGTCTGTAGACACTTACTAAAAGCATGATCCTAGTGCTGTGTTGTGTTATTCTGTTGTTGTTTGAACAGAGCTGAAGGAGATTTTGATCAACTTTAGAGGATCTAGTGTTAGTTCTGGGTCTGTTTCCCTTCGATTGTGTTTTTAAATATATATTTAATTATTTACCTCCTCACTTATTTACATAAAGATTATTATTACTATTATTATTATGATCCTATTGTGCCTCTACATGTCTACACAAAAATATGATAAAATGAGACATGTATTGACCTGATAATTTGTCTTATTTCTGTCTTTACATTCATGTGGCCCTCATACATTCTCCACAAAAAAATAAGTAAATACCATGTATGATTAGTCTCACCCCATGGCTTAAAGCCAGAGTTTGAGGCTTTAATTAAACACTTATAATCTGCTACTGGCTTCTAAAAGATTATGCATGGGCAGCTGGTTTAGATTAGGAATTTTCTGGTTGGATCTTTGAATTTCACAGACTGATTAAGCAGAAGTGTCAGGCCTGTTTTGCCTTTTCATCAAATAATACAGTTTTTGGGAAAAAATGTAGAAATAAAGTTTGGGGATAAACCCGTTTTGGGAAAAAGGATTTACTCTTTCCTCTGGCCCCATTTTCCCTTCATGTCCCGAGCTGAGTGCCAACTAAGGACTGAACATTTGTTGGCTGCAAACAGTCACAGTTGGTCGGCTGTTCAAATAAAAGCTCCAACTGAGGCAATGTTGGTTGTTTAATGAATGATACTCTGAGCTGAAGTTACTTCCTGTAGACCACCCCCGAGTTGTTTGTGTACTCACCAACTCCCAGAACCTTCAACTGGCTTTTAATTTCAGGCCTCTCCTCAAGCACTCGCAGCAGGTTGGTGGACTCCATCCGCTCAAGCTCCACCTTCCAGTAGATGTAGATTTTTTGGTTGAAACTGACGTACACCAGACAGGGGCTGTTTTTACCCTCCTTACACGTGTACTGAACCCGAAAAACACATAGTTTTTAGCACCCCTTGGAAAAAATAAAGTTTCTTTAAAAACAATTTCCCCTTTAAACCCATTTGAACGTTTTGGGCATCTTGTCAAATTAAAAATTTTCCCAAAGTTTTGGGGGGAAATTTCTTTTGATAAAACCAAACATAAAAATAGTGGGTTTAAATGAAAAACTGAAAATAAAATTAAAAAAGTTTTAAAAATTTTTTACTAGTTAAAAATCTAAAAAACCTTTTTAAAACCCCCCTTAACAAATCTGGGAAAGACTGGTCCAAAAGAAAAATGGAGAGAGAGAGTAAAATGTAGAGGTGGGGCTTCCCGTGTTTTATCTACATGTTAACAAAGAAATAAACCTAAAATAATAAAAATAAAACAGTCAATTTCCCATAGACGAACAGTGGTTGATCAAAAAGGGAACAAGGGCTGAAGCCAAACATGCCCTCAGTGGTTTTAGATCTAATTTTATGACCCAGATGTTTCTACACCTAAGGGCCCTGAAGATTTCAAACAGGCTACAAAATGTGACAAAGGCTACCCAAAAAAGCTTGGTATATTAAAGCTGGTTTTAATTATTTCGAGGTATTACTTGCTTCTAAATATTTCAGCTGATTTAGCACATCTAAACTAATATGAATAGCCATTTGGGAGTAATACCATGACTGATTGTGAGCAGCTGCTTAGAAACACAGCTAGAAGCTACAGAGCAACTTTATTATAATTATTGTTAAGAACTGGGCATAAAATTACAGGAGTATTGTTTTCGTTTCCGAATGTTTCAGATGGGAATGTCTGCTCAGCAGCTTTTCCTGCACCTCTCTGAGAAGAGTTTCATTGATGACAGAGATTAAAGTGATCCAAACCAGATGAGCTTAGTTAGGTTAGAAGGTTCAGAGTTTACAGATGGAAGCCTTACACAAATAAACCCAAGCTGTTTCTATTCTGTTTGTTTCCTCTTTGTGGACCAGAACCAAATGAGCGCTGGTGTTTTATATAAATTGATATGAGAAAGTTGCTGTATTTATAATCTGAGCAACCATACCTCTTTCTAAATGTGGTTTCAGAATTTTTAATATAGACTAAATTCTTAAACCCAATTTTACTTTGCAGTGAAAAAGTATTTACTCCCTTACAATTTGAAAAACAAATGCAGTCAATCAGAGTTTGATTTAACAAGGCCAGCAATTACATTGTCCATATTCGACACGGTGTCTTGGTTTGCTTTTCCGCTAAATAAATGATTGATAACTATTTAATATGTATTTTTACAGGTCATGTTTGTCTGATATTAAAATCTATTTGATGACCTGAAATAATGCGACAAAAAAGCAGAAAAAGCAAATAATATCTCAAGGCGTGAATACATTTCTACAGCACTTGCATTGTTTGTCTTAACAGATATTTACTTTTTAAAACTGAATTTAAAAAAAGGTTTAATGAGTTGGGTCCAGATGTCCAGAAATACTGAAATTATTTTAAAATGCTACATTTGCTAACAAACAAAACAATATTTGGACAATTTCACTTTTTGTTTAAAGATCTTCAGATTTGAACGAGTTTGCCATCAGTAAGTAAAAAAGGTTTACGGACAGCAGCCTGTAGAGGTTGGTACTGGCCAATACTTTCCCTGTTGGAGATGCTGATGGCTGTGGGCAGGAAGGATCTCCTGTAGAGGTCAGTATGACCGTAATGTTCTTTATTTTATGAAGGATCCTTCTTTGTACAGTCATATCCAGAGGTTATAGAGAGTCCCCCGAACAGAACAGAACCAGCCTTTTTTATCAGCTTTTTTGGGTCACCGACTCTGATGCTGCTTCCCCAACAAATAATTGGTCCTTTTTGTGTTAATTTTATGCATGTGTGTGTTTCTACGTTTTTGCTTAACTGCTTATTTAAAATAAATTATTATAAATTCTGACAATTTATCGTGTTGTTGTTTTAAAGCCTGTTGGGACCAGAATCAATAACTTCTGTTTTATCTGTATTACGCTGGGGGGCATTATATCCCCTCCACTCACTGATATTATGAAGACACTCTCTCAGTGACTGCTGTCATGTGGGGACATGGAAATATTAAATTGGGTCAGCAGCATAGATAGAGTAACAAATTATGGGGGAGCATATAGATACTGAATAGAAGTGGCCCGAGAACAGACCCTTGCGGAACCCCATCATTGATTTTTGTTTGCTCACATTTATAAATGGCAAATAGCACAAAGCCATCTCGGTCTACCAAGTAAGATCAGAACCAGTGTGTTCTTACTGTGAGTTTGCTAAGATACAAAGATTCAAAAAGCACATGAACCGAAACGTTGATGACAGCAAACTAATTGAAACATAAAGGAAGCTCATTTAATAAAATTCAACCCAATGATGATGTTTTGGTACCTGCACAGAAGGCGTTGACGTTCTCGTCAAACTGGAACCGCACCACAGTCCTGTTGTGGTCGATAATGTAGGTCTGACCATCCCAGGCGCAGGCCACCACCTCCTCTCTACCATCTCTCTAGAATTAAACACCCACGCATACAAATGTTCAAAATTAGCACTGAACATCTAATTTGATTTTTTAGTTAACTTCATAAGATGCCAACAACTATATTTTACTACCTGGGAGGGAGATTATATATTGATTTATTGTGCAGGTAAATTTTCACAGTTACAAATACTCCACAACACTTAAATATTTTACATTTTTTATTACAGAAAATCTATTTTTTTTTTTACAGAAAATCTATGTAATTTTAACGCAAATGGGGAAATCCAACAAGTATTCATGCTAGTTACAGAACAGACATGGAGCTACACCTCCAGGTTGAATGCAGCCTTTATTCATTTGTAATGAATGACTTAATAAACTCTCAAAATTTCCTGCTTTTTCAGTCATTCTGTTAAAAGATTTGCAAGAGTGTTTAGAATCGTCCTGTTGATGATCCAGTCTGAGTTTCAACCCTCCGCTGTCAGACAAATGGCCTCACTCTGACACATAGAGGAGTTTATGCTCAACGCAGTAACTGCAAGGTGTACCCAGGCCTTGTGGGTGTCAAACAAGCCCAAACCATTAAGCCTCCACCACCATGCATAACAGTTGGTATGAGATGTCTGTGGTGACATGCTGCACTTGGTTTTCTCCAAAAACGGTGCTGTGCTTTACAGAAAAACATCTCAGTTTTAGACTCATCTGTCTAAACAAAAGAAGTCTTGTGGTTAATTCAGATGCCAATTAGCAAACCTAAGTCATGAAGCCACATTATTCTTTAATGTCTTGTTGCTGTCTTAAAGCTTTTCCGCTAGAGCATAACGTCTCTCGGTAGAAGGATGGACTTTGAATATTTTGGAAATGAATTGATGTCTTTCCAGCTTGGCATTGTGCTAAACATGTGTACTCCAGAGAAGGAAACTGTCAAAACTCCTGCTTTTATAGACATGATCCCAGTGATGGTGATCACTTAATCACGTACATTTAATCAACAGAGCAGGGGTGCTACTTAAACCCTTAAATCCCATGAAATTATGCAGAGTGTGTGACTGAAAGTGTAGTATATCGACTAGATACAAATGGGAGTCCGACAAAATAACTGGAAGCCTTCAGAAGACCACAGGAATAACCCACCCAGCAGCTAGATTACTGTAAAACCAACCAGTGGTTTTACACCATCACAAAGCGACTCACAGTGACATCAAGTTTCTGCAGAGCGAACAGCTGATGATCGACCTGAAATGACCACAAGAGCTGCCCTGAGCTGTCCATCAGCTTCAGGGTCCCTGAGGACAGAAGAGGGCAAAAAAGTACATGAAACACAAGTGAGATTTAACTTCCATCCACAATTGTTTAATACAAGAAACTCTGCCTTTAATTTGTTTTGAAATGCATCACTGTTCAAACACACCTGAACAAAATCGCTAACTTCACCTCATCAGCATGTCACCAAGCTGTGCGGAGACTTGCTAACAAGCCATTCATCTAATTCAGGTGTGTTGTACTGTAGGACAATAGCTCTCGAGGACTGGAGCTCGAGACGCCTGCTCTACACTAAGCAGTTATTAGAGTATTTAACACTTTATATTGTTTTATTAGTCCACTGTGTTCTAAAAGACAGTTTTTTTTGTCAAAAAGGACACAAGAAACGACACAAATCGCTGTCTCACCATCTAAAGTACAAAGTGCAAACAGTCCACATTTAGAGGATTCCTCTTTTGAACCTGGGGAAAAAAAAACATAAGTTACAGCAATTTAAACCAGAAATTTACATAGTTTTGACTGAATTTTGAGACATTTGATTTTTTTGTAGGAACTGGAACAACATATGAATCACAAACAAGAGGGTCATTATTTATCTGTATAGAAGCAGAGGTTTTTTCAAATCAAAAGTTCAAAATCCTTTTCTTCTATATTTTTTCTTTATGTGACATGCATTCTTATTTTAGTTAGGTAATCATTCACAACAACCTGGACTAAAAACAAGTGGTGCACTTTGACTAGGACAGTAACCAACAATGACAGTTAAACACAAAAAATACAAGAGGTAAAATAACTTATTATAAACCAAACTAGCTGTGAAAGAATACTATAACTAATCAGTTGGTAAATAATTTAATCTGCTTGTTACCTTTGCTTATGCTGCCGACAAGATGAGTAGAAACGTTCTTGTTGTGTATCCGTCCGCTGGTCAGGTGGAGAACTACATCTCTGGAAGGCCCGTCGCTGTGAACAGACAACATGCAGCTGACCTTTCTTTAAAGGCTGAACTTGTAGTTTTAGTCTGACTGGGTTTACCTGCTGGGCGTGGCAGGGGCGTCATCCTCAGACTCGGTGGAGTCCTGTTGGGTCCAGGTGCAGAGCAGAATGGCGTATCCGCAGCCCGGCTGGGACACCATGAGCTCGGGTAAACCTTCAGGACCCGGGTTCACAGACAGACTGTCCACCTGCAGAGCAAACACCACAACTCGTTAAGGCTTAATTAAATTCAGAAACCATACAGTTATGGGTGTAAGGTTTACAAGCAAATAAAATATAAATTTGTGTTCTACACCACTTTAAATGTTCCAATTATGAAATGAAGATTGCTCAAATAGCCAGCCAGAATGATACCAGAAGACCGTTGATGACTACAAAAAGCATGTGGTACACATATACATATATGATGTGTGACTGAACCTTATAAGTTAAGTATGGATACTTTTGTGCCATAAATAATGTTTAAACACTGCCATGCAGACCTGTCCCTCCAGTAGCCACTTCTTTAGGAGAACCAGCTGACCGGATCCCCCATCCGAGCTGTCTGAGGGCTCCTCCCAGCGGAATGCACGGACCACTCGGTCTGTGTACCCCACCACCAACTCACAGCGCCCATCTCCGTCTGCACACATGGAGATGGCCACACCGTTATCGCATTTTGCATGACATACATTTAGTGCAGAAAAATATAAAGCAAGGATTGTACCAATATCACTGATGAGGATGACTTTAGTGTTAGCAGGAATATGTTGGGTGAAGAAGGGTCTCTGATCGTCAGGACATAGGACTTCATGCTGGCTGGAGGAGTCTGATTTGCTCACGCCCGTCAGATCAAATAGATGGAACCATCCTTCTGCGCCCACAGCGACAACGAGATTCTGGAAAAGATCCAGGAAATTTAGTCAGATCAATCATAAACATTTCAGCATCCAGTTGCTTCTGATTTTAATCGGCTCACCTTTCCCTTGTTGCAAACATCTCCGACTGCGACGCAGGTCAGCTGGAAAACCAAAACACGTTAAGATCACACTTTTTTCCCCCAAGTGGTGCTTGCTGCAGACTCAACTTCAACCCCACCCACCTCGTCAACGGTGAGGGTGGGTCGGGGTTGAAGCTGGTTGGGCGGGGTTGAAACTGTATCAGCTCCGCCCAAGGTTCTGCAGCCAGTACCCTCTCCACAGTTTTCCAGTTTGATACCAACCATTCCCACACAGGTTCTTGTGATCCAGGGCTTGGATTCATCATTCTTGTAAACCAGTAGCTTTCCACTTGTGTCTCCAACAATCAGCTCGTTCAGCTGCAGAGACAGAGGCACAAAGCTTTTTTTTATCCTGCAGCAGCAAGAACAATTCTTACAAATCATTTATAAAAAAAATACGACATTTACTTCAGTTAATAGGTCACATTCAATTCAGATTTTGTACTATTAGGCTAATAAAAAAAGTGCTATTTCCAGATATTAAGTAAATACGATCTCAAAAAAAGAAGACATGATGTTTCACACTTTTTAGTTTTTAATTAACCAAAATTTAGACTAAATGCAAAATAATCACTGTGTACGTTTAAATATAGCTCTAGATGATTTTAGGATAATACATGTAATATCAAATGCACAAGACGAATACAAACTAAAAACAATATTTGCTAAATCTTTATTTTTAAAATAATTAATAGACTAGTCCTGCCCACATAGTACTAGAACTGATCTTCTCTACAGCAGATGAGCAGTAAGGGTTTTGTAAATTATGTTTTTGTAGATTTTAAAAAACTGTAAGAGTGAAAAGGAAATTATCTTTCCTGTTTGGTGTCAGTACCGAGCGTACAGAACGTCTAATAGTAGGAATATTTGGTCAACTGAATGATATACAGATAATATACGAAGACGTTCATTACCGAGTCGTTGTCTGCGTCTCCCAGACAGATGGCGTGAGGAAATATGGTTCCTGTAAAGTCCAAACTGACCCGCTGCACAAAGTTCAACGACCGCATGACTGCTGGGTTAAAATCTGCAAGCAACCATGTGGAAAACTTTCCTTATTCTCAAGCTAAATCAGGTACAGCAGCTAACTCATCCAACGGTAGCTGCACTTCCTAGTAAACAAAACCTCGTGACCTAAATCCAACGGAAGCTCTGAAAAGACAAAAATCACATTCGCAGACTAACCTCGGTGTTCAAAGTATTGTACATTTTTTCTCAGAAATACAATAAATATTTACTGCCAAAACGTCTAAGTGTAATTTCGCTCTTTCCAAGGCGACAGATCAACTTCTTAATAGTATTTGAAGGTGAAATGATGACATCTAGTGGTCACAGGACGCAAAAGCCATTACACGTTTTTGTTTTTTGATTTATGTTTTTCTTATTTTTAGCAACTTTATTATTTTTTCTGATTATCTATCTATCTATCTATCTATCTATCTATCTATCTATCTATCTATCTATCTATCTATCTATCTATCTATCTATCTATCTATCTATCCATCCATCCATCCATCCATCCATCCATCCATCCATCCATCCATCCATCCATCCATCCATCCTTTGCTACTACCAAATCGGTAGAATGAAGAAATCTCTTAAACAGCATCTGAAAAGAATCTCAAAAATCATCATGCCCAGTGAATCACAATGAGAGCCATTATCCCACAAATACACTTTACCCTGGAAAATGTAATGTTCATAGGCATCTTTAAAAGTCCAAAATGAATAATACAACAGAACCGGTAAAAACCAGCTGCCGCAGACAGTTTCTCTCCCAGGCTGTCTCTCTGATGAAAAACATTGAACACAGTAGAGCCAAAACAGTCGGCAACTCTGCTGTAAAAAAAACCAACATATTTGCACTTCGACAAACAGCCTATATTTTTAGTATTTTCTTTATTTTTTATTATTTTGTATAGAAGTATAATGGCTCTACTTACACATACATGTTTACAGTTTCTTTTATCCTTACTTTATTTACTCTAAAGTTTATAGATTTATACCAAATGTCTGTATGCTTTGAGCGCTGGAAACCGAAGTCACATTTCTTGTTTGTCCACACAGTCTTGGCCCATAAAGCTGATTCTCATACTATTTTGATACCTTTGACGTCTCACCGGAGTCGCAGTACCGTTGTCCGCTAGAGGGCGGTATTCTATCACAGTTTTTCCTGTCCAGCAGAAAACAAAAGTTTTTCTAGCTGCAAGACAATCAGCACAAGTTGTTGCCTAAAACATAATTATGTATTTCTGTATTGTATGTATTTATTTTGCGCATATACAAATATGGATAAAATAGTGAAAATAAGTAATGAGGTGTGATAATTAGATGTTTTTTTTAATAAAAAGACTGTTAGAAAATATAATGTTTACTGGTTTCCACAGTGTTTGTTGGGGCGAAAGCTGTTTTTGATGAGAAACAAATTGGAAAATAATCCTTCCATCTCTCACAAATTAGTTTTGGTGCTTATAACTTTTGTTGTTTTTATTATCCTCCCGGACAGTAAACCCCTCAAACAAAAGCAGAAAAAGACGGGAAATAGTAAAATGGGAACCTGGGCGCCCAGATGTCATAATAATTATTACACTTAGCTTTGACTAGAAAGTTCATCCAAGTGAAGCGAGCACCCTCCCAGCCTCTGGAAGACCCGCAAAGTCCGCACAAAGCGCTAATTGGACCCTGGAAGCAGGCTGACAAGGGGGCATGGATAGGTTTCAGAAAGCCTGGTGAAGGGGAAGGGGTGTGGGGAGAGGAGCCGGAGACGCTGAATAGAACCCACGCCTCTTTCTGAAAACTCACTTGCTGGGCCAGAAGGAGGAGGAGGAGAAGAGTTAGGGGGCGAGGAAAGAAAAGAAAGTATATAAGTGGGGTGCATACAGGAGTGGGGGTCGCTCAATTGATCCTGAATGACACTGCCAACAGAATATGTGAGCAATTTTACAATCCCACTCAACAAGGCGTGCGTGCACAAGCACGCAAAGGTAGCATAAAGCAAGAAAATTGGAGAAGGGGCGCACACACAGACGCAACTTATTTCAGGAGGGGGATTTGTGCGTAAAATCTAGCTGGTTCCTCAGTTTTATTTTCTTCCTCGCCGTTTCACCACTCCCCGCGTCTCAGAGCGACAATAATCAGCACGGACCCTCCACTGTAACAACATCGGGTGTGTCAAATCAGCCACAAAACTTCGGATTCTCTGCGCCTCAGCGTTCCGCTTGTGCAACCGATTATGATGCGCTCCAGTCAAAGTGGAAAATTGGGCCTCTGATGCACAATAGATCGTCAAATGAGCCGCATGTGGGAACAATAAAAAGTAGATTTGCTGATTCTGAAGCAGCTGCTCTCAGATAAACTGGAGTATGAAGGTGAGGTCTGTTTTAAAAACACAAAACCTGGAAAAAAAAGAAATAATTCAGAGCCGACCCCATGCATAAGCGATCTAAGTTGCTCTTTAAGGCCCCTAGACAACCAGCAGAGGGCCCGAGAGAGCTTCAATTCCTCCAGAGAATGACCTCAAAACTTTGTAATCAAGCTCATTAAGAGTGTCAACTTAACAACTCAGAAGTTTAATTCATATTCAAATAGAAAAAGTCTAATCTACTTAAGTTTAACGCTATGAATAAATGATTAAAAATACACTTTAACATATTTAAGGTAACTGAAGTCACTGTATTAGTAATGCAGGCTGTAGTTCTCTGCAACATAAACTGAAGATGAGCAAGGTGGAGCGACTTCTTCGTGGACAGACCAGTTCATCATTATCACACATCTCTGTTCAGTCCACTTCTGTTACAAAGCTAGAAATGTAACATTAATGGACTTTGAACGATGTGAGAAAGGGTGGTTGCCACAGTCCCAGGATAAAAAGAAAGCTTTTATTTGACTCAAAACTCAGTTTCTCCAGATTAATTCATTGGTTTTATGTCTGTCAATTCTACGTGTTAGAATAGAAACTCTTATTGGCATCAAAATTTGCAAATAATTTTGATGCAAACCCAGTTTGTTTAAAGCTTGTCACCTGTAGAACATCTCATGGCCAGTTTTATTCAATTTGTTATGATATAATGTTGTATTTTTATTTCCCTCTAAACTTGTTTGTAATCCAAATTCCCTTTCAGATGTTTTGGTTGCATTCTTAAAAATAGCACGAAAACATTTGAGCTGGATCTGAGATCAGGACATGGATTTAAGAAAACAATTGCTTCAAAAACATAGAAATGGAAGTGGTTTGTGAATAGTAGATATTCATGTGTTTTAATAAACAGTGTACATTTGTTAGAGAAAACAACAAACAGAAAACTAACATTTAACTGGGATTTAATTTAAGTTTTTTACACAAAGAGTTTACAAAAAAATCTTGGGAATCCATTTTCAATTTTTCATGGTTGCATGTAAGCAGAACCTTTCAAACCATCCATCTTTCTCTTTTAAAGTGTTGCACAGTGCAGTTAATCAATGCAAGTGACTTATCACATTTGGTTATTATTCCTAGCTCACTAGATGAGTTAAATCAAGGTGTGCAAATGATCTCCAAATTCTAAGACTTTAGTGGCTGCAGGGGCTGTTTAAAAGGTGAAATTCATATGCTATACAGATCCATTTCACAAAAAGTTATATAACTGAATTTCTTTCTGTTTTTTTTTGCATTAATTAGTGCATAAGTGCAGCGTGGTTTGGAGGTGATTGGCCTGTGGCTTGGCCGATGAAGCCCGTGTGGGGGAATTTTCACTGCCTTCACCTCCCCTTCTTGTTTGATCTGGTTTCTTCCTCATCCTTTGCTAAACCCCCGTTCTCCATGAGGAGTAAAGTGGCTGATCCCCGAAACCCTTTTGGTACCTTCAGGACTGTGGGCATGTGACAAGTCCTATTGGAAAAATTAAAACACATCTCCTAAAAACTTTGTCAGGGAGAAGGAACTGAAAATGCTGAAAAAGCCGGTGATGGCCCCTTGAGTGTGCTCCGTAAAACCCGACCCAAAACCCCCAAACTTCAGAAAATCCCCAAGCGGCTTTCCCCCTTGTTTCAGTTTTTCCCTTTGCTTGTGCGCTTTTTTCTTCCATTCAATCTTTTTAAATCTTGGTCTTGGGCCCCCCTTGTGTGTTCTTTTTTGTGTTTTTAAAATTCAAATTTTTTTGTTTTAAATTTAAATTTTTTCTTTAAAAGGTTGCTTTAAGCCTAAAAAGTCGGTTAATTAGGAAAAGCTTCAATTCCCCCTCCCTTTAATTAATCTTAAAAAACCCTTAATTCCTAAATAATAAAAAATTTTTAATTAGTTCTCTTTTTGTGACATTCACTTGGAAACTTCTTCCCCTTCACATTGACAGAAGTCTCACATTCTAAACACAAACTGTAATTATTGTGAAAAGGTTTCCTTCCGCTCACCTCCAGCCTGGAAACAAACATCTCCGCTCACCGTTTGTTTAGTGCTCCAAGTGGCACGCGTCCGGCGTGCGCATCGCACCGGTACCCGACGCAGGAGCCCAAGGTGTATCCACGCGACCAGTGGGCGTGGCCAGCCCTCATCCAAACGCATTGAAAAGCGGTGGAGTCTGTCTTCCAGGACACATTTCAGCTCTGAGAGGCCGACTGCCCCCACCGGAACAAGTGCGCTCGAACCACGTGAACGGCACGAGCGGGACGCACCGCCTGGAGACTTAAAGTTTGACCGATTACCTTACCCTCTGGAGATGGACATTACAGCCAAAATGGAAATTAACGTCAGCCAGCAGCACCTGATTCCGGCTGCCTGCTACTTTTCCGCGCAGAGCATCCAGCTGAGCCCCAGCAGCAGCAGCCAGTGCAGCGGGAAGTCCAAGCAGCCGAAGCGGCAGCGCTCCTCCTCGCCGGAGCTGCTGCGCTGCAAGCGGCGGCTGAACTTCGCGGGATTCGGCTACACGCTCCCGCAGCAGCAGCCGCACGCGGTGGCCCGCAGGAACGAGCGGGAGCGCAACAGGGTGAAGCTGGTCAACAACGGCTTCGCTACGCTGCGGGAGCACGTCCCCAACGGCGCCGCCAACAAGAAGATGAGCAAGGTGGAGACGCTGCGCTCCGCGGTGGAGTACATCCGCGCCCTGCAGCAGCTGCTGGACGAACACGACGCGGTGAGCGCGGCGTTCCAGTCCGGCGTCCTGTCGCCCAGCATGTCGCAGGGATACTCCGCGGACATGAACTCCATGGCAGGATCACCCGTGTCCTCCTATTCATCTGATGAGGGCTCCTACGACCCTCTGAGTCCGGAGGAGCAAGAGCTTCTGGACTTTACCAACTGGTTCTGAGCATCGTTAAGGTAAGATTAGACCGGTTTTTCTGAAACATTTGACACTTTAATTGAATTCTGGCCTAACTGTTTCTCTTCTCGTTGTTTATCTCACAGAAGTACGGATCAATTCTTCTTACTGTTGTCCGGCGATTGGGATGGTCCCGGAGGAGAACAAGATGCGCTGTTTTAATCCTGCGCCCTTAAAGACTGACCGACTGAAAAGTCCGCAAAGTCCTGAGAATTTTGCTGAGATCAGCGCCAAAGGATTAACGGAGACAGTGTGGGAAATCTCGCTCCTGTGCATCTTCTAAAACAAAAGACCCTAACGTGAATTCATGCTCTTCAGAAAACAAAACATTATTTAATATGCCGCTCTTCATCTATGCTAATCCAATCACACCAACACGTTTTGGTAAACCTCTCAGAAGCTGAATTCAGTTCAAATGCTTCCAAGTCGCGGATTTATTCTAATAAATTCTATATCAGACGCTTTTTGGGAATATATTATGATATTTTTGTATGTAAGAGATTTATAGATGTTTTGTACACACTGTTTTTGTATATATTTTGTCTATATATCGCGAAGTTATTTCTAATACCTCCTGCCAACGTAGACGTGTAGTCTATTATTCTCTGGCTCTTCTGTTCACGAGGTTTCCAGCAGGGGTTTGACACTCCGAAGTTTTTATTATACAGCACCAATGTGTCTTATTTAATAGCAGAACCATGTTATTGCATTATATCATGTCACGATGATCAAACTTATGCAGCTATTGTCCCAAAAAAAGAGTGCAATAGCCATGCATTGTGTCTTTATACTGCCAGCTCTTTATCTTCTATTCACAAGCAGATGTTAAATAATTCTTATAACCATATTTTCTACAATCTAGTCCAAAAATAAAGAGATTTACTGAATTTTTTTCCATGTCTTTTGTTTTTTGATATTTGCTTTGAAGAATGGGGTTGGAAAGGGCAGTTTTAGCTGTTATGTGATCAATAATTAAGTAAAATAAAAACAAAGAGGGAAAATAAAGGTGTCACAATAATTACAACATTAAATTAAAACATTAAAACATTTGATGTTTTATTAGAAAGAAATCTTACTTTAAATCACATTATATGACTTTTGGTAAGGGGATAAAGTTTTAACTCTTAATGGATGAGTGGTTGAGTGACAGGAAAGTGAAGATAAACTAAATCCAGGGTAAAGACAATAGAACCAGGGTTCTTTATAGGCGAGCTAACTTTTACGCACAACTGCACACATTTTAAGCACAATTTCTTAGTTTTCTTGGGTTTGGATACAACGTTTTAGCAGCAGATGCCATCAGTAAGTGAGTAACAAAAAGAAAAGTAGTGAAACAAAAGATCCACTACAAAAGGACCGGCGCTGGAGCTTTTATTTGAGAAGAAACTAACTTTTACACACGGTAACGTACATTTTACGCACAATTATTTGGATTTTATGGGCGGGGAAGAAATGGTCCAAGCTTGAGCAATTAAAGGATCAGTAAGTGAGTAGCTAAAAGAAAAGTAAGTCTATTTTAGGTTCAAATGGATAAGCACTGGTATTTTTATTTGTAAAGTAATGGATTTTTACGCACAGCTTTGCACCTTTTGAGAACGGTTTTTAAGTGTTTTTGGAGGGTGGGTCCGAAACGGGTTACAGTTTTTGCTTTTAAGGGATCAGTGATTAACTTCAAGACACGTGAAGGGAAAGAAAATATCCTCTGTAGGTACACAAGCAAAAGTTAAAAAACACAATTACGCACATTTTCTTTTACATTATTCAAAAACATTCTTTTTTAGCTCTTTCTTGAAAAAATCCTATTATCCGCTTGTATTAGCAAAAAGAAAAAAAAAAGAGCATTGAAGCATTTTAAAAGCACTTTTGTTAATATTTTTATCTATTGCACATCAGGATGTGATTGGGTATTTTGAAAAAAAATCTTCACAAAATAGCCTATAAACATTATTATTATTATTTACCACTCTGTTGAGTAATATAAGCAGCTTAAATCGGTGTAAAAACGGCTCATTCAACCCAAAAATCAAACTTCAGGTGGATTTCATGCAACGATGCAACATCCTGAATTTATAAGTTCAAATTCTGGCTGAACTCTGACAACAGACGCAAAACGAGGGAAAGAATGCGGCATTAAATCGACAGATGGAGGCGGTGTGAGCGGGGAAAGCAGCAGTTTGTAAGGTGGTCTGTGCGTTTTGGGACAACCGAGTTTGACAGGTAGGGCGGAGGCTGCAGCCAGGACGCGTGTCCGCTGTGATGAGTGAATAGGGTCAGGATGGTGGTCGAGTGGAGACACGGAGCTGAACTGACTGACGGCGTGTGCCTCCTGACAGCAGGAGCTATAGCCGCTGAGCACACAGCCGCCTCAGATGAAAAAAGGCTTCCGTGTGTCTGAGAGGCACAGGCTGCTTTTCTACTTACTGTGTTGCGCCTTGAATAAAGCGCGAACAATTCAGGTTTTAAAAATATGTATTATCTTTCCTAGCAGCAGCATCACTTTTCGTGGAAAAAAAAGTAAAAAAAAAAAAGCTGTAATTGGAGTACATTTATTCACTGCTAAAAAAACCCATGCCAGGAACTTGTACAATGCTCTTTGGCAGGGGTGAAAGTAGTTTTATATTCTTGCCGGTACTTAGGGGCGGAACTGGGCGGGGGGGCGGGGGAGGGCGTCTGGGGAGACACTGGGGGCATATATGCATGCATGTATACAGGGGTTGGACAATGAAACTGAAACACCTGTCATTTTTGTGGGAGGTTTCATGGCTAAATTGGACCAGCCTGGGAGCCAGTCTTCATTGATTGCACATTGCACCAGTAAGAGCAGAGCGTGAAGGTTCAATTAGCAGGGTAAGAGCACAGTTTTGCTCAAAATATTGAAATGCACACAACATTATGAGTGACATACCAGAGTTCAAAAGAGGACAAATTGTTGGTGCACGTCTTGCTGGCGCATCTGTGACCAAGACAGCAAGTCTTTGTGATGTATCAAGAGCCACGGTTAAATCCAGGGTAAAGTCAGCAGAAACACCAAGAAGGACGAACCACATCCAACAGGATTAACTGTGGACGCAAGAGGAAGCTGTCTAAAGGGATGTTCGGGTGCTAAACCCCGGATTGTATCCCAAAAAAAAAAAACCACGGCTGCCCAAAAACACGGCAGAATTAATGTGCACCTCAACTCTCCTGTTTCCCCCGGAACTGTCCCCTGGGAAGCTCCACAGGGTCAATATACCGGGCCGGGCTGCTATAGCCCCAAACCCTTTTGGTCACTCATGCCCCAATGCCAAACGTCCCCGGTTTTCAATGGTGCAAGGGGAAAATCTTGGGCTGTGGACAATGTGAAACATGTATTGTTCTCTGATGAGTCCACCTTTCCTGTTTTCCCCACATCCGGGAGAGTTACGGTGTGGAGAAGCCCCAAAGAAGCGTACCACCCAGACTGTTGCATGCCAGAGTGAAGCATGGGGGGATCAGTGATGGTTTTGGGCTGCCATATCATGGCATTCCCTTGGCCCAATACTTGTGCTAGATGGGCGCGTCACTGCCAAGGACTACCGAACCATTCTTGAGGACCATGTGCATCCAATGGTTCAAACATTGTATCCTGAAGGCGGTGCCGTGTATCAGGATGACAATGCACCAATACACACATCAAGACTGGTGAAAGATTGGTTTGATGAACATGAAAGTGAAGTTGAACATCTCCCATGGCCTGCACAGTCACCAGATCTAAATATTATTGAGCCACTTTGGGGTGTTTTGGAGGAGCGAGTCAGGAAACGTTTTCCTCCACCAGTATCACGTAGTGACCTGGCCACTATCCTGCAAGAAGAATGGCTTAAAATCCCTCTGACCACTGTGCAGGACTTGTATATGTCATGGGTTCGATTACCGGCCGGGGGTCTTTCTGGAAGGAGTTTGCATGTTCTCCCCGTGCATGCGTGGGTTCTCACCGCGTACTCCGGCTTCCTCCCACAGTCCAAAGACATGCCTGTTAGGTTAATTGGTCACTCTACATTGCTCTTAGGTGTATGAATGAGTGTGTGCATGGTTGTTTGTGTGTTGCCCTGCGATGGACTGGCGACCTGTCCAGGGTGTACCCGCCTCTCGCCCATAGACTGTTGGAGATAGGCACCAGCTCCCCCGCGACCCACTATGGAATAAGTGGTAGAAAATGACTGACTGACTATATATATATATATATATATATATATACCGTATATATATATATAGTGTGTGTGTGTTAATTGTTACTCTCATCTGTGGCCCCCTCGAGATCTTAGTCTCAGCAAAGTCCAAACTCAAACTAATTAAAACGTATCAATATTTTTACTTTACTGTAGGCTGTCTATATAAGGCAAAAATTAGAATCGCTTGACAATGTAGAATATATATATATATATTTCAATTGTTAAAGAACTGCCATGCATGAAACAATGATAAACCATTTTCTGATGTGGTCAAGTTTTGATTTCATTTAAATTAAAAATCTGACAGTTCGGTTGTTTTATTTTTTATTGAAAAGTCTGTAGATAGTAAGTGATTTATTGTTCGTCCTGTCCTAATGCAAGTCAGTGCACCACCTGTGTAAAATCTCCCAGTCCATTAAATCGAACGCGCCGATCTCCTTGGCAACCGCTCTGTTTTGGAGGTAAGCGCGCATGCGCTCTCATGTAGCGTATGGGAAATCTCTGGTCATAACTGGTGTTTTCGAGCTGTACTGTGTTGTTGTAATTCAGCAAAATTACATGAAACACAACTAGTTTCTCTCCCTTTGCTTTTAACTGGGGTATTTAGCAGCGAGCAGACAGACATTAAACGTAGCGGTGCTCGTTTTAAACGCTGGCCGTTCACAAAAGCTTCGAGCTCCGAGGGGAGAGAAGCAAAGCAAGAGCATTGAGGCTCCAGCATAGCAGAACAGTTCAGAAACAATTTGGAATGAGGGGGAAAAAAGCTATATTTATAAACAGATTAAGTCGTGTTTTAGACTGACTATTGGTAGCGGATCTGATCTTCTTTGTGTGCTCGTGAATTTTTGCTGGTTCTGGATGACGGCCTCATAGCAGACAGCCGTTCTTCCCTCTTCCCGGTACTGCGTACCGGCACAGAATCTTTTAGTGGTACGCAGTACCGGACCGTACCGGCTCACTTTCACCCCTGCTCTTTGGGCAGTAGAAGAGCTTTTAGTCTTCTCCTGTAAGAAGTTTGGAGCATGCAGAGATGAGTCTAAGTACTCTGGTTTGCACAATTTCTCTGGAGAGTCCAGAGTCCTGGGTCCTGGACTCTCCATTTGGAAGACCCCATTTAACCTCCTGGCTGATGTCTTGAGATGTTGCTTCCACATAATGTTCTTTTCTCAAGATGCCATCCATTTTGTGAAGCACACAAGTCTCTTCTGGAGCGAAAAAAAAACCCCAACCCATGATGTTGTCACCCCTGTACTTCACAGTAGGAATGGTATTCTTAAAGATCTTATCCACACCAAATATAATGGCAGCTGACATTGGAGTGCTTGGCAATTGATAAATAGATGGACAATGAGCCGATGGATAGAAGGTAGACCGACAATGGATGCATGGAAAAATAGATGGGCAAAAGGATAATTGATGGATTGACTGATGATTGATAGATGTACAATTAATGGATGGATGGATGGATGGATGGATGAAAGAATGGATAATGGACTTATCAATGCATGGATGGACAGACAATGCAATAATGGATGGAGGATGGATGGATGCTTTGACAGATGGAGAATTGATGCATTGACAGACAATGGATGGATTGATTGGTGATTGATGGATGTGCAATTTATGAATGGATGATAACAGATAGATGGACAATGGATGGATGAATAGACAATGAACTGATAATACATGGATGGACAGACAATAGGGTGATGGATAGAGGGATTGATGGATGGATGGAATACAGATGGATGTATAGACAGATTGAGAATTGATGTATTGACAGACAGACAATGGATTGATCAAAAATAGATGGACATTGGATAGATAGACAGAAAAATGGATGGATGAAAAAATAAATCAACAATGAATGGACTGATGGATGGATACAAAGATGGATTGACTATATATGGATGAATAGAGAGACAAAAACAGTCCTTTATAAACAGACAGTTTGTGAATGCTCTTTATAATGCTAACAGATGCTCACGCAGCTTTTCATGCAGGACTTAAAAACATCTGCTGTTGACATTAAAAGGCAGACAACATTTATAAGTTCAGTTTTAACCCAGAGAATACAAATGGAGCTGTGTTTACAAAATTTCTGGTAATACTTAAAAAAGTGTGGGATGAATGTGTTCTTACTTTAACTTTTATTAATGGTAGAGTTGTCAAGATTTATAAACATGGCACAACAACATTCTAATCAGTTGGATTTTAGGTGCTACTTAAAATGTCATTCTTTTTTCTACTGTCACCGGTTTTTGGTGGTAGAAATGGATAGACTGAGTTTGAATCCAGCACGGGAACTGGTTGATGGGAGGAAAAATATCTCCAATGGAGAAGTGGATCTTCAGTTACACAAATGCATGATGATCAGAGAGCTGCAATGGGCTGAATGTCTCAATGACTACTTACTTATGACATGTTACTTATGAAATATCAGTGATTTCTACCACATGAAGAGGATAAAGTCGGTCCAAATGAGTCTCAGATTAAAACACCATTCATTCTCAACATTTATCACTTTGTATTATGTTTTCGTGCCATTAGCACAACATTAAAAAGAACTATGACCTAGTTGGGTGCACTGTTCTTTTGTTAGTAATCTTCTCACTTTCCAGTGATGCTTATTCTAAAAGTACTGTTGTAGTCCTGTAATTCTGGGTATTTCTGGGACGATTTCTGTAAGGGGAAAGTCCTAGTGTTCCTACCTTAGTCTAGTAGTTTCACTTGACTGGTCCAAGTCTGCTACAGATTCTTTATAACAACATACAATTTTAGGATCACTACAGAGCAGTAACACAAACTCCCTTTAACATTTTCTGTTAGGACTGTGCCAATCGTCTCTGAACTGTGAAGGTGTTGCTGCTGACACCTGAACCAGGAAGTGCAGCTGCAGAGCTCAAAGGTGGCTGGAATCATCGAGCGGATTGGAGATCACCGACTTGTGGATGAGCATGAAGAGAGGCAGGTAGGCCAGGAAGTCCAGCAGGTCCAGTGGGGGAATGCGATGCAGCTCAAGCCTGATGGCTGCCTCCTGCTCCAGATGGATGCCGCCAGCCCTCAGCTCCAGAAGCAGCTGCTCACCGCTGATGAAGCCCCGCTGAGCTCCAGAGATGTCTTGCTGATCCTCCAGGAGGAACAGGAACAGCTGCTGCAGAGGTCAGGATAATGGTTTTAGATGATACGTTGAGTCCAGTTTTGAAACCACTAAAGCTCCTGGACTGGTTGGACTTTTAATACCAGTTTTCCCATCCGGGGTTAAGGGACCTAAAACATGAAAAACTAGCTCCTAATTCGCTCTCAGTTTGTCTATGGGAAAATGTTCATGTGTGTGTGTTATTGTGTGGCGCAGCCTCAGATTACCACAGTCCTGTTTGGCGCACCTGTTTGCACAGTTAATGCAGTCTAGGTAATAATTGTTGTGAAGAGGGAGGGGCAGGAGAATAGTCCTTCTGGCAATTAGCCCGTAGCCTCCCCCAGTAGCCTCTCCAGTTAACAACCCTATCCCTAACAGCTCTGTAATTACAAAGCCTCCCCTACCTGGCCAGGGGCTCAGTTTTCCCCACCCACAGGCTTTCATGTTCCGGCGGCCTTTCAGTCGCCTGTCACTTCCTTGCTCTCTTGTAGCCAGCTGGTATTGGCTTGTCCCAGTCCATCCAAGATGAGCCTTGTGTCTCGGGCTGATTACAGGCTGGGGCGGAGTGGACGGCATGTTCACTGCTGGGCACTTTAATGAGATTAAGGCTGTGCTAATCTATGAAAAAGGAAAAGCGCCCCTCTCCCTTTCTCCAGCTTGCTTCCCTCATCTCCATGCATAAGGGCTGAGTGGCTCTCCAGAAACACGGCCCGTTTGTTTCATTGCAATTATACCTGCAGAGCCACGGAAGAGAGGCGGAGGCAAACCAGGAGGAGATGTTTGGGGCATAAGAGTTAATCTGATGTTGCATCGAGGCAATCAAGTGTGCCTTGTGTAATCAAATTCAAGAGCACAAACATGTGGTGCGGAGGGGTTTAAGGGTGGCGTTACCTTCGCTTTAAAGAGACGCACTTCAAGGGAGCGGAAGTCCATGTTGCTGATTAGTGATCGCATAAACTCACTGGAGGAGAGAAAAAAAGAAAAAACTAATTTAGTCAAATAACTTAAAAAGGATGAGGATGCAAGGAAGACATGAGCAGGAAGGGTATACAACAGATTCTCAATTGGAATTACGTCTTGACTTTGACTGGGCCATGAAGATGCTTTGATCTAATCCAGTTGTTTTTAAACATTTTTTAAAATATTGAGTTTTCAAATATCACCATAATAAATATTTTATAATCTGTTGTGTTATCTAAGAACAACAAAAAGAAGGAAAAACATCTTATCCATCGACACTCCATGATTAGCATCCCACCGGACCACAGTTAAGTCGGATCCAGTTTCACCTGGTTCACTAACATATGCTTTAGTTCAGTGTTTCCCTACCCTGGTGCCCAGGGCCCTTTATGTTTTAGATGCATCCCTGCTGGAGCAAACCTCACAGAAATGGTCGGATTACCTCCTCAGCATAGCGTCAAGGGCTGGATAGGCCTGTTAATCATTCATTCGTTTAAGTTAGTTGTGCTTGAGCAAGGAAAACACCGCAAAAAGAATGGAGGACAGGGGGCCCTGACCAGGGTTGAGAACCACTGCTTTAGTTTAGACAGGGATTTCCTACTTTATCCACACAATCCTGGTTTGAGGAGTGTCTGATGAAGCAACGATGAATGAACTTGAGGGACTTATTGCTTGGCGGCTGGTGTTTTTTTTTATTCTGCCCCACAGTTAATTTAAATTTCACTCACAAATACTTGATCCTATAATGTAAGCAGACAACGTACCAAATGTGGTTCCTGTACCACGTAGTCAAATTACACACAGACTCTAATTATGAATTCCTTGACTTTTGAATGCAATTAGTTTTTTAGGAGTGTTAGACTAAATGGGGCTGAAAACAAATTAAATCTGAATTTTATTTGTGAAACATTATGAAAACCTTGCATCATTTTCCACCCGCCATACACTATTCTCAGTTTTGTTATAGTCTAGCACATACAATTAAAGTAAATACACTGAAGCTTGTAGTTGAAATGTGACTAAATGGAAAAAGTTTAAGTGGTGTGAAAACATTTTGCAAAGTGATGTTTGTGAAATAGCTCTCTTGATTTTTGGGAACCTTCCATCAAAACACATAGGGTATTTTGTGTAAAATCAACTCATAAAGGGAACAAATCAACTCCTTTAAGTCGAGTGTTTGTAAATATGAGTCACGCCATGGCGGGTCATTTTTGGCGCCTTTGTCCCGAGCCACCCTGTTGTTGCCAACCCATGATGCTAAAGTGTTTTGAGTCCATTGTGGTTGCTCACAGCAGCCTTGCAGACAAACAATGCGTCGGCACACGGAGACATCCCGCCACATTAACGGATAAAACTGATTTGGGGGACAGAGGGCGGTGGGGGTAGGATGAGCAGGATTTGTGTGGCGGGGAATGAGCGGTCGGAGCACACGTTGGTGCAATGTGACCACTTTCAGGCCGACAAAATCTGGGTCCACCAGGATAATTAGAGGCAGAGTGGAGCAATTGTGCTGGGATGGACCTCTCCAGTCCAGCGTGTGGCACAGCAATGGTCATCCTGTCTCTAACGAGCGCCTGGTGTTAATGAGCCCCTCCTCGCCGAGCGCTTAATGACTTGTTAGAGCAAAGAATGGTCAGGCACTAGGCCATCGAGTGCAGTGCATGCCTGAGTGCGCCCAGCACTGCAACTGGACCATGCTCTCCAAACTACGAAGCAGTCCGGGCTTTGATGAGGATGAGGCAGGACAGGGCAGCTAATGATCATTAATTGCACTTCATTTGCAGTAAAAGAGTCCAAATGATGGTGCACAAGCGCACCGGCGAGTTAATGGCAAAGACAACCAGGCAGAGTATGGGGGAGGCGACGGCCATGGACTGCTGCCAGGATAATAACAGCCTAACCCATTTTCTTTCATTTTCTTTTGTCGAACCCCCGCTGTGGCCAACACAGAAGACTTCTCACTTACGTAAGGCCCAACATTTTGGCGGCCTCCTCATTGCAGAGCCTGCAGACGGTGACGCAAACAGATTCTGACCCAGTTTGATCCAACAAAGCTCAGAGATGTTTGGGGATATTTTAAGTGGGCCGATTGAAACAGTATGGGCTCCTATTGTGTAAAAACTTCTACACTACATTTTGGACATTTTTATCACACCTGACACCTTGACCCATTTTAAAATCAACTACTAACTTCAGTTTGGATTACAGCCAGGATCAATCCTTACCTGTACACAAGAGATAAATCAGCTTCATCTACTAGATTTCTGAACTTTTTCTTTAGTTTGTTTTGCTACTGTTTCAACTATTGTCTTAGGATATGTTTTTGTATTGTTAGTCCACTTGACTGAGGATGATGCCCAAAGAGTTGTGTGCAGTGAATGATAAAATGAAGGATGATGCATCTCTTAGCTGCTGGCTGAGAACTTTCGTCCTTTTATTTCGTCCTTTCTTTTTTCTCTATTATATACAGTGGTACTAAAAACTGCACACAAACCCTGTTACAATGCCAGGTTTCTGGGAGACAAAAAAACGTGACTTTAATAAGTGGTTTTTTTTTAAACTTTCATTTACTTCTAGTTTTTTACTTTTAATGTGCCAATTCTTACAATTGAAACGTAAATCACAAAAAAAAAAAAAAAAATTATCAGGTCCAAACTAATACTTTGTTAAAACAGCTTGTGAATTAATTTCTTGAGTTGACACTTGTCATTAATTATTCAATTCAAACATACTTTATTCATCCCAAAGGTAAATTAAATTTAGTTGTAGCTCATATTATGCAGGTTTCTCCAAAGAGCTGTAGATGCTGATGGCTTTGAGCAGGAAGGATCTCCTGTAGCAGTTTGTCTTACAGCAGATCTGAAGAAGCCTCTGACTAAAGAATAATCCTTTAGCTAAAGCTAAATTTGGGACAAACATGTCCCAAATGATTGTGGGAGGATGTGTTGTGATCGAATGAAACCAAAATAAAATGTTTCGGCCACAATTCCAAAAAGCATCATTAACAAATTCTACCGACAGAAAAATGGTGGTGGCAGCATCATGCTCTGGGGTTACTTTTGTTCTGAGAGAACTGGAGTTTATGCCACAATGATTTAGATTTGGTGAACCTTTGCAAGCTAAAGTCAAGATATGAGTCTGAAAGACAAACGGGGCTGAACATTTTAAGGAAAACATGATTATATTCTTGAATATTGCCATGACGACACATTACTCATAATTTCCTCACTCTTCTTCTTTTCTATCATCAGAATGACCCCACAACTCTTCGAGAGTTTTAGCATTTTGACCACTAAGATTTATATCAGGCATTAACTTAAAAAAACCAAAGTTCATGCCTATGAGAAATAAATTTCTGGAAAAGCTGCATCCAATTAGTCCTTTGTAGCCGCGGTATTACCATCATTAAACAATGGGATGGCGAATCGCTGTACTGTGAAGCTCTACTACCGAAGAAGACCAGAAGCTAAAATTCAATCAAAATAGTTAGTTTAAGCGAATTAGGTTAAGGCTACGGTCAATTGTGCAACCCAGTTACTGAAACTCTTGTTTTTTACACAATCACCCACCCACTCCCCACACTGATTATGTTTTTCATTTTAATTGTGCAGGATATTTATCACATTAATAGGGTTCCAACATATTATCCACATCATCAATGGATGGATGGATTACACTGTTTTGCCTGAAGTATTTTCTCAAGTGCCTTCACTCATAAACTGTGGTGACGTCCTGTTCTTAATCCAATGGTTTGAATGTGATGTCAGACTTCAACTGTTCTGAGAGGGTTTTCCACAAGGCTGGACCACACTTCCTGAAGTGTATTTGTAAGGTCAGACACTGAGGTTGGACGAAAAGGCCTGATTCACTGTCCCCGCTCTAATTCATCCTTATCTTGTTCTATTGGGTCTAGGTCAGGCAAGTTGTTCCCCACCAAACTCATTCGTCCATGTCTTTGTGGACCTTGCTTTGTGCACAGGTGTGTGGTCAAACTAAAAGGCAGATTGCAATTCTTAAAAAGCAGCCCCACACCATAATCTTCCCTCCACCAAACTTTACACTTGACACAATGCAGTCAGGGAAGTGCAGAATCATTCATTAGATAGTCAAACAGAAAGGCATGAATCGTTACTCCAGAGCACACGTCTCCACTGCCAGTTCAAAATGCCATAAAGAAAGTTTAAACCTGATGCGTTTGATTACTCTGAGGCTTTCCTCAAGGACCCGGATGTGTCACACCACATAACAGAATTTTGTAATTTAAACAGAATTATAGAACTGAAAGTGAAAGTAGTGAAACTGGATTTTCAATACAACAAAATACATTTTCAAAGCAAATAAATTCAGTTTCAAACAATTAAATTCAGTTTGAATTTAGTGAAATAAATTTTCAAACTAATGCATTTAATTTCAAACTAATTCCAAAGCACACTGCTGCATATGGGATGATTGAACCCTCTAAAAATATACGGTTTCCAGAAGTGAGAGAGAACATCTTCTATTCTGGCATTTTTTGGTTAGTTCCTACAAAAGGTCAAACATTATTTGATCATCGAGCCATTGTTAGAAAGTATTAAAACCCTAACCCCAACACAGGGATGGGATCTTTTTCACAGTTTATCTGCTGGAGGCATGTTGATTCCACATGAACGCTCGCTGACTCATTCAGTCTAGCATCAAGAAGACTTGCAGTAACCCCACACGACGACTGCCATGGCTCCATTGATGCTATTTGGCAACATGCTTTCCTGCCAAACCATGTGATGCGCCCTAAGGGAATGTGACGCTGCGTGAGGAGCACAATGCAACGCGGGGACAGATGGGCCTAAAGCAGCGCAGCGCAGAGGGTGAAAAGGAGGCAGCAAGAAGAAGGAGGATTAGATAAAAGACATGCGACAGGTAAAGCTGGGAAGAAAGGAGGAGACAGAAGGGGGAAGGAGGGTTGAAATTGGAAGAAACATGAAAAACAGGGACACACCTCCTCAGATCTCCACAGGATCAGAAAGGCTGATTGTGTAACTACTGTAGCGGCTCATTTCCAAAGCAGGATTAGAGACAACAGGATTAAGTGAAACAGGTAAGAGGATCAGTTCAGTTCAGCATGGATGAGATGACAGAGGGATGCTTTTGTTTTCTCCATGTTGGGGAGGTGGCATTATAACAATGATCAGCTCCCTTCTTATTACTGAAATTGCAAAGAGGAGTTTTGTGTAAAGAGGTTTAATATGGACATTCATTATCATTACGATAATTGCCTCCACACAGAGCAGACACCCTGGTCTTTTTGTGCCAGCGCAGCAGTTAGGCTACAGGCTCCTCCAATGCACACCACAAAGCGCTGGCCGTAAATCAGGAGACCCGTGACCCTGGCCCCATCCTCACTGAGAGGGAGCTCTCAGTCCGGGGTGAAGGCTTTGGGTGCAGGCCTTGACCCCCGGGGACCTCCAGAGTGAGCTTGGCTCCACTTGCTCCTGTCTGTAGGAAGCCTTAGACCCCCGGGGCAAAGACAAGAAAAAACAAAACGCCGTGTGTGGGAATCTGCGGCATATGGAGCATAACGTTGGGACACAGAGACGCTGAGGCCAAAGTTTGCCCCAGCAAAGTTCAGCCTTTTCACAACTGATTCACTGGAAGTATTTTTCATAAAATATCAGAGAAGCAGTCTGTCCCAGTAGCATCTAAAAACTCAGACATTTTCTCATATGTTTTAAACTGGAAGCACCACAGTTTTTTTCATCTAAAACTATTATAATTGGAATACAAAGATCAGTCATGGGTGAACTTTTATTATTTTTTATAAAATGAAATTATGACCAATTCATTTATATCTTTCTTCAGCGTATTCAGGCTTTGCTGCCTTTTGAAAAAGACACAGGTTGTTTGCTCTCCTTTCGCTGCAGCGATGAACATTTTCAAAACGGTTAGGCTGATATAAAATAAAATATATGGCCAAAATTTATTCCCTCATCTGTCTTCACAGACACATGAACTCAAGTGAAATCCCATTCTTAACCCCTTACGTATTTAATATTATCCCAACCCTTACAGCTATAACTGCTTCTACTCTTCTTTGAAGGGTTTCCAAAAGGTTTATGGGAATTTTTGACCATTTTCTTATGAGAGTATTTGTGAGGTCAGACACTGATGTTGGGCAAGAAGTCCTTGCTCACAGTCTCCATTTAAATTCACAAATTCACCCTAAAAGGGTTGACCAGCTAATTTCTTCCAAATTAAACTCTCTCATCCATGTTTTTGGATTTTGCTTTGTGCACTGTTGCAAAGTTATGTTGGAACAGGAAGGGGACATCTAAAACTGTTTCCACAAAAGCTTGGAGAATGAAATTGTCCAAAATGTTTTGGTATGCTAAAGCATTAAGCATTGAAAATAAGAGACTGAGCCCTACTCCTGAAAAACAGCCTAACACCATAATCCTCCCTCCACCAAACTTTACACCTGACACAGTGCAGTCAGGCAAGTGTTGTTCTCCTGGCAACTGCCAAACCCAGACTCATTCATTGGATTTCCAGACAGAGAGACATGATTCATCACTCCAGAGAACATTTCTCCACTGCTCCAGAATCCAGCTCTTGACACCACTCTATCCGATACTTTGAATTGCACTTTGTGATGTAAGGTTTGGATGCAGCTGCTCTGCCATGACAAATATTTCACCCATTACTCTATTATAATTTAACATTTTCCACAGAACCCGCAAATCCAAGTCAGCTGGGTGCTACTCAGGTATATTTTTGAGTTTAAGTTTAAGTAATTATATCTATATTTACTGTCACACCTGTGTTTGTGGCTTTTATTTATTTACTCAGATCTATTCTAGGGTGGTTGAGTTGGGGTTTTGCTTTTTGTGTGTTTTTGTTAAAACTGAAAATGACTTTAAATAAACTTGTTGTATAAAAAATGTATTAATCCCTTTATTGCTGTAGCACTGAATAAATATATATATAAAAATCCAACCTTTAATTCAAATATGTTTAACTGAGGGGTTCCAAGATATGTTTTAACAACATCACTGATAACACAATTAATGGTACCCCAAACAATTTACATGGCTTCCTGTTTCCCTGAATTATATATAAAATGCAGTTCTGATGCCCCTTTTTCATGGCCCCTCTTTAAAATGGGAAAAAGACAAGAGAATACAGCAACTGCTTGTTTGGGAGAAATTTCAGGAAAAAGCATTTTACATCTGACAACATGTAAACATGATGAGTTTGCTATTCTCTACTGGGACTTTAACTGGAATTGTGTGTTTTAGTCACATGAGGCTGAGATTTAACTATTTGACAACAAACACTCCAAATGGATCCTATGTAAAAATAAAAAAAGAGATTAACATGTGGGATAGCCCTCCATGCCTGCTGTTAAGTGCGGCACAGGATGTGGGCCTGTTTCTCTTCCATAGGCTATGGCAGAGTGTACGGCATCATGAATTCTGCCACACAATTGAAAATGAGTCGTCATTGGGTATTTCAGGAGGATAATGATCCAAAACATACGGCCAAATTAACAGAGAAATGGTTCCTCAGAAAAAAATCAGCCTTCTTCAATGATCATGTCAGTCCCCAGCCATGAATCCTACAGAACACCTGAAGAGAACAGAGCATAAGAGAGGACCTACAACTCTAGACAGGTTGTGTAAAGCGTTCCCTTTCTCTGAATGCTCCAACTGTGTGAAATGTGATAGAAGACTGATTGCTGCCCTATTGGTAAAATGGGTTCAAAATATATTAACAGCAAGGATTGTGGAAAGTGTGGCTTTGGAGATTTTGTGCAAAAATAATTACACTACTGGATTCCCCCCCCCAAGGAGAAAAAAGTAAAAAAAACAAAAAACAATAAGGGTTTTCTGTTTCAAAATGTAAAATCTTGAAGGTTTAGGATGGTATAACCAGGTTTGACTTTGCCTGAAGTTAGTTTTGACTACAAAAAGGCTTTTACCTTGATTATGCAATAAATTTAATGCATCGAACCTAATTTTTCTTGCATTTTCACTCATTGAGGTCAAATTGATTGAATTCACACTAGCTTATACTGAAACTCGAGTTATTAGAAATTCTTTGTTGTTTTTCAACAAAAATTAACATTCTTTGACTTTAATATGTCTAAATCGTGAAATAATGTTTGAGTGAGTTCTGTCCAGAAATTGAAATGTAGCAAACTAAGCCACAATTACAAGGAAACTCAAAGCTTGGACCTCGAACATCATAAAGAAAATCAAAAGGAATCAAAGAGTCCCACACACGATGCTAAAATCAGTGGAACAAACTTGCATACACACTCCCATTCTTATTTATGGCAGGTCAGTGACTCCTTCTCCAGCTTTATTGAGGAGTGTGTCCGCCTTTTCACTTACTCCATGGAGGCTATTTTCTGTGCCAGGCTCGCAATCACAGCGAACAGCCTAAGGTCCACGATGCCATCTGTCACCCTGAAGTCCACCGTCTCCAGGATCTGAAACAGGATGTTCATGTTACAGCAGGGTGTGAGCGGCTGCTGGCCTGCGTGTGATCGTGGCTCAGATTTACCCTATAGACGTAGATCTCTTCGTTTTCGGACAGCAGCTCAGGAGGAATGATGGTTTTGAGAGCGAGAAGAACCTGCAGGCAGGAGATGTAGCCGTCGCCGTCACTGTCCTCCTGCAAACACCAAGATCCTCATTAATCTCTGTTGGCTTTATTTGGAGGAGCTACAAGAGTTAAAGAATGAAAAATGTCTATTTCTAACAAAAGACGATGGAAATCTGAATGTTAATTACTTCCTATGCTTCCGAAATGTAATAAAAGTCTACCTAATTTGACAACTGGTGACAATTTCTGCGCCAAAAATGTTCTGTTCTTCCACTTTAAAGTTAATATATAGCATTTCAAAAGTATCAATATCCCTTTTTCCATATTTTCTTACAAAAACAAACTGATATAGTTTAATTACATTTCATGTGGCAGACCAACACTAGGTAGTGAATAACTGAAGGTGGAAAGAAAATTATTTTTCTTCTCAATATTCTCGAAAGTATGCCTTGCATTTATGTCCCTCCCAAACACACACCTTTTGTTACAGTTATATCTGTAGATATCTTGAGGTATGCCTCTACCAGCTTTATACAATTCGACACTGAAATGTTTGCTCATTCTTCTCTACAAAATGGTTCAAGCTCAGTCAGGTTAGGTAGACAGTGTCATCTCATCTGACCAGAGCTCCTTCTCCCACATGTTTGCTGTGTCCCCTAAATTCTGGCTTGTGGTAGACTTTAAGACAAACTTCTTATGGCACTCTTTGAACAATGGCAAGAAGAAAGCCAGATTTCTGCGGTCCTCGGCTAAAAGCTTTCCTGCCAAGAGATTCTCCCACCTGAGCTGTGGATCTCTGCAACTCCTTCAGAGTTACTCTTGGGTGCTACTCTGATCAATGCTCTTATTGGCTGCAAGTTCAAGTAGTAGGTTTGCAGTTGTGTTATAACTCTTTCCATTGTCAGATGATGGATTGAACCAGGCTCTGTGAGATGTTCAAAGCTTGGGGTAATATTTTAAAATCTAACGCTGCTTTAAACTTCTCCACAACTTCATCCCTGACCTGTCTGCTGTGATCCCTGGTCTTCATGATGCTGTTTGGTAACTATTGTTCTCTAACCAACCTCTGAGGCCTTTACAGAATGGCTGGATTAATACTGAGATTAAATTACACACAGGTTGACTCTACTTACTAATTACGCAAGGTCCGACGGCAGTTGGTTTTACAAAATTGTATTTAAAGGTATCAGATTAAAAAGGGGTTAAATACAAAAAAGGCATGCCACACCTTTCAGATTTTTTGGTAAAATATTTTAGTGAATTTAATAGATCATTTTCTTTCCACTTCAACATTATGCACTACCTTGCCTTGGTCCGTCACATAAAATCCCAGTAAACGTGACAAAAAGTGAAAAGGTTCAATCCGTGTGCACGGTTTAAGCCTGCAGACCACACCTTCTCACTGACTGAGAGAGCAACACATACCGCTGAGTGAAACAGAATCTCCTGAAAGAGAAAGAACAAAAGGGTTTAAATCGCCCTTCACTTACTGCCTCAAAAGCCCTTTTGTATTCAGCCAACTTCTCCTGACTGAAAATGCAATACTTTGCCAGAAAGTCGACTGGAAAAGACAGAAGAAGAAAACAACATGAGGTCAAAGTGTGAAGAAACCCTTTTTAATGTACACATTATTATATTTGTTATATGCAATCAAGTGTGTTTTGTCCCATTTAAAATTAGATGTGAACCTTCAATAACAACATTAAGTCTCTCAGTGTGTCTGACTGTGGGGTCGGGGTGGGGACACACAAAAGGAGTCCATTTGGACAGGGAATCTAAAGTGCATGGGGGTGGGTCACACTTGGCTGCTAGGTTCTGTTACAAAAACTAAATGTGAGATGAAAAAATTAGATACAAAAATGTCGTTTTTCTATTAGAAAAGGAACACATTTCACAAACGATAATGTTTTGTTTTATCCAGTTAGGTTTGCAGCCACATCATTTATTTAGGTGAAATATAAGCACTTGTTCACACAGTTTAAATCAGAAGTTTACATCTACTCATAATGGAATCTCTTATTATTAGAGTTTTGATGATGCATTTAAACTTTGCTTTTTCCAGGGTGGAATAAGTGCGATGATTTTATAAAAACAAAAAGTTGGTGCATATGATTGAATTTATAGTTTTTTTCTCCTCTCATCCACACATAGTTTAAATTACACATGGTGGCTCAAATATATACATACACTGAGTTAAATGTCCCTTAGCAAGCCATCTACAAGCTTCTGCTAGCATTGTGGCTGAAAGTTTGACCCCTCTGTTTGGTATTAATTGGTTGGCTTACTGGTTAATACAAGGGTTATAATGGGGTTGAGTTTGGTTGCTTTATTCATTCTACAAGTTTGATGTGTGCTTGGGATACTTTTACTGCTAAAACATCCAACTCTATCCACAATGTAACCATCTAGCTGTTCATATTAGGTGAAGTTGAATAATTTTACGGTAGTAATTCTTATTCATTGTTCTAGCCCACACCCTGATGCTGCCACCACCATGCTTGGAAGGTAGTAATGTGTTCTTAATTTTAAAAGACTTGCTATAAAACCCCCAAAAATACTCCTTGACACTGAGCTCAATCTTTACCTTATCTGACCACAAACATTTTTTTGTTCTAGAAGGCATTTGGGTTGTCCAGGTGGACAGTAGCATATCCAGTTTAGCTTGAAGGTGTAGATTTTGGAGCAGGAGCTACTTTCTTGGTCTGAACCATCTTAATTGCGACACTGGTGTCTCAGGAGTTTCTAGTTCATGGCAGACTTAAGCCGTGGTGGTTACTGGGTTTTTATTGAACACACTCACTAATTTGAGGACATTGTGAGTCTTCTCCTAGACCTTGACCAAGTGGTGACACATCTACATTTCTTATAAAAATAATTTGTATGCTGTGAAGAGAAACTACCAGCAGCAGTCTGGCATAAGGACATTCTTGAACCTGCAGAACCACTTAAAAGAATCAGTCTACTGGTTCTGACTAACAAGCACCACCTCACTAAATTATACAATTTTCATACTGTCAAGTGATTTGGTCTCTCAGTACCAAAATTGGTCAAGCCTACTGGTTTCTTTGTTTTCAGCACTATTGGCCTTTATGTCTGTTATTTTTTCTAAGCAGGCAGAAAGGAAGAGTGGGGAAAGACATGCAACATAGGTCTCCAGGAACAGGACTCGAGACCCGGGAAGGCTGCGTCGAGTACTGAGGCCACCACACGCTGCGCCCGCCTACTGGCTTTCTGAATTGCAGCTAGAACAAGGCTTGGTTGGGTTCTATGTTATCGCAAGAGCTGATTTTCTGACATCAGATGTCAACAGCAGCCAGCATAAGTAGCCTCCAGCTTGTTCAAGGTCATGGGCTTCAGTTCGTTCTTGAACTATTCATCTTTTGGACCGATTGTGCTAATTCGCTTGAAATCACAGCTAATCTGTGCCTTTTTTTATATTTTATTGTTTTTATTACCCAGTTTTCCTCACTAAAGGTGCCCCAAGTACTACTAGCAGTATTTGTACCACAGTTTGAGAACTTATAATATATAAGACCTTTCACAATGAATCTAAACCTGTGCGCTCAGTTATTTTTTCCTGTTACAGTGTCCTATTGTATAATATTTTTTGCCTATGATGAATAGATAAATGGATTTTAAAATAAAAATTAAATCATCTCCTTTTTGATTTTGTCAGCTTTGGCATTTAAAGCTCAGAAATTAACTCAGCTTTATTTTTATAGCACTCTAAAATACAATGCAATTGGCAAAAGTGCTTTACACATCCTAAAAAGTTAATAAAACAGGAAATTTAAAATACAACAAAACAAATAAAAAACAATAAAAGAAAAATCACAATAAAACAAGTAAATTAGCAAGCATTCACATAAAAACAAACAACAATAAAAACCACAAAAGTATTAATAGAAGTAATGAAGTAATAAAGACTTTAATACTCAGTTAAATGCCTTAGAAAATCATCAAGTTCTGGGAAAATGGATATTAATGGTCAGAGGAAAACATAACGAAGCTCTATAATTGTCCAGAAATGTCCCAGAAATTTGTTAAATGCTTGTAAAATTACTCATATATTTCATTTTCTCCCAGCAAAAGGTCTTGAAAATAAAATAACAGCAGAGATAACAAGAGGAACGCAAACTTAGACAAACCATGAATATTTCATTAGGCAAATTTGGGAGGGAGGAAAAAACCGGCCGCTTTAAAAGGAGCTTTTAAGCTGCTGCCACTTCAATTTAGGAGATTCGAATGAATCTGCTGGATAATGGATCTATTCATGGGTTTGCTGAAGAAAGAGGAGCAACAGAGTTGATATCAGTCTGGACTTAAACCTCTGGACCTCTGGGGTTTCTCTGCAATAGCTGGGGTGCCTGTTTGAATCTGCCTTTCATCAGCTTAGGCCTAATCAAATCCAGGCCTCATCCTTTCACATGCAAAATGTTACATTCGCAGCCAGTCAACTTGACTTGTTAAAGCTTGATTGATCAAAAAACCTGCAGGGTGCCTTTATAGCATCTGTTTGCAAATATCCAAGATGAGACGAAGCTGGCAGGATGAGGCAAACATGCAGCTGCAGTGCAGCCTGCATGTGAACATGCAGGGATTTAAAGTCCTGACTCCTCCCTGGTGGCCGGATCAGTGGTCAGTCTGTCGGAGTGAACTGGGACCTTGTTTGAGGCAGTGAATAGATCCTCCTCTTTTTTGACATTATAGAGCTGTAGTTCACTAAACATCTGAAAGAGTGTCAGCAGCTGACCTATGGTGAGCTTTAGCAGTCAAACACACAAATATGGACCTCTTTAATAAAACCTTAACATACAAACTCCAAACCTTTCAATTTCCCATCAATCAATCTTTTTAAAGAATTAAATTTCAATGAATTTTATATTTCAAAGACTTTTTACATACATTATTAAGCATATTACATATTAATCATGTGACACAAAAGATAACATTTGTAGCAACGAAAATGCATGTACAAAATCCAAAACGTACTACAGTAATAGGAGAGGTTTCTGCTGTGACATCAACAGTTTTGACCATTATATATATTGCTGCAATTCATTCAGCCATAGATGTAAACTTCTGGGCCAAATCCTGTCTGATGGGTTTGGCTTCTGATTTTCCAGCTGCTTTCTGAGAACCGTCAACAGGTTCTCTGGGAATTTAAACTGTTTCCTCGCCACAAGTCTAAAAGTTCACAGTGATGATGTTTCAGTCATGTCATTAGCCTTATAACACCAACGTTCTGATTCCACTCTTTATTCATGGCAGGGTTCTTAGGGAGAGCTGGGAGGAAGCCCACTGCCTTGAATTGGATCAAGATGCTTCACTGTTGGATGGTCGCTGTCATCCTTTCTTCTTTAGAGAGGATTCATCACAGAGAAGAAATTTGCACCAGGTCTTCTAATGTCCATTGTTGTTCTTCCAGCTGAATTTTAGTCTGTAACTTGGTGTTTTTCTTGGACAGAAACGCCCTTCTTGACACAAGGCCCTTGTCCGAGTGTCTTTGTATAAATCTCCATGGAGATCCGCTTACACCTACTTGCTGCCAATGTTGAGCAATCTATGCACAGGTGGCAGCATTATTCTGTAATGTGCTCCTTAGAAGAAGACCCTGGAACCTGATGCACCCTTTCGTATGTCTTGCATGCACTGCTCTTACTTTGAAAACCTAAATCATCCAGATAATTTTTCTTTCAGAGGTCATTTCAATGCAAAATGATGATGTCTTCACACTTATCTTGAGTTCACACTTCTGCCTCTTTTATAGCACTCAGTCTGCAAATTAGATTGGTGAAATTACTTCTGCTAAATTAGATTTGTTTGCATCTGATTTAGTCATCCATAAAGAGGGCTGACTAGGTTCTGTTACAAAAACAAAAGTTGAAAAAAGAAAAAAATGCTTTAACCTCTTGCTGTGAATTAAGCATTGAGAGATTTACAGATTGCACCTTTAGTGCCTCTTTTTTAATAAATACACAGACCTATGCAAAAACCTGTCATGATGCATTTTTTTGTTCTTGAAGTAGTGAGTAAAACATTAATTGATTATGTGGAAAAAAATGAGACTTGCACGATCCTGCTAATTTATACGTAATGCAACACAGTGGTCTGGAAAACGGAAGTCCTGACGCATCACACTAACGATTTGCATCTATCTGATTGCTGCTGGCATTTTAGATTTGAATTACTGCATTTATCACAAGCATTTAACACAGGCAGATTGGACTCACCACAGAGCGCTTTTAATCCCATCCCGGGTGCTGGTCTGTTAGGTAAATAACATTTCTTTTGACTTCCTTATTCTCACTGGATAACTCCCTATGTAAATGTCTGGCAGGGAAAACAACCTATTGAACAGGCGCTCACTTCCAGAAACACCAAAAAGGTGTGCAAGTTTGATAAAGGGCAATGCTTCTGTCCATCTTCTGTGCAGATTCTGTGAATCTGCACTCACCCATCAAAAGTTGTCTCATGCAGAATAACTCTGTACAACTACATGCTGAGGCTTTTGTTTTACATTCGAAAGCACAAGCAGAAGGAAGTCAACCAATTTCTTTTTTACTGAAAGCCCTGTGCTTTAATGCAGCTAGCATAGAATGTCAGCAATTGGAAAATGTCTTGCTGTGTGGACCAATTGCAGAATGCTCTAGGATGGAGAACCAAGATACAGGGGTTGGACAATGAAACTGAAACACCTGTTTTAGACCACAATAATTTATTAGTATGGTGTAGGGCCTCCTTTTGCGGCCAATACAGCGTCAATTCGTCTTGGGAATGACATATACAAGTCCTGCACAGTGGTCAGAGGGATTTTAAGCCATTCTTCTTGCAGGATAGTGGCCAGGTCACTATGTGATTACTGGTGAGGAAAACGTTTCCTGACACGCTCCTCCAAACCCCCCAAAGTGGCTCAATAATATTTAGATCTGGTGACTGTGCAGGCCATGGGGATGTTCAACTTCATTTTTATGTTCATCAAACCAATCTTTCACCAGCCCCTTGCTGTGTGTATTGGTGCATTGTCATCCTGATACACGCACCGCCTTCAGGATAAAATGTTTTGAACCATTGATGCACATGGCCCCTCAAGAATGGTTCGGTAGTCCTTGGCAGTGATGCGCCCATCTAGCACAAGTATTGGGCCAAGGGAATGCCATGATATGGCAGCCCAAACCATCACTGATCCACCCCCATGCTTCACTCTGGGCATGCAACAGTCTGGGTGGTACGCTTCTTTGGGGCTTCTCCAGCCCGTACCTCTCCCGGATGTGGGGAAAACAGTAAAGGTGGACTCATCAGAGAACAATACATGTTTCACATTGTCCACAGCCCAAGATTTGCGCTCCTTGCACCATTGAAACCGACGTTTTGGCATTGGCATGAGTGACCAAAGGTTTTGGCTATAGCAGCCCGGCCGGTAATATTGACCCTGTGGAGCTCCTGACGGACAGTTCTGTGGAAACAGGAGAGTTGAGGTGCACATTTAATTCTGCCGTGATTTGGGCAGCCGTGGTTTCATGTTTTTTGGATACAATCCGGGGTTAGCACCCGAACATCCCTTTCAGACAGCTTCCTCTTGCGTCCACAGTTAATCCTGTTGGATGTGGTTCGTCCTTCTTGGTGGTATGCTGACATTACCCTGGATACCGTGGCTCTTGATACATCACAAAGACTTGCTGTCTTGGTCACAGATGCCCCAGCAAGACGTGCACCAACAATTTGTCCTCTTTTGAACTCTGGTATGTCACTCATAATGTTGTGTGCATTTCAATATTTTGAGCAAAACTGTGCTCTTACCCTGCTAAGTGAACCTTCACACTCTGCTCTTACTGGTGCAATGTGCAATCAATGAAGACTGGCTACCAGGCTGGTCCAATTTAGCCATGAAACCTCCCACACTAAAATGACAGGTGTTTCAGTTTCATTGTCCAACCCCTGTAGTTCCCCCTCCTCCAAATAAAAAAAAATATAAATCATTCAAAGTAAAATCATAATAAAAAAATATCTTTCAACCATCCCATCATTTCAAACTGTTATTTCTCCCACAGAAACTATGTGGATTTCTTTTATGTCTTAATTTGTTTTATGATTATTTCACCACACAATGCTTCCATCAATGTTCTAATATTGGGTTAGTCACTCTGTTATTCTGAATATGATTGTGATTTTGAGTGCTGTGCATGTTTCGGCAGGTGTTTGGTCCGGAAGTTGGAACAAATTACATTTATTTGCATTATTTCCATTGGACAAATTCACTTCCAGACACAAATTTTCAAGATACAAACTGTCAGTTGGAACGAACTAAATCTGCACTCACACACAGTGTGAAACAGGATATAAGACACTGGGATTACAATAATTGGCTCAATAAATTCTCATGTTTTGTGAAACACACAAGTGCTGATGATTTCGCTGCTTCTTTATAACTATTTAGATTTAAAAGATAAAGTGATTGTATTTCAAGGTTAGAAGTGACTTTAGACACCCACAATGCAGTGACTTTGTCATGATTTCAAAGTGTTTGAGTTTTATTTTGGGTTTTTTTCTGATCTTGATTATGTTTTCCAGATGGTGCTTTAGTTCATTCCTCAGGTTTAGTTCCTTAATAATTCTTGTATTTTGTTCATGATGCATTTAGTTTATATTCTGTAAGAACTTCCTTTGGTTAGATGGCTTTCTTGCACCTTTGTTCAGCTCATTCATGTTCTTGTTACCACTCCCCGCCACAGTCAGCTCATAATCAGTTTCATTCAGTCCACCTGCACCAAGTTAATCAGTCTCACCTGTATATATACTCCTCCATACTGTTTTCTTCTCGCTGGTTTATACTGCTTGTTTCATGCCATGTTTGCTCTGTTCCTGCGAAAACTTCCCTTGTTCATGCCTGTGTTTTTTTTTGCCCAGACACCATGCTTTACTTTTTCTCATGCCTACCTGTAAGTTTTTCTGTGATTTTTATCAAATAGTGAATAGCAAATAGGAGATTTAGGAGGAAATTATGTTGAGTACTCAGATTGTTTTTACAAAAATGTATGCCATAAAAAGAACTGCACTTCGTATGCTTTTTGCTCTGCTTCAATAATGTTGAATTAAGAACTGCTCTCAACATCAGCCCTGGTCGGGCTTTTTCTGGACCCTCTGCTGCTGTGGAAGGCCCTCACACCCAGCAAAGAGGTGCTGGAGGTGGTCTCAGGCTCAGGGAAGCGCTCCGTCAGGGAATCAGACAGACAAAAGGTTCAGTGGAGTGAAAGACTGGTGGAGGAAGAGAGGGCGGGTGGAGGAGGAGGACAAAGCCGAGGCAGCAAAGCCTCCTGTCTGATAGCCTTATCTGATTCCACTCCAGCGCTTGATGGCTTTTTTTTCACCCTGCCTTTAAAGCGCACAGGTTGGGCCTTTGGTGTGAAGCCTAGCAGAAAATGTTAATCAAGAAAGGGACTGTGTGGAGAAAGGCGAGAGAAAGGGGAGAGTCACTCTGCTGAGGCTGTAATCTGTAAAAAGACCGAGGCGATTCAGTTGCAATTGAGAGATGAAGAATAGGGCTATGATGATGATGATGAGCAGGGAGGTTCATGCTTTCACTAGGCGTTTGTTGTTATGTTTTGTTCCTGTTTGCTCAGACTCGCTGCTCCTGCATCTGTCTACCGCCTGCAAACAGCCACAGGTCACAACTCATTTAACGCGCACTTGGAGCTCGTTTTCAAAACTGCAGCTGACGGATGAAAAACACCTAACTGCTCACCTGACAAGGCCACTCTTCTGATTATGATTCATATTTTCATTTCTTATAGGCAGGGCTACTCATTCCATGTTTTGACAAACATCTGAAAAACGGCCAAATCTATCTACCCTCTAGTATCGGGGTAGAAAAACTACACTGCTCAAAAAAATAAAGAGAACACTTAAACATCATAATATAACTTAAACTTCTGTGAAATCAAACTGTCCACTTAGGAAGCAACACTGATTGACAATCAATTTCACCTGCTGTTGTGCAAATGCAACAGACAACAGGGGGAAATCTTTGGCGATTAGCAAGACACACTCAATAAAGGAGTGGTTCTGCAGGTGGGGACCACAGACCACTTCTCAGTACCTATGCTTTCTGGCTGATGTTTTGGTCACTTTTGAATGTCGGTGGTGCTTCACATTCGTGGTACGTCTTGGTAGCATGATGAGTGCACTCTACAACCCACACAAGGGTCAGGTAGTGCAGCTCATCCAGGATGGCACATCAATTGGAGCTGTGGCAAGAAGGTTTGCTTGTTCTGTCAACAAGTGTCCAGAGCCTGGATGCCACTACGAGGAGACAGCCCAGTACACCAGGAGACGTGGCGGAGGCCCCACACCCCCTTAAGGAGGGCAACAACCCCCAGCAGCAAGGACCGCTACTTCGCTTTGTGCAAAGAGGAACAGGAGGAGCACACTGCCAGAGCCCGTCAAAAATACCTCCAGCAGGCACAAATGTGCATGTATCTGCACAGACGGTGTTCTAGAACAACGACTCCATGAGGTTTGGTATGAGGGCCCGACGTCCACAAAGGGGGGTTGTGCTTCACAGCCCAAACACCGTGCAAGGACGCTTGGCATTTGGCTAGAGAACACCAGGATTGGCAAATGCGCACTGGCGCCCTGCTGCTCTTCACAGATGAAAGCAGGTTCACACTGAGCACATGTGACAGACATGACAGAGTCTGGAGACACCGTGGAGAGCGATCTGCTGCCTGCAACATCCTTCAGCATGACCGGTTTTGGCAGTAGGTCAGTGATGGTGAGGGGCGGCATTTCTTTGTGCTTTGTGCTCGCCAGAGGTAGCCTGACTTCCATTAGGTACCCAGATGAGATCCTCAGACCCCTTGTGAGAGCATGTGCTGGTGCGGTTGGCCCTGGGTTCCTCCTAATGCAGGACAATGCTAGACATCATGTGGCTGGAGTGTGTCAGCAGTTCCTGCAAGATGAAGACATTGAAGCTATGGATGGCCCGCCCGTTTCCCCAGACGGAATCGACTTGCCCCATTGAGCACATCTGGAAATCACATGCACCGCCTCCATCCACCAACCTTCTCACGTTGCACCACAGGGATGTCCAGGGAGTTGGCGGATGCTTTAGTCCAGGTCTGGGAGGAGATCCCTCAGGAGACCATCCACCATCTCATCAGGAGCATGCCCAGGCGTTGTAGAGAGGTCATACAGGCACGTGGAGGCCACACACAATACTGAGCCTCATTTTGACTTGTTTTAAGGACATTACATCAAAGTTGGATCAGCCTGTAATGAACAAAGTATTCAATGAGAATATGTCATTCATTCATATCTAGGATGTGTTATTTGAGTGTTCCCTTTATTTTTTGAGCAGTGTATTTAGTTAAGGTCTTCATACTATTTCCAGAAATCGTATTACATTTTTAACTTTTACTTACAGTGCTGTGAAAAAAGTATTTGCCCCCTCCTACTTCTGTGTCTGCTTTTTGCCACATTTAAGTGTTTCAGATCATCAAAATAATTTTAATATAGGATAAAGATAACCTGAGTAAATACAAAAGGCAGTTTTCATTTATTAAGGGAAAAAAGAGGAATCTAAGCCAACCTGGATTTATGTGAAAAAGTAGTTTCCCCTTGACCCGACTAACTAGTTATGCCATTAACTCCAACAACTGACATCAAGAGTTTGGGATAACTGGTAGTGAGCCTTTTTGTCCCACTCTCCTTTGAAATTAATTGGAGCGTTTTTGAGTATGAAAGGCGTGTTTAAGGTCATATAAAAATCTGAATTGTATTTGAGTCGATATCAGGCCACTCATCTTTTTTGAGTCATTCCAAGGTGGCCTTGCCATTGTAAGCTGGATCATTGTCCTGCTGAAGAACCAAAGTGTGTTTGGTCTTAAGGTCCTGTACTGATGGCTGGACAATCTACTGCAGGGTTTTCTGGTAGAGAGCAAAATTCATAACTCCATCAATTTTAGAAAGTCGTCCAGGTCTTGAGGAAGCAAAACTGTCCCACGCCCCTCACACTACCACCAGCATGTTTGGCCGTCAGAATGAGGGTCTGTTTCTGAAACGCTGTTAGTGTTAGGTCAGATGTAACATGACCCACACCTTCCAAAAAGCTCCACTTTTGTCCTGTCAGAAGAAGAATATTTTTCAGTCTTGGATCATCAGAATGTTTTTTGCCAAAATGGGTTATTTTTAGTCAGCAGTGGTTTGGCCTTCAAAGTCTCACATGAAGGCTATTTGGCCCAGTTTCTCCTTCTTATTGTTGAATTATGAGCTTTGACCTTAACCAAGGCTAGTGAGTCCTGCAGTGCTTTAGATGTTGTTCTGGGTTGTTTTGTGACCTCCTGGTTGAATCGTCGATGGGCTCTTGGAGTAATTGTGATCGACCAGCCACTCCTGGAAGGGTTCACTGCTGCTGTTTTCTCCAGTTGTGTATGGCTCTCACTTTGGTTTGCTGCTATCTGAAAGTCTTAGGTTGGATTTTGACTGTTGGTCCGGTCCAGGGATTGGTATAAGTGAGAATTCACACCTTCAGTTGGAGTTCACAACAGCACAAATGAAAAAATGTGAAAACTTCTTTTTGCATTAACTCGGTTTATCTTTATCCAATATTAAAATTTGTTTGACGAACTGAAACATTCGCGTGTGACAAAAAAGCAAAAACAGAAGAAATCTGTAAGGGAGTAAACACTTTCCACAGCCCTGCACTTCCAGCAGAAATGTTACAAGAGTTAAAGACAATACTTTTCTAAAAGTTTTCTAAAATTCGACCAAATCTTCCCATTAGAAGCTTATTAAATTGAAGATTCATCATGTTTATAAAACAAATTTCGAACCTGTGCCTCTGTTGTGTGCAAATAAACAGTATAATCACATCTTACAGATTTGTGTTTTTGCCCATCTGTACCTTTTTAAAGACCAATTGAAAGCATTAACTAGGCAGTAATCGTAACTATAATCCTAATACAATTGAAAGGTCTAAAAAGAAAAAAGAATGTCTCTTAAGTTATTATTTGTCCAACTCAAAGTTCTCCCACAATTGTAAGGCCCCTCGTTTGCACTAAATGCAGTGATTGGTGTGATTAACTTTCTGTTCTTGCTCGGTTTTTCTTTTCCATTGAAAGCTAATTTATGCCCAGTGCTTTTTTGTTCAGCTGCATAACCACTGATGTAGTTACTGCTGCAATTAGCTTTATTCCTAATCCTTGTTGGAAAATTGATAGCGCTATTGCTGCCATCAACAATTCCTCCTTTTTATTTTCCATAGAAAGTACTCCTGGGCAAGTGCTGTTTTGTCATTTGTTTTTCAATACAAAATAATCCTGGCTCTGTTTCTGAATTCAGCTGTATTGTTACATGGACAGAGAAATTCAGGGTTATTGTTGCAATTAACTTTGCTTACTATATTATCTTGTTTTTTCTTTCCCATAGAAAGTATTCCTCACCCAGTGCTTCTCTTTTTAGCCATGTGTTTTTAAGGATGTTATTAATCTGGGACCAGTTGCTATCATTAAAATTGTTTACTCTACTATGCTTGGTTTCCCCCCATAGAACCTGAACCTGTGTTGTTGTTTTTTTTTTTTTTCCATCAATTTAGTTTTCCAACTGACCCAATTGGATAGCAGTGTTTCCCCTAGGATTTTGGTCTAGGACAGGAGGCGGTGGGTGGGTGTAACGACGGGCATTATTTGAAGTGTGCGCCTGAAACGGGTAAATAAAAGAAAGAGTAAAAGAAATGTAAATTATAATAGCAACATGTATAATCAACAGAGATTTTACACGATTCTCAGAACAGCGGCTCAATGTCATTTTAGAAATGGGAGAGGAAGAAGTATAAACTTATTAAATCCTATCCCAGTGACTAAAAATTAAAACTATTGCTGTTTTATCATGCTGATGCATCAGTCGGCAGCTACTAGGCATTATACTTGTGTTAAAACATTTAACATTGGTCTTTAACTTATGACAAAATAGGTTTGTTATAAAATTAGAAGTTGCATTATACAGGGGTTGGACAATGAAACTGAAACACCTGTCATTTTAGTGTGGTGTAACGCCAACAGGCTAAATTGGACCAAGCCGGTAGCCACGTCTTCATGATTGCACATTGCAACAGTAACGAGCAGAGTGTGAAGGTTCACTTAGCAGGGTTAAGAGCACAGTTTCAGTTTGCCTCAAAATATTGAAATGCACACAACATGTTATGGGGACATTACAAGAGTTCCAAAAAGAGGACAAATGTTGGTGCACGTCTTGCTGGCGCATCTGTTGCACAAGACCAGCCAGTCCACTTGTGATGTATCAAGAGGACCGGTATCCAGGGTGGTAATGTCAGCATACACCAAGTCAGAAGGACTCACCAGTCACACCAAAGGATTAACTGTGGACGCAAGGGGAAGCTGTCTTTTGAAAGGGATGTCGGGTGCTAACCCAGATTGTATCCCAAAAAAACATAAAACCACGGCTGCCAAATCACGGCAGAATTAATGTGCACCTCAACTCTCCTGTTTCCACCAGAACTGTCCGTCGGGAGCCTCCCCGGATCAATATACGCGGCCCCGGGTGCCATAGCCAAACTCCTCTTGGTCACTCATGCCAATGCCCAAACGTGGTTTCAATGGTGCAAGGAGCGTAAATCTTGGGCTTGTGGACCAATGTGAAACATGTAAGGCTGTCTCTTTGATGAGTCCACTCTAATGTTTGTTCCACATTCGGTGGGGAAATAACACTTTGGGGTGTTTTGGAGGAGCGCGTCGGGAGGAAACGTTTCCTCACACAGTGTCACGTAGTGACCTGCCACTATCCTCGCAGGAAGAATGGCTCAACCTCCTTTGACCCATATGCAGGACTTGTATTGTATGTCATCCCACAAGATGAATAGACGCGTGTTTGGCGCTAAAAGGAGGCCCTACACCATACTAATAAATTATTGTGGTCTAAAATCAGGTGTTTCAGTTTCATTGTCCAACCCCTGTATATACAGTACACAAATGTACATAAATACTTTTACAGCAAAACAAAACAATGTACACATTCCTACAGTACAGGATTAGGGTACCCTAACCCTAACAGGTACAAAAACACGACTTACGAATAAGTCAGGCTCTCCTAAACTAAATACTGTTTTATTTTTATACTTTTTTATTTTATTCTCTGCTTGTTTAGTTCTAGATTCAATGAATTGTTTATATAAGGCGTTTTTTAAATCCTTCAGTAATCCACAGGGGCTCGTTGTATCTGTAGATTTCCCACCTATTTGTATTACGAGGCAACATTTATTGAATAACATTTTCAAAATCACTATAAATCGTTTTCTTTTTATATTGCTTGCCAAGTTCGTTTGAACTATTTTATTATTTATTTATTTATAGATTCATCAGTTCTGATCCTTTGTAGATTAATTAATTATTCTGCTCATCTTTGCTATAAATCAAAAACTGTAAAAACTGGTAAATGGTCACTTAAATTATTCATTAAAAATCCAATGACTGCACTGTTTTCAATGTCATTAGTAAATATATATTAATGTTGCACTGTGAGCCATAATCCTGCTAGTTCTAGTAATTTTCAGACATCGTCCTCTGCTGTGCGTTAGACTTATAAACTCTTCATTGTGTTTATTAAGATTTAATAGGTCAATATTGAAATCTCCACAGATGAACATAACTTCCCATAATTCCTTTAACAAAGATCGCATTGAGCAGTAGAGAGGAGGTGACCTCGTTTTTTTAACAGCTAAAGAATAATGGAGATCATGGCCCACATCCACAGGCATACAACATGTGATTAACATTAACAAAATACATTCACATACAGAAAGATTAAGAGTCTAAACTGATTTCCAGGAGTATAAAATCTATCAGAGATAAGTTTATGGCATGTTCTATGTATTAATTATTATTAATGTGATTATCCTGTGCATTTACTGCTTTAATGCAGTGAAAAAGGTAAGTACAGATGCACACCTTTAATTAGGCCAATTGTATCCTTTCACAGTAGTTTAGAATGAGGCGCTGCTGCGCGGTCTTAATCTCATAAAGCTAAATGTAAGTGGAAAAAACACTGGACAAGGCCAGCAGGAGGAGCAGTAGAAGAGTCTCTGCATGTTTACAGAGTGAAAATCACGGCAACAAAGGCCTACCTATGGACGGAACTATAGTACTGCTTGTAAAACAATGAAACAGCATTAAACACGAGACTAAAAACCGGTAGGGAGTAGTAACAATATATATTCTGCAGTCATTTAATTTAGCCAGTGAAGGTTAAAAGATTAGGTTTAAATTAGTGCATTAATGTTAAATCAAGACAACTCATTTTTAAAGTACAAGCAGAGATCATTGAAATGATCATTTATTTTGATAATCTCATTAAAATACATAGATTCATACATAGTGATACATTTCCAGCATTGATTTACTTTGGCAATCAAGTTCAGTTAAATTAGACTATTATGATTTGCAGCTAATGACAACCAGAAATTCATTTTTCAGAAAATTCAATACTACTTAAGTCTAATCAAAAATGATTTTTAATGGACAAATTTTATGTTTTGGCCAACACAAACTGCTGACTGAAGAGCTGTTCAACATACAGTCACTGAGAACCTCCACAAAGATGGTAAGCTACAAAAGGGCATCCCTAAAGAAGCTGGCTGTTCATAGAATGCTGTGTTCAAACATTTTAATGGAAAGTTTAGTGGAAGGAAAAAGGTGCATTGGAGAAAGGTGAAATTAAAATCGTGAAAAAAAATGCTTCTTCATTCTGACTTCAAAGTCTACAGAATGCTTTAGTTTTTAATATTGATCTTTGAGGAATGTTCAGATGAGTTTGAGAAGCAAAATATGCTTCTTCATGTTGTGTAGTTGCTGAATGCAGTGACACAAGGTCTGAGGTGTAGAACGGTGGTTATCAGTCCTGTTTGGTGTAGCGGAGAAATGTAATCAGAGCAGAATTTGGCAGATTAATCCTGAGTCGACACAAAATAAAAGGGAACAACTGTGTTTGGCAGCATTCTCCTGCACGCACTGTTTTCTGAAACAAACACACAACTCTCCACCCCACCCCTTGCATTTTCTCCAAAAACACAGAGCAGCGAGTGTGTGTGTGTGTGTGTGTGTGTGTGTGTGTGTGTGTGCTGAGGCGGGTTAAGGCTCTGCTAGCAAAACAAACAAAGACACACGTAGCAGCCACACTCCTGTCTCTGGCTGCATGCCATCCACCTCACCACAAACCACAGCTTACGATTTCTGCACACACACGTACACACATTAAACCAATCAGCTCAGGTCCTCGCTGATGACTCCCAGAGGCCAAAGCATCTGCTTTAATGCAAGAGCAGATCTCCAGAGATAACCTCACAAAGAAAAATCATCTGCTATTATTGCACCACCGCTCCTTGACTTTGTCCCAGTAATAAGGCCATTGTGGAGGGCGCTCTCTGTTTGGACACCACATAATAGACTCTTTGACAGATTTACTCTGCTCGCTCTCTCTCTGAAAGCAGCGGGCATATTCAACACTGCCTCTCATCAATAGATGAGCTGTTTGTTTGCCCAGTTATTCTGGACTGATGGTAAACACATAATTCCAGACCAAAGGCTGAGCAAACAGGAGTTACATAAAGGCACTGTACCTGAACACACACTCAGTGAGAGGTGTTTGTGTTCAGGAGGATGTCCTATTACTACAACCTCCTCTCATCTCTCCCTAATCGACAGGGGTTTGTGGTTTGTTGTTTATTTTTGTGTTTCACTGCTTGGAAACAACTGTTCGCCCTGGTTCGCCACGCTGCTGGTGCTGATGGGTGGGGTCATAGTGGAGTTCGCTCAAAGCCGACAGGTGTCCCATATCAACAATGACATTCATTATCAAACCTTGATCCACAGAGTCCCTCACACCGCAGCCAGGCGCTGTCCAACAAGCTCTGTCCTGACGAACCACAAAGGAAACCACATCCTCAAGATGTCTGCATTTTGTTTGGTCTCACAGCGTGGCTTGTTTTCTGTATTTTAGAGAGAAATTAATCAATGGCCTCGAGATTCTGTCAGAGTACAGAAAGATTTTAAATACAGGGGAAGCATTCACACAAACCATATTTTTAGCTTTATTCTGTTGGAATGAGCAATTTAGAATAAATGTTTTCTGTCTGGCGGAGTTCTGCAGTGCAGTCAGTATTTTACAACCAGCAGATAGCAGTCAGAGTAATCTCAGTCTGGAAAAATGGTCCATCAATTTAGGGCCCATTCAAGAACAAATTTCCATCATTGAACACAACTCAAATTCAAAATTTGCCAGTCAGTCTGAAAAAGTTCTTTGTTAAGTATTTTTCACATGTTGCTGTTATTTAAATAGCCACTTAATTTGCAACTGCATAATATGGCTCATGGAGATATACTCTTACTTAAGACTGAGAAGTAGAAGTACACCTGTCTTCATTTCTGCTTCAACTGGTAATTTTGAAACTAATATAATCGATGTTGTTGCTAACTTAGTGAAAAACGTTACCTGCTTCCCTGATATAAAAATGCTCGTTGTCAAAGAGTTTAATGAGAAAAGAGTTTTTTCTAGTAGGTCCCCATTATCTGAAACACCCATAAATAAACCCATAAAACATTGTTGTGATTCTTGATTGTGACCTTAATTTTTTATAAATCTGAGCCTTTCTTCTGTCTAGAAAGATCCTTTCTAACACATCCTGACTTTCCAGCACATGGGAAGATTACTGCCCATCTACATCTACAGATTTCTCTGGATTATCAAAACAATCACTAATACCTAAACTGATTCAGAATGCTACTGCCAGGCTAATAACCAAAACCAAAAGGGTTGAATACATCACTCCTATCTAGAAATATTTCCACTGGCTTCAATCTGAGCAAAGAATTGACTTAAAAATACTTAATTTTCAAGTTCTAATGGCTTGGCTCCATACTATGTTCCTGAGATGCTCATTACATTGATTTTAGACAGACGTTTACAGAACGTAAAGAGCTTCTCTTCGACACAGTAGAGACCGCGTCTCTGCTGGGGACTTTTCTGGGACACCGTTGCTTCAACAGGCCTCAGAGAGAAAGTCAAGCCAGGTGTGTACCTTAATTCCGGTTTTTATGAATGAATACTGGGTACACAAACAGTTATTCACTCATACTTATCTTTGCTTGTGATCAGTGATCGTATGACACTCTTGGATCCAGTTTGAAGAGTTTATGTCTTTTTGTCAGCAAAAAGACTTCAGCGCGCTGAGTCTGCTCCTGGTCCGATGGTCAACCGGCTTGGAGAGATTGGAGCATTGGAAAGGGGGTGCTTTTATACAGCCAGTGGCATCATGGGAAATCCGCTGATACCCCCTTTTCCTAAGTTGTGCCGGAAGTAGGTTAATGCAATTTTTTTTGAAAATTCCAGAAGAGTCCGTACCGGAGTTTAATGTTGAAATCCATGGCTTAGGGTTCCAACAATAAGGATGCGTGTTTTTGCCATCTGGCTAAAAATCTGATTAAAAATGTGCATTTGACATATTTCACAATGTTCACTAAGTATTCGTTTCATTGGTTCAACAACAACAGATCCCATTGCACGTACGGACGGACGGATGGATCATTATTTTAGCTTAAAAATCACTGAAGATGCCAGAAGTCACTGGAGGGTCACTGAAGTGGAACTGAAGACCAGCTCAATCATGGGTCACCGTTTCTTCATGAAGGCAGCAGCTTTGAGCCACCTCGTAATGAGAAAATGATTCAATCTGCTCTTTGTCCTAGTGTACATACTCACTTTACTCTCTCTTTCCTACATGAATGACTATTGACTTCAAACACGAGCCACATGGCAGCTCCCACTAACTGATGCTGACCTGGAAGGTCACGGGGCTGAATGGAAGATGGGTGGCCGAGTACAGGAAGTTACTGGCGTGTGGGTGTACACGGGGGGAAGAGATTTTTGGGAATCCACTGGCAGGCAGTCAGTGTTGGATGAAACAAGACCAATTAAAACCCGTTGGACCTTTTCAGGGCCTAATGAGGGGCCACAAGAGTCTGGATGGGTGGCAGACGGTGGATTGAAAGACAGAAGCACTTTAATGAACCCACAAGCCAAGCATGAGGACAAAAAAGGACCCCGGTGAAACCAGAGGCAAAAATAAACTACAGGTTGTGTAATTACAAGCTTTATAAATATCGAAAATCAAATAAACACAAGAACTAACAAAGAGAGTCTAAATCTCTTGGCAATTATACACAAAAACATAACTATATGTCTATTTGATGGTATGTTAGTGAAAAATATCCAAAGCTGTGCAGATTTAGAAGCAGCTCCCATCAGTGTGCAAGACTGCCTCAGTAAATTTCTATTACCAGCTACAGCCGCAGCATTTAGTCCATCTATTGCTCTACAAGTGCAGTGCCCTCAATCCTTGTTAACCAGGGTAAAATAGTCCAGGATTGGTCTGTGAAATAATCTTTCTTCTTCCACTCAATTTTCTATTAAAATGCGGTAATAATGCACTCTGTGAACAACCAGCTTCTTTAGCTGTGACCTTCTGTGGCTTTCCCTCCTTATGGATGGCGTCAACGACTGTCTGCAAGATGACTGTCCAGTAAGCAACCATCATGCTTTTGTCTCACAATTGTGGTTTTTATTTTGCTACAATGAAAAATTGTTGACTAAACTTCCACTAACAGGGTTTCTGCAGAAAGTTACATCTGAATATGCTTTAAAAACATTATAATTAAAATTTAAGATGCACAGAAGTTCCCAGAAACAACCTCAGTATACTTACTAGCTTATTCAACTGTATATCCTTACATGTAACTTTAGTAAGACAGGTCAGGCAAGCTGCAGCATGGTTGATGGTGTCAAACTCATATTTTTAGGGAAACAAATCAAAACATTCACCAATTTTAATTCAATGATTTAAAGGTGTTTTATTTTTATCAAAGTATTCAGGCAGAGTTTCTGAAACTCTACATAGTCTTTGTTTCTAATTGTTGAATTTTAGCACCGGCCGGAAAACCAATAAAAATGCTTCAATGAAAATCCAGACATAAAGCTGCTAATCTTCCAACGTGAAATTACAGGGGAAAAGTATGAAAAAAGAAAAAATAGCTAAGTATAAATAACAGAGCTCAGATGTAAGACCAGTCACATGCCTGACATATTCACTTAGTATAGAAAATACATCGTTGTTTCAGATTATACTCTGATTATTATGTATTTAGCAATACAATTTATTTATGTTGTACCACGGCGAAATATACTTAAGCATATTTACAGCCTGACTAATTATCAGTATACTTCAAGGTTGTTTGAAGATTAGTCTGCTTTTTAAAGTTATTTTTAACTACTTTATACTATATAGTATTATTTACTTGCATAAGAGCCAAAATCAAAGACATTTATTTGTCGATATAAATCTTTAAATGCACATTAGAGATAAATTTAACATACGTTTGTTCGTTCTTCATTAACAAGCACAAAAACAATCAGGGTGCCCTCTGGTGTAGAAGAGGAGTGGGCGCCCGTATATGGAGACTATTAGTCTGGGGTTCGATTCCCAACCTCAGGATCTTTTCTGCATGCCTTGTCCCCGTTTCTCTATACTGCTTGCCTGTCTAAAACACTAGATAAAGGCCACTAATCAACCCTAAAAAAGCATAAAACCACACATGCCGTAATTATTTGTTATTTAGGTGTTCAGTAAACTTGTTTCAGATCAGCTTTAAAAGGAGAACTAAACAGTTTGAACTTTATTTCTTTTTTTCCAACTCTAGTGTGAGCAAATCCCTGTGCTAACCTGGCTTTAAGCATGCTCACCAGGTAAATAAACTGCCTTACTGTTAATCTGATTTTCACAAAGAAAAAAAATGACCACATTTAAATCTGTACTCAGAAAAACACAAAATCTTGCTTTAAAATACTGACGCCAGCTGCAGAGCCTTATAATCTGAGTAAAAATCTGCGCAATCAGTCCCATTCATCACATAACGCTGACCTTACCGACCCATACAGCGGGCCGGCCTCTTCAGACGTGATCTTTGGTGTTGATGATTATTCAGGCCTGGCGCTCTCACACAGGCCGGGACGCCAGAAATTAGGCACTTGAAGGAAACTAGAGACCTCCTGGACAAAATTGCTATTTGCGGAAATAAAGGCTATTCTGAAAATGGGGTGGTGTAATTAAGGGTATGTTTACTGGGTCGAGTGGTGAACACATTGGCGTGTTTCCTCATGAATTGTTTAAACAGAAGGTAATGACAGGGCTTGACAGGAAGAGGTAACATTTCAACAATGCTTATTGCAACCAGTTAGGAATATTGACATTGTCAAACTAAGTGCTCTTTCTCAATTAAAATGTATAAAAATCTGATGAATATTTTGAAGAATTTGACATTGGATTTTATGTGCATTCCTAAAGGAAGAATGTGTGCTTATATTAAACATAAGATCTAATAGGGATAAGAAATCTGAGAATAAAGGTTGGTGGAACACGGTACTCCAGCATATAATAAGCATGTATATTTGAGTTCTCAGTGTCGGAAAGCAAAGAAAGTCACAGGATAGGATAATAGGACACAAAAAGGCAAAGAAATGAAGGACAAGAAAGAAAGGAAGGATACAATCAAGGAACATAAATAAACACACAAGGAAGGAAGAAAGAAAGGAAACGAAGGAAAAGGAGAAGGAAGAAAAAAAGGCAGGACACAGTAGGGGAAGGAAAGACAAGAAAGAAAAGAAAGAATGACAAAGAACGGAGGCAGGACACAAAAAGAAAAGAAATGGAAGGAAAAGCATTAAGAAGGAAGCTAGGAAGGAAGGACTTTAATTGTACTGGACCTTAAAAGGTCCCATTTCATACCTTTTCAGGCTTCACGGGACCCCGGGTATTAGTTAATTTGGCTTTAAGCTAGTACTAAGGTGTGTTTGATGAAATCTTTGGACTTTGCTTTATTGTTTAGGTCCAATTTGAATTACAAAATGCTTAAATTATAATATATATATATATATATATATATATATATTATATATATATATATATATATATAATATAATACAATAAACTCACAGTCCTCAAAGTTGGAATGGCTCCTGCTGCTATTGTTCTGACGAGGAGTGTTGTCCTGTAGTTTGGAGAGCATGCTCAATGCCTTGGTTTTCCTCTCCTCCATCCCCTGGTCCCTCTCCTCAACTTGTTCTCCATCCGAACACAGAACATGGCTGTTCCTCTCTGGATGATGGGTTTCCTCCTCAGCAGGGTTCTCATTGTCTGCGTGGGTACATTAAACCTTTAAGTTGAACTTGTCCTTTTATTTAAAAGAATGATTACATGTTTGCAACCTTGAATTTAAAAAAAAGTTATATGATCTTCGCATTCCAACCAAGTTCCGGATGCAAAGCATGTAACAACCAAGACATCAAACAAATCTTCAAGTCTAAGTGACCTTTGGGTCAGAACGACAGCTTTTAGTGCCGAGATTTCACTGTCTGGAGGCTGAAATAAGACGATGGGCACTGAACACCTGGAGTGATCAGTGAAAGTAAAAAGCTTGATATCGGACCACAGTAAGACACTCTTTTTCTCTGATCAAGCTTGGTGGTTCTGGTGCTTAAAGACTTTGAATTCCTCTTTCCTTTATGCCGTTCTGTTAGATTAATGTAGGTATTGGCAGGTATTGGAGACGATAAACCCTTGATATATACAAGACGTTACATCAGCTATTTTGTTCAATCCTCACTTCATAAAACTTGTTTAACCTTTAGTAATAGATTTTAAGTTAGAATTAACGTTGGTGTCTGCTTCAATCTTTGTTAGTTTCTTTAGTATAATGAAATCATTAGTTTGATTAATAATAAATGCATTTCTTATATACAAGTTTATGGTGATTTCTCCCATGAATTTAGAGAGTAAGTCTGAATACATCTTCTTTAATTTATTTTTCTTAATATACCTACTACTACCTTCCTCCTTCACCCTTCATTCCAACCTACTCCATCCCTTGTCCTTCTTCCTTAACTCCATCATACGTCATTCTTCTTTTATCCTTACCTGCTTCACCCCTTATCCATAGCTCCCCCATCTCTCATCTCTACATCCCTCCTTCCCACCTCTCTGATTTATTTTCCCAACCTCCTTCATTCTTCAGCCATGGTCACTTAACCCTCATGCTTAAATCAATCATCTCTAATGCCTACATCCTTTATTCCCCATTTGTATTGTCCTTAATCCCTTATTCTAACATATTTCACCCTCCCATCTCTACAACCGTCATTCCTCACCCCTACCTCTATTATTTCTGACCCATCATCCTACCTCCTTCATCCCTCAAACCTTGTCCGTCATCCCTACCTGTTTCATTCCTTGTACCCCATGCCTGCCTAGCTCATTCCTCCCTCATCTCTACCTCCATCTTCCCTCATTCCTACATTTAACAATATCAAACGATATAATTGCTTTGGCAGCTCGTCAGCATTCTGTTATACTTCAGGATCTAATACTGCAATTTTGCCCACCCCCACATTCCTCATCTCTGCCTTCATCACCTCTTCTCCCAATTCCCTCATCCATACACCCTTCATCTTCTATCCTAACCTCCTTCCTTACTGATTCCTACTTCCTACTTTGTTACTCCCGAACCCTCATCCATACACCCTTCATCCCTCATGCCTGACTTCCTTTACTCCTCATCCTATAGCTCCCTCCTTCCTACATCTTTATCCCACATACCTTGTCCCTCATCCCTAACCCCTAGATCCCTCATCATTCTCTTCTTCAACCCTAATCACCTTCATCCATCATTTCAGTTATCTTCACCTTCTTCATTCCTTGTTCCCATCCCCTACCTTTATCATACCTCATCATTCATCCTCCATCTCTTCCACCATCACCCCTCATCCCAACCTACTTCTTCCTTCATCATCCTCACCCTCTCATATATTTTTGTCCTCTTGAATAAGTTGTTATTCTCTGCTCTGTGTAGCATCTTGGAGGACCTTAATCAACTTCCAGAGACAGAACCTCCCCCTCTGAGTCTCCATCTCCAAATACTCCAGCAGATTCTGTGAAAATCTACTAACCCTCTTCTCCTTCTCCTACAGCATCCAATATTCTCTTTAATAAACCTTTTAAACTTAAACGGTAGTGGTGGGCTTCTTGTTACTAAAATTCTAAGGACTGCAGGACATTGTGCGGCCTATCTGAAAGCTATTTAAGGTTGCTGTTTTTAAATTAAGCCCAACAATGAACAAAATCCAGAGCAAGAAAAACACATTTGTATTCATGATCTTCTGCATGTAAGCAGCCACTAGAGCCATTTCTTTTCTCATCTCATTGTTCTCTCAGATGCAAGAGTTACATTTCCATTCAGTCCTTTCAGAGCCACACTATAGAGAAGCTCTGCCCTTGAAACTTAAACAGCCATCCATTTTGTAAAAGCCCAGCCAATTAAGAGGCCCATTATCTCCCAATTCAACCTGCACAGAATACACTTCTTGGTGCAGAAGTGTGGAGACAAAGAACTCCATCAATGCAGATTCGAGACTAAAGAAGGGATGCATTGTCTTCTACAGCAAGTTTTTTCTTTCCAAAACTACAGTTTTTGTACATGCGCATGTGCAGTAATACTAAATGTGATACAGTTGAAGATGTTTGCATTCATTAGTATGACCAGTTGAGAAGCAGCCGTGGTTTGGATTCATTGAGCTTCTCTAACATGGTGGAGGGGATTTATTTATCCTGGCAGTGAGCGTGCAAAGGTCAGCGGCGCAGATTGATGGAGCCATGTCTCATTTGACAGGAACGTCTTCCACCACGCTGCACACAATCACACGCCTCCATGTTCTGCTGCAGCTCTAGTGTCACCAAAACGGACGATGGGAGTGGGGATTTATTCATCTTTACAGCATAACATTCATCATTCCTTGTCCTGTGCAACACAAAACATCTTCCTGACATTGTGATGAATGACAAGTGAAGATATTAATTTTCAAAAACCAAAAACTTTCCTTGAACCAGTTACATACAGGTGCATCTCAATAAATGTGAACATTTCTGAAGGTCAATTTTCAATTCAAAAAGTGAAACAAACATTTATTTGCAATAGTTTTGAATAAGAAATATTTTTAACTCAGAAATGTTATGCTATGGCCTTGACAGTCATGGAGAAGAGAAAAGTCATCGCTAAAGAAGCTGGACGTTCACAGAGTGCTATATTCAAGTATATTAAAAAGTTTTGGGGAAGGAAAAAATGTGGTAGAAAAAGGTTCACAAGCCAGATGGATAACTCAAGAATTTGGAGGACATTCACAAGGCAAGATAGCTGGAGGCTTCAAGGTGAGACACCAGAAGTGTGTCTATCTCCAGCGATAAGGTATAGTTTCACTTTTTGAACTTAATTAGCTAAATGTATTATCTTTTCAATGATTTTCTAAGTTATTGAGATATCTCTGTACAGTAAAAAGTGAATATTTCTAGGATATCTTGTTAATTTATCCTGTAAAATGTAAATAAAATTCTCAAAGAAATTAATCTCACAAACTTTACAGTCCTAGACATGAATAATCACGAAAATGGAGAGCATCTGTTTCAAATTACAATATTTGTGATCTCTGTGGTTATGAAACGCCTTATTTAGTTTGTACAACCTCTCTGCGCCAACATGACAACACAAGTCTTCTTCTATCACATTGCACCAGGTTGGAGCAATCAGAGAGAGGGCTCATGGATCTTTAATCCTTGCTCAATCTCTGTAGATCATCAAGAGATCTAGAGGATTTAGGTCTGAGGACGAAAATGGCCGATGGAGAAGATTTTCTGTCTAAGCTATTTAACTCTAGATAAAACGCTGACACATTTTTAGTGTCAATTGCAGATATTGTTAAATGTCAAATGTCCTGATATTTCAAATATTCTCATCATACCATGAAGTCTATATTGTCTTTGGCCACGTTTCACAGTGGGGCTGAGGCATATTCACCATTTGTTCCACACCAGACCCATTTGAGGTATTTGTTGCTGAAAAGGTTAAACATGGCCCTTTCTAACTAAAGCAAATACCTCCAGTATGTCCCAGTAGTGTTTAGTAAACTCAGCGCGTTTATGTTTGTGATGGTATAGTAGAAAAGCTTCTTCCTGGCTCAGCGTCCTCGTATGGTGGACTCTGCTTACCATGCTTCGCTGAGGTTCATTACAAGTTGTAAGCCTGACAAATCACTAAAATTCTAGGTCTTCTGGCTGATGGTCCTTTGAAGGATTAATCATTACTCTTTTCGATCTGAGAAATATTTGTTTTTGCTGGAACTGAAGTTGGTAAAAGGCCTTTTGTCTATTCTGCTGCTTTTAAATAGAACAGATTAAATAGAACAGATTGACAACTGATTTCACTGAGTGTCAAATTATATTATAAGATTCTATTTCATGCATTTGTTTTTAGTAATCCATTTGTACATTTTTTTATCATATTTTCTTTGTTTATTTTATGCTTTTAGTGAGATATTTCCTGGATATATTAATGCTAAACAAATAAATAAAAAAAACAATATTTTAGTTGTTTCCTCCATGCTGATATCAGTGTGAGATTATTAAATGTGCTGTGTATAACTTTATAAAACAGAAGCGGAAAATCATTGTTTTTGTAAAAAGTGGAACTGGAGGATGTTTAAATGAAGTAGGCTGATGATTAACACTAACAAAAACCAATCTACTGATTTCAGCTCTAACTAAAATTATTCAGGATTTAAAACCTTTCTTTCAAAGCCCTTCTACCCAAACCTCCAAAATGGTCTAATCCATGAATGTACAGCAGTGATTGTTGGTCAGGTCATCTGGAAACAAGAGCTCATCTAAAACCACAGCGAGCAGGTTACCATACCAACAGCAGCATCTGAGCACAGCAGATATCTGGATTTGGCTGCAAGCGGCCGAGTCAAATCCCCTCGCTGATCCCAGAAAGGCCACCAGGGACAAAAAACACACACACAGCCACCCACAACACAAACTGCCCACCCCTTAACATCCAGCGCACCAGGCAGAGGCAAGAAGGTTGGACTTGTATCTTTTTCTTTGCATGTTTGAGAAAAGGATGAGCATCAGCGAGACAATCGGCATGTTGAGGCTTTTCAATGAAGCCTCCCTGAACCTTAATGGCAGAACAGAAAGAAGGAGGAGTAAAAGGGAAAATCCTGCAAATTATTATTCATGGGTAGGGGATTTTCCTTTCAGGCCCTCTTCATTGATGCCTTTCCCCAACACCTCACCCTCTCCATCAGCCCTGACAAGTGCCAATCATAGGCCTTGAGTCCAGGATTTTTGGGAAATGTTGAAGGATTTATGAGACAATAGCCTGCGAGTTCACCGTGGTGGTGGCTTAGAGACAATAGTGACACGGCTACACTGTCAGTGTGTGGTCCTCTGGGGGGGAAACGATCATTGCTCGCTACATGACTAATCTCTGCAAGAATCATCTCTGTCTTTTAACAGCCTAATCTGTCCCGTAGCTTCCTCAGCTTCCCTGCAACTATTCAGCAGGGTCATTTCAGATTAGTGGCCCCGCACATTGCTACATTCATTTGGACGCTAACGTCTTTAGTAAGCAGCTGAATGCTAAACCGCAGGCCGAGCAGGGAGTGACTGAGCTGAAGACTAACAACCGTGAAACAAATATGAGGGGAGGGATTATTCCAGCTATGAATGGCTGATGAGCAAACACGGACAAAGCTGTTATCGTGGCTGGGGAGCAGGAGCAACTTATCGCAGCTGCTTTCTGGCTCTGCTTTATTCTCCCAATCACTCAAACTGTTTCTATTGATCCAAAGAGGTGGGCAACTCATGCCAGCAAAAGACATTCAGGAAAAAAATGAAAAACATTTAACTTTTTCAAAATAGTTGACTAAAAACGTTTTGCTTATTTTTCAGGAGCTGCTATGCAGCCTGTTTCAAGAATTTATTCTCAATTCCTATTTCTAAAAAATATGAATATTCATATTTAAATACTAGTAGTAAAAAAGAAGCAAAGTCATGTAAATATTCATTTTAAATGAAAGATGGGCATTCTCAGAGTTTCAGTTCCATCCATTCATCCATCGTCTATTCCTGCTTATCCTTGCAGGCTGGTGTCCTTGCAGTGAGACTGATGCCTAACTCCAGCTGTCTTAGGGACGAAGGTCTAATTGTAAATGAGCATTTCTGGTTGTTTTTGACTGATTATTGAAAGCAGTCATGATGGGGTCACTCCCTGCATTACCTAGCAGCATTATTGAGACGCTGAACTGCTCACACCTCCTGAGCGAACAAACCTCGCCTTTCCACACAAAGACAAGCCATGCACTGGGCATCTTTTAGAGGCAGCATGACCTCAAGAGTGACCTCCCCACGCCCTGCCGATGACCCCCTCCCCCAGAGTGTGACCATGCCTTTGGCCTCTAAAAGGTCAGTGCTCAGAAGCAGCCATCGGGGTCCTTTGGGTGATGTCTCTTTCTCCAGGTTTGCATAATTTCTACAGGGTAGTGAAACCAGCAACTACTTGTTTTAAAATTCTGTCACTGACCAAAAGGCTGTGGTTTAAAGCTAAAGAGGAATCCACTCATTGTGTTGTTGGATAATAGGTTTAAATTGTACACTTTCAACAAGACCATCAATCACTCTCTACAGGAGATGCACTCAAACTGCCCTAAACTGGTGCAATCATTGTACCCTGTCAAACAGGAGGTAAAGAAAAGTGCTGCACTACCACTAGTCTTAGAGTGTAAATCTAATTTTATATATAAAATATATAAATTAAAGGTGTTTCTGCAAGTTTCTAAAACCAGCAATCCTACATAAGCTCCACCTTCCTGCAGTGAAATGTAATTATCCTGAGGAGGGAATGTATACTGGATTTACATCAAACTTTGGTTATATTCCTCGTACTCGTACTCGTACTCGTCGTCTTCCGCTTATCCGGAACCGGGTCACGGGGGCAGCAGACTCAGCAGAGACACCCATACGTCCCTCTCCCCAGACACCTCCTCCAGCTCCTCCGGGGGGAGCCCAAGGCGTTCCCAGGCCAGCCGAGAGACATAGTCCCTCCAGCGTGTCCTGGGCCGTCCCCTGGGCCTCCTCCCGGTGGGACGTGCCTGGAACACCACCCAGGAAGGCGTCCAGGAGGCAATCCGGTATAGATGCCCGAGCCACCTCAACTGGCTCCTCTCGATGTGGAGGAGCAGCGGCTCTACTCCGAGCCCCTCCCGAATGGCCGAGCTCCTCACCCTATCTCTAAGGGAGTGCCTGGCCACCCTACGGAGGAAGCTCATTTCAGCCGCTTGTATCGGGGGTCTCGTTCTTTCGGTGATGACCCAAAGTTCATGGCCATAGGTGAGGGTAGGAACGTAGACCGACCGGTAAATCGAGAGCTTCGCTTTTCGGCTCAGCTCTCTCTTCACCACAACGGACCGGCACAGCGCCCCCATTACTGCGACAGCCGCACCGATCCGTCTGTCGATCTCCCGCTCCATTCTTCCCTCACTCGTGAACGAGACCCCGAGATACTTGAACTCCTCCACTTGAGGCAGGAACTCCCCTCCAACCTGAAGAGGACAAGCCACCCTTTTCCGGTTGAGTACCATGGCCTCTGACTTGGAGGAGCTGATCTTCATCCCAGCCGCTTCACACTCGGCTGCGAACTGCCCTAGCGCATGCTGTAGGTCTTGGCTAGAGGGGGCCAGCAGGACCACGTCATCTGCAAAAAGTAGAGACGAAATCCACTGGTCCCCAAACGAGACCCCTCCGGCCCTTGGCTGCGTCTAGAAATCCTGTCCATGAAAGTTATGAACAGGACCGGTGACAAAGGGCAGCCCTGCCGGAGTCAAACATGCCCTGGGAACAGGTCCGACTTAGTGCCGGCAATGCGGACCAAACTCCTGCTCCGCTCGTACAGGGACTGGATGGCCCCTAATAAAGGGCCCCCGATTCCATACTCCTGGAGCACCCCCCACAAGGCATCACGAGGGACACAGTCAAATGCCTTCTCCAGGTCCACAAAACACATGTGAACCGGTTGGGCAAACTCCCATGAGCCCTCGAGTACCCTGTAGAGGGTATAGAGCTGGTCCAGTGTTCCATGGCTGGGAAGGGGGGACCACCACCCCGGTCTGCCACTCCAGAGGCACTGTCCCCGACCGCCATGCAATGTTGAAGAGGCGTGTCAACCATGACAGCCCCACAACATCCAGAGATTTGAGGTACTCAGGGCGGATCTCATCCACCCCCGAAGCCTTGCCACCGCGGAGCTTTTTAACCACCTCGGTGACTTCAGCCTGGGAGATGAAAGAGTCCAACCCCGAGTCCACAGCCTCTGTTTCCACCAGGGAATGCGTGATGGCAGGATTGAGGAGATCCTCGAAGTAGGCCTACTCCTTCCACGCCCGATAATGTCCCCAGTCGAGGTCAGCAGCCTCCCACCCCCACTATAAACAGTGTTGGCGAAGCACTGCTTCCCCCTCCTGAGGCACCGGACGGTTTGCCAGAATCGCTTCGAGGCCGACCGGTAGTCCTTCTCCATGGCCTCACCGAACTCCTCCCAGGCCCGAGTTTTTGCCGCTGCCACAGCCCGGTCCGCAGCACGCTTGGCCTCACGGTACCCGTCAGCCGCCTCAGGAGTCCCACAAGCCAACCACAGCCGATAGGACTCCTTCTTCAGCTTGACAGCATCCCTTACTGCCGGTGTCCACCACCGGGTTCTGGGATTGCCGCCGCGACAGGCACCGCAGACCTTACGGTCGCAGCTACGGGCAGCAGCATCGACAATAGATGCGGAGAACATGGTCCACTCCGACTCTATGTCTCCAACATCCCCCGGAATCTGGTCAAAGCTCTCCCGGAGGTGGGAGTTGAATACATCCCTGGCCGAGGGCGTTGCCAGGCGTTCCCAGCAGACCCTCACTATGCGCTTGGGCCTGCCAAGTCTGTCCGGCTTTCTCCTCCTCCAGCGGATCCAACTCACCACCAGGTGGTGATCAGTGGACAGCTCAGCCCCTCTTTTCACCCGAGTGTCCAAAACCTGCGGCCGAAGGTCTGATGATACGACAACAAAGTGCACTGATGGACACCCTTATGCTTGAACATGGTGTTCATTATGGACAATCCGTGACTAGCACAGAAGTCCAATAACAAAACACTACTCAGATTCAGATTGGGGAGGCCATTCCTCCCGATCACGCCTCTCCAGGTGTCACTGTCGTTTCCCACGTGGGCGTTGAAGTCTCCCAGCAGAATAATGAGTCCCCGGGAGGGGCACTATCCAGCACCCCCGACAGGGACACCAAGAAGGCCGGGTACTCCGCACTACCGCTCGGCCCATAGGTCGAAACGACAGTCAGAGACCTATCCCCGACCCGAAGGCGCAGGGATGCGACCCTCTCATCCACCGAGGTAAACCCCAACACCAGGCGGCTGAGCTGGGGGGCAACAAGCAAACCCACCCCAGCCCGCCGCCTCTCCCCGTGGGCCACTCCAGAGTAGAAGAGAGTCCAGCCCCTCTCAAGGAGATGGGTTCCAGAGCCCACGCTGTGTGTGGAGGCGAGCCCGACTATTTCTAGTCGATATCTCTCGACCTCCCGCACAAGCTCAGGCTCCTTCGCCCCCAGTGAGGTAACATTCCACGTCCCCAGAGCCAGCCTAAGCATCCGGGGATTGGGCCGCTGAGGTCTCCACCTTTGTCGGCCACCCAATCCTCTTTGAACCAGTCCCTCACGGTTCCCCTTGCAGGTGGTGGGCCCACTGGGGGATGGCCTCGCGTCTCTCGTTCGGGCTTGGCCCGGCCGGGTCCCGCGAGGAGCAACCCGGCCACCAGGCGCTCTCCGGCGAGTCCCGACCCCAGGCCTGGCTCCAGGGTGGGACCCCGGCTCCGCCGTACCGGGCGACGTCACGTGCCTCGATTTAATGGTCTTCATGAAGGATTCTTGAATCGCTCTTTGTCTGACCAATCACCTAGAGCCTGTTTGCCATGGGAGACCCTACCACTGGCATTTAAGCCCCAGACATATGGTTATATTCCTAAAGCCATAAAATCTGATCCCTTCTTTTCAACTGCACCAAAACGAGCAAAGATCGCTAGAATCAGGATATTGAGCGACATGTATAATAAATTCTAGATGGCACTCAAACTTTTTAATCCTAGTTTAAAAACTTGAAATGTTAAGAAAATAAATCCAGATTATGATCTGATTCTCAACTGAAGCTTTTCACAGGTGTTCAAATGATTTAGAAATATACATTTTATGGTTATTTTAACAACATACTAATGACAGGTGAATTACAGCATAATATCTGTGTTTTTTGTAGAGCTGAACATAGTTTGAGTCTGTAAAACAAAGTAATGCAGTTCTCTAAAATCCTTTAAGTTCATGAGCCGATCTGATTATCTGAATTAAAGGCTCTCACTGAATCACTTAGTGTTGTTTTTCAGTATGTTGGAAGAGCAAAAATGAATAAACCTTCATGGTCATTGTCAGGTATATTGCTGCAGCTTTTGCCCAAGGGTCGGCAAGATATTTTCATGTCTATATAAGCACAACTTATTAAAGGGTTATTGTCTTGAGATGTCGCTTCAAAATGTCCTCATGATGGCATCTATTTTGTGAAGTGCACCAGTCCCTCCTTGAGCAAAATATCCCCACATCATGATGCTGGCACTGCCCAACTGTGTTGTGCTCTTTGCTGCAATAAATAAGGTGATGTTTGACCACTTTTCTTTGAGGAAAAAGCAGCATTATCTCTCTGAGGTTGTTCCAATATATTTCTTCTTTAAAGACCTAAAACAAAAAATTCAGGGTTGTCACCCAGGCCCCTCCTCTTCTCTTTTTTTTAGTACAGTCTAATGTTTACTGTTTTTATATTTAGTTTTGTAATCCTTTACTACTTTACTACTTTTAGAGATGCTTTAGAAATATATTTGACCTTGGCTTATAGCAGGACTGTGCTCCATGCTGCAGAGAAAAATCAGGGCATTTTCTGCATCACTGCACCCCTGATCTAACTGTTCAGCTGCAGAGTGACCATAACAAACATTCACCTCAAGCATGATGGATGCAGAAATACAGCAAGCTATGCATCATTAGAGACACGACAGAATGACTGATCCTGGTCAAGCAGCAAGAAAATAAAAAGCAAGTGGTAATGGTCAGAAGGATGTGGCTAAATGATAGCAGGAGATTTCCATGGATTGTGGTTCATATTGTAAATGCTGCTTCAGACCCATCGCTCATGAATCTACACTAGGCGGCCATACAGGTGAAATGCAACTCAACAAGCCAGCTGGCCCTGGCAAGGATTAGCGGGCTTAAGTGTACCGGAGGCAAGGGAACACCAAACACAGCACTGACAGTGAGGAGACAATGGCTCCTAGTAAAGCGTAGCTGACTGGGACTCACTGGGCTTTTATCGGATCAAACGCTAATAGTGGAGATGGGATCTTGCATTGATTAAGTATTGCTGTTAAGCTCTGCAGTGGCGGCCTCAGCACTAAGGCGACATGGTGACAAATGTGTTCAGGATAAAATAATAAAAAAAAACCTACTGTGGTTGGACTGGAGGGAATAATCAGAGGATCCACGTTTTTCAAGTGAGGGACTCGGGTCAATGATCCAAGAAGATGGAGACCCAGAACCTCCTTCAGACCAGTTCTGAAAAAAAAAAAGAGAGAGAAAATGTTCAACAAGTCAGACTTCTGTACCAGAGTAGCATCAGCTTTATTTTCTACACATTCTGTCAGGCAAATGTAATCTGCAACATATTCAAGGGTTGATCTGGTATTTCTGTATCCAGATGAATCATAACTGGAGGCTCTCCAGGCACGGATAAATAAAATCAGATTATACAGTAATGTCTGAAGGTTTTGACAGTGATAGAAATGTGCTTTGCAAGGTTTGCACCTTAATCTTTGGTGGTTTTAGGTTATTATGCACAGTAATCAGATGAGGAGTAATTCAATGCACAGTCCTTCATTAGTTTAAAAATGTTTTGCACAGATCCACCAAATTACATTCAGCAGTCATATCATAAGCAGAGGCGACGTGGTGAAAGCTGATATTAAAGACAAACTAAATACCCAATACATTTTTTCTTGTGTTAGCAATTCTTACCTCTAAATTAAAAGCAATTAGCCATCAACACTTAGCATGAAAATGGCCTCAGATGTACGAAAGGTGCTAAGAATACTGGAGGTGAGTCACAAGTCAATCTCTCAATACATCTTTACTTAGAGTTAAGACCAAAATTATTCATAGATTTAGTAATAAAACAATGTTTGAAACATGTTTCTTTTGGCTGGAAGTGATAGTAAAATTTTGGAGTGGCCCAGCCAGAAGTCCTGACTTCAAGCTGATAGAGAATCTGTGGAGGGAGCTAAAGATTAGGGCAGGTAATGTGTAAATCTTGGGGTCATTTGGAGGAGATGCCGTTAATTTGATCTAACAGATGTCTTAAAACATTGTCCTTCAGTCCATTTTCACCCATTTGAGTCTTCTGCATCTTAATATACAGGGGTTGGACAATGAAACTGAAAAACTGGTTTTAGACCACAATAATTTATTAGTATGGTGTAGGGCCTCCTTTTGCGGCCAATACAGCGTCAATTCGTCTTGGGAATGACATATACAAGTCCTGCACAGTGGTCAGAGTGGCCAGGTCACTACGTGATACTGGTGGAGGAAAACGTTTCCTGATTCGCTCCTCCAAAAACCCCAAAGTGGCTCAATAATATTTAGATCTGGTGACTAGGCAGGCCATGGGGATGTTCAACTTCACTTTCATGTTTCTCAAACCAAATCTTTCACCAGTCTTGCTGTGTGTATTGGTGCATTGTCATCCGAAACACGGCACCGCCTTCAGGATACAATGTTTGAACCATTGGATGCACATGGTCCCAAAAAGGTTCGGGTAGTCCTTGGCAGTGACGCACCCATCTAGCACAAGTATTGGGCCAAGGGAATGCCATGATTGGCAGCCCAAAAAACCCTCACTGATCCCCCCCATGCTTCACTCTGGGCATGCAACAGTCTGGGTGGTACGCTTCTTTTTGGGGCTTCTCCACACCGTAAAATCTCCCAGATGTGGGGAAAACGTAAAAGGGGACTCATCTGAGAACAATACATGTTTTCACATTGTCACAGCCCAAGATTTGCGCTCCTTGCACCACTGAAACCGAGTTTGGCATGGGCATGAGTAACCAAGGTTTGGCTATAGCACCCGGGGGTGTATATTGACCCTGTGGAGCTCCGACGGACAGTTCTGGTGGAAAAAGGAGAGTTGAGGTGCACATTTAATTCTGCCGTGATTTTGGGGCCCGTGGTTTTTGGTTTTTTGGTACAACCGGGTTAGCACCCGAACATCCCTTTCAGACAGCTTTCCCTTGCGCACAGTTAATCCTGTTGGATGTGGTTCGTCCTTCTGGTGGTATGCTGACATTACCCTGGATACCGTGGCCTTGATCATCACAAAGACTTGCTGTCTTTGGTCACAGATGCGCCGCAAAAATGTCACCAACAATTTGTCCTCTTTTTGAACTCTGGCATGTCACCCATAATGTTGTGTGCATTTTCAATTTTTTAGCAAAACTGTGCTCTTACCCTGCTAATTAAACCCTTCACCCCTTGCTCTTACTGGTGCAATGTGCAATCAATGAAGACTGGCTACCAGGCTGGTCCAATTTAGCCATGAAACCTCCCACATAAAATGACAGGTATTTCAGTTTCATTGTCCAACCCCTGTATATTGTCAGTTGGCTTGGAGCCTTGTTATTGCTGTCCTGTAAGCCCCTTTTAGCCAGATATGTATCTTTCCCATGTACATGGAATCAAACGAGAAATTCAAAATCCCATTATATCCAAGTATTTCTCCCATTTCATTATTTATGTCTTTAAATTAATGTTTTATCATTGGACATGCCTTAAAATACATCACTCTGGTTGGTAAATAATTCAGATTGGGTACTAATATTTTGAAGCAACCACTCAAAAATGTAGATTTTATTTGACCTTTAATGTGCTGGGTTAAAGTTACGTCACTACTATGGTTTACCCTCAATAATACTAAGACATTACAGTGAAAAAAAAGTTTTTTCATGACATTAAACATTGTGATTATTTGTAAATAACCCGTTCTGTGCTTATGTTTTACATTTCCACAGGTTTTATTAAAAGTGTTGAGGAGTTTCCTGGTTTCTCTTCATTCGAAATAATCTGGCACGTGGACTCTCGCTCCTCTGAGGCGATTTATGCAAAAATGTATGAATTCTTCCTGAGCCCTGCAGATACTCGTTGTGCTGTTGCATCATTGTGGGGGGTTTACCAGTCTCATTCATGCTTTCAGAGGCTCTCTCTCATCTGTCATAAAGAGGAGATTAATCTTAAACCATGTGGAGCACCTGCAACCATTCCAGCAGTATCTAGCCCCTCCTGATCCTAATGATAGTGCATCCTCTGAAAGAATCCCACCATGCAGGGACACTGTTTAAAACAGGGCCTTTCCCTTCCTGCGACCCGTGACTGATTAACCACACACCTGCTGCATGCCGCGTGCCCTTCGTTATTATTATTGTCTCAATCATAAACAACACCTTGGCTCGCCTGACCACACTAACGTCTGCAAATATGCACCAGTCTGTGAAAGGTGGATATGCATGTATTGGAGTTATAACATGACAGGAATTGATTCCTGAAGTGTTTTGGATAAACTTTAAGAAATGAAAAAAGCAGGAGGAAGGCTACTGTTTTTAAAGAGGCAGAGGCACTCACCAATTTATGTTCCTGGAGTTTCCCTGCAGAGTTGCACTTTTCAGAATAGCTGCCAGCTGTGAGGGCCCTTGAATGACCTGAAAAAACATCATCATCAGGACGGAGGATGCAGTTGTGCTAAAGGCCATGGGGCATTCAAGTGCCAGCCTCCAGCACGCGCACACACACACATACACACTTGCATTTTGTCTTTTGTACTTGAGTGTGTGTGCTCATATATGAGTAATGTCGTGTAGTACACCCAATTATGGCTGTTAATCTCTGCGCAAATAATGGCAGCAACAGAGGAGCACCTGTCTTCAGAGACATGCCAGCTGCAGACATTGTTCTGGACACTGAGAGGAAAACTGAGCTTCCAGTAAGGTCAGACACATTTAGTTGCACTGTAAATATTCACGTATGCCTGAAAAAACAACTACAATGGCCAATATATATACAGTATACTTTCAGAGTCTCCAAGTAACAAAAACACACTTCACTCACCAACTTTGTTGACTGTTCATCTCTTTTTTTACTGATTTTTTATTTTATGGAGAATATTTCCGCAAAAGAATGTGATTCACCCAGAATTTTCGAAATTATTTAGTCAGTGTTTACTTTAATTAGGCAAGGTTTTTTTTGTTGTGTGTGCAAAAGTTTCATAATCAATAGTTCTTCAGTTTTTCTAAAGATCATTTTTATACTGATTTTTAGTCCATTTTCAAAAGGAGCGTTTTTCCAGGTACAAAAAGCTCCTCAACTCAGGCAGAAAACTACATTTTAGCTTCAAAAAAGTGATTCAGAGAGGTGATTAACTGAAAACTTGGGATGTAGAACAGCGCCTTGCAAAAGTATTCATAACCTTTTCATCTTCGCCACATTTTGTCACCTTACAAACTTTCATGCATTTTATTTAAATTTCATATTCTCGATCAAAACAAAACAAAAAATACTAAACTTTTATCTGACAGAGTTTGAGTCACTTTTCAGAGAACGGGTAACAATATCTGGGAGTAAAATGCATTAATGTAGTTGTGTTCTGTGACAAAATGTGGAAAGGTAGTATAGTAGTAGTATAATTGGTTTTAGCACTTTAGAGGTCCAGTTGAAGGAGTAGGATTCTCTCAGGTCCTTTCTCAGGCCTTCAGCCTCCACCCTTTTGTTTACTCACTACATGATGTCTTGTCATGGTCTTAGGCTTGGACAGAGAACAGATCAAAAAGTAGCCAAACTCCCAAAAATGTACCTGGCCAGAATAATATATAATGTTTTTGTGATTTACAGCTCGCTCCACAATAACTGGCACCTCTGGTTAAGATGTATAAAAGAGCCCTATAATCCATGTTTGATCTAGTGTCTAATTATTCCTTTCTGTGTTGATTTGACCAGAAGTTTTGGATCATTATCCTGCTGAAAGACACAGCGACGACCCGTTCACAGTTCTCTGTCAGAAGCCACCAAATGATTTCTTCAAAACATCAAGGTATTTCAAAGAGATCACAATACCGTGTCCTCTCACAAGAATCCCACGACCTTTGGAATAGAAACAGGCCCACAACACCATACCTCCTCCGCCGTAGCTAACCGTGAGCATAAAGTACTTTTCCACAAATGTTTGCTTTGTTCTCCTCCAAACCCACCTGGAGTGTTGGAGAAAGACGCAATCTTATTCTCATCTGAACAAAGCACAGGTTAAAGTCCCAACAGAGTTTAGAAAATTATGTTTGTGACAATAGGACCTTTTCTTGTGATGTCACAAAAACAACTGGTTGAAATGTAGATAGCATGTAATGCAGGGGTCTCCTGAAGTTCTCATTAGCAGGCCTCTACAGATTTTGACGACATGCTGAGGAGGACATTCAGCCATTTGCTTCATGTGTTGGATCAGAGACAGGCTTAAAATTTGGAGGACGATGTCTCTCAAAGAACAGAACCGAAGACCTGGTGACCCCCATCATGCCATGCTATGCTACAGGAATTCAGCATTAGGCTTTGGAGAATATTTGACTTTCCTTACAATTCTGTGCATGGTTGCAAAATAAACCAGTCCTCATTCAGTCTTATTTATCAATATTCCAGCTGTTTTAAACTATTTAATTTTATATTTAGACAAAAGACTGTTTTCTTTTAGGCATTTCCTGACCTATGAGGATTACTAACTGGGGGCCTCAGAGTTACATCATATTTATACCTCAGCATACAAAGCCATCATGACATATTAATTAGAAGTTCCTTGACACTCTAATCAAATTAAAAATGTCTATAGTAAACCTATAATATATTTCTAAACATGAAATTTCCCAATTAATAATTAAAGGGTGCGATAATGCCACTGTAACAAAAGACGAATTTAGTTCAGAGTGTTTTACACTATTTTCACTGTCTGAAAGAGAAAAATAAACACAGAAATTACCTTCACTCCAAACATGCAATCAAAAACAATTTAAGGAAATTTAGTTTGTCACAACTGGGCTGTTGCTTTTAAAGATTACTGTTTAGGAAAAAAAACTGCTCAGTTAGAAATTTTTGTTGATTTCAACCAGACAGCCAAAGTGCTTTAAAATAAAAAAAAAAATTCAATAACAGGTAAAAAAATAAATGAAAATTAGAAATCTGGAATAAAATGCCACTGTGCTACTGAGTATTAAAAGCCTTCCTTCATCAAAAGGTCTAAACTTTGGGTTTAAAAAGGCCAACGTCAGTGACTAAGCAGATCCAGAAGGAGCTGGTTCCAGTCTGGGTGCCGCCACCGAGAAGGCCCAGTCCCCCCAATGTTCATAATATTCAGTTCTCAGAACATTCAAGAAGTTATAAAAGTTTAAAATCAATTCTAAAACGAACAGGCAGCCAGTGAAGGGAGGATAAAACCGGGGTGATGTGCTCGCGTCTGAAGGTGTCAGTTAAACGATGTGCAGCTGCATTTTGGACAAATTGAGGCCTATTGAAGGGCGACTAATGCCCCTTTTCCACTGGCTTATTTTAGCCAGTGCGGCTCCACTCCACTCGGTTTCGCTCCACTCGGTATGGTACCAGTTGTGTTTCCACAGACCCACTGATGACTGAAGGTACAACGGCTGAAGTCTCACCTCCAGGCGTCAGTGCAGTGCGCTGTGTTGCTATTAATATTACTGTGTTACACTGTAAAAAATAAACAATTAAATAGAAAATAAAAACATCAATAAACTAAATACTAATAATGTTTGTTATAATGTATTTGCAAGAATGTCTTGTATATGTTTTTTCATATATAAAATAATCCACTGGGATAATTATCTGGACCACAGCCCAGCCAGAACAGAAAAAGGCTCAGAGGTTCTGAGGTACACTGTTTCATGGTGGGATTGTTTTGTGGGGTTTGGGGAAATGCATGTGTGTCTGAACAGCTGATTTTATGTGTGATCAGCTGGTTTAGGATGTTATTAAATACAGCACCCTACCTGCACGTAATTTAGAAAGCTAACGTGTCCTTTTTTTTTCTTTCAGCTTTCAGGCATGGTTTATGATTTGTAAATAGTAAAATTATATTTCGGTTTGACCCGCTCCGGCCATTGTGATCCTTAACATTGTTATAGTCACTTGAGTTTTATTAACTTTTCCCTGCACTACCTCAGCGAAGCCCTTCTCATTTCTCCTGGTCCCACGGCCAATCAGTAAACAGCAGTCTGTGCACATCAGATGTAGTCTCGACACAGCCCGGGTCGGACCTGCTCAGGAGCAGGGACCAAAAAAGTAGGTACCAGTACGGAAAAAAACTGTAATGGAAACATTCGCAAGGTCAAGCCGAATGGAGTCGAGTAGGGCCAAATCGAGCCAGTGGAAAAGGGGCATTAGAGATGCCAACATATAAGAAGCGTTACAGTAATCTATTCTTGAGCTGATAAAAGCGTGTATAGCCTTCTCAAGATCAGCATGGACCAACAAAGGCTTAACCTTAGCAAGACGACGAGGGTGGTAAAAGCTTGATTTGACTACTGATTTGTTACAGTGTCGCTAAATTAAAAATTTAGAGCACTGACATTAATGGTGGCATTCTTACCAAATATAATGTATTTGGCCTTTTGTTCATTTAAAAACTGGAATTTTCTGTTTTCCTATTATTATGCTACAAAGATACCATCAGGGAGTAAGTGTTGAATGTGACTGTAACTTGGTTTTAAAGACAGGTAAACCTGAAGATCATCTGCATAATAATGGAAAAACAGGTAATGCTGAGTTATAATTGCTCCGAATGGAAGCAGATAAAAGGAACAAAGAAGAGGACCAAGAATGAAGCCCTGTGGCACCCCGCATGACAGAGGAGCACCGGAGTAAAATACACTATTAGTCATAACTGCGAAAGACCTTTCACATAACATGTAAACCTGTAAGCGCTGAGCCATGGATGAGATCTGAAAATTTTATGCAAATCCAGGGAGACCAGAGCCAGCAGCATTTATCAGGTTCTAACTGAAAAATATCTGGCAATTTGTAGAAATGGAGATGCTGAACTGCTGAGAAGCTGAATTTTTTTTTTCTTTTATTCCAAACAGGGTTGTTTTAGACTGCCATTTGTAAATCTAAAGAAAAAGGACATAGATTCAGATCAATTAGACTAGACTTGTCTTCATTTTATTGGCTTAGATATTTAAAAAAAAACTATAAACATGAAATCATTTTCTCTGATTGATTTAAGGGATTTATTTTTGATTTAGCTGAAGTGAACCTCAAACATCTGCTGTGTTTGTCTCGTCTCCGCTGCCTTATCAGCCTTTAAACAACAGACGAACTAATTGAGTGGTCTGCACACTCTTAGTCTCTTATCCATTGTTGTGTGAGCTGTGATTGGTTGTTGTGTCTTCTGCTATCTGGGTCGGAGTTCCCCAGTTAATGATCCACTCCAGCGGTTTGATCTTTATTAATATGGTACATTCTGATATCCCTGTAAACCTGTCCTCTTAGCGGCCACACCTTCGGGACAGAGGTAGTAAAGAGCTCCCGGAAGCGTGTCTGGGAGCAGATTGAAAGTCTGTACTGCCACTTCTTAAAAGGATAAGCCGCTCAGTGTCATAAAGGCATAATTTGCTCTAAAAGCCAGCTGCAGAGAACACACTGTATCATGTTCTTCCCCTGTTATACGAGGTCAAATGTGTTTTCTCCAACACATTTACACACGGACACACCTTTGATGGCTTCGAGTTTTGTCAGTTAGGTTTTTTCACTTATCAAACGATCTATTTCAAACTGTCAGAAAGTATAGTCAGAATAGGAAAACTCTGCTGCAACTGAAATTCAACTAAATGATCCTGTTTTAACAGTTAAAACTGACACCTCTAAAGCTGAAGGGCTCAATTTTCAAATGCTACTGGATGTTATTGCAGAATTACATTTATTCCTGCCCTCACACTGTTTTGTTTTTGTTTCATTCTTTCACTCATTGCTAGGAGATATCAGAATAAACTTCCTTGTCCTGCTAATATTTACCTGCTGAAATCCATTCGGGGTCGTCGTACGGCGACATCAGGTCAGACCATTCTTGGACTGGAGAGAATGCCTCCTCTAAATTGATCTCTGGCACTGGGCGGTCCAGGAGGAGCAGCTGGACCCGGGATAAGGAGCCTAGATTACCAGAGTCACAACCCACAGTGAGAGCTGCGAGGCCAGAAGACAGCTCTACATGAGGAGAAAATAAACATTGAACTTAAAAAACACACATTTTGAGTGTGACAGAAAACTAGGTAGTTAAAAGACAAAAACAGAAGCTGAATTCCCATATAAATCCCACAGATTTCTTTACCTTTCTGAATTCTATATTTTTTTCATAACTTTCTATACTTAATCTCCCAAATATGTCAGTACTGGAAAGAGACGGTGAAGATGGAAGGATAGATGGATGCACAGATGGATGGTTGTAAGGATGGATGAAATGGTGGCCAGAATGACACATGGATGTATGGATGGATGGATGGATGAATAACCTACATTTTATTGAGTAAAAACATGTCAATAGCAACAAGTGAAGCAAACCTGCAGATCAAACAGCAACACATTTTGAACTTGGAGGAAATCAAATTTGAAGAAAAAATTTATCTCAGGATGACGTCACATCTAACTTTATTATCTTAAAGTTACAACTTGTTCTAGCTAAATACTATGATCAGGGAGGTGTTTTAGTTCATTTATTGGAGTTATTAATGCAACATTTTTGTTGATTCTGTGTATAAATACTGCACAACCCCTCTTTTAAATGATTAAAAACCAGTCTGAATGACTTTGGCCAAATTATGAAATCAATGTTATATCCAACAGAACTGCAAAGTCCCTCAGTGCAGAGTGAACCCCCGAGGCTCCAAAGTTCTACCCGTCACACCCAATTAAAAGAGGATCAGTGACACTGTGGCTCCTTGCCCATGCAAATCCAAGGTCCACGCTGGCTGGGTGTAGAGCTGCCCTTGCAATCTGAGGGGATTTCACAGAACAAACTCCTGTGAAAGTACCCCCGCTATGCAAACATCCAAACACACCTTCCAGGAACATCCAAGAAAACCTTCCACATCAAAGGAGGAATGTTTTATAGTTTATCCCGAATGTTGTCTGCAAGATTTCATTGCTCATTCATACACACATTCTGGGTTTTGGGTGTTTTCAGTTGGGAAGTCAAACCCGTAAAGTAATCCCTCAGGTAAGGAAAAGGAACTGCTGCTTCTGCTGATAAATAAAGGAGTCGTTGGGAGGAAATCCCAGGGATAACTCCGGCTGTGACATAATGTGGCACGACACACTTTCAGTTAGGCTGGCCATTAACCTAACCAAACCATAAGACAGGAGGACAATTACCCAACACTTTAACAGATCAATGCGCAATCCTGTATTTAGGTAATGCATACATGTGCTACCACCCACTTAGGTTCAATGAGACTGTGCAAAAGTCTTGAGTCATCCCTCATTTCTGTGTAATTTGCGTTCAAAAAGCCATACTTTCCATTACACTTTTAAAATGATTATCATCAATAACTCTTCAGACTTTTTGAAGCCCTTTCAGGAGATTTCTTTGCAATCTGGCAGTGTTCACACTCAGTTTTAACACTACGCCAATCACAGGGCCTTGCAAAAGTATTCACTCCTCTTCATTTTTTCAGGATTTTACAACTACAAACTTCAGCATATTTAATTGAGGTTTTACTTGATAGTCTTCTTTGGTATGTCTCTCTCAGTTTTTCACAACTAAAGACTCACATTTTTGCCAATTCTCCTTCGGAAAATAGCTCCAGCTCAGTCTGATTGGATGGAGAGTATGGAGCTAAACTGGGGCCATAAAATTTGTTCAAAAGAAAAAAAATTGAACTTGAAAAATAAAAGTTTGCTCAAAAGAAAAAATTTGAACCTGAAAAATAAATGTTTGTTCAAAAAAAAAAATTTTAACCTGAAAAATAAGTTTGTTTAGAAGAAAAAATGTTAACCAGAAAAATCATTTTGAACCTCCCCCAAAAACTTTTGAAAATTGGAAAAGTTTTGTAACTGCAAAAAAAAAAAAAAGATGTGAAACTGGAAAAAAAAGTACAAAACTACCAGTTTTTTTTCCGCACCTGCAAATTTTATTTTTTCAGTTTCAAACTTCTGGCCCCGTTTTGGCATGGGGGGGCAGGGCCTCAGATCATGGGGGTTTGGAATCATGACTGACAGCTCAACACAGCGACTGAACAACATATTCCCTGCTGCTGCATTCAGGGACCGTGGGACCTGGAATTATCTGTAAAACATCATCAATATTCTATATGTATGTGATTGGTTTTGAAAGATAACATGCTTCACCGTTAGAAGCAGCTTACGTGAACACACAACGAGAATCTCAGAGGAGAAAATATGATCTTAACAGATTTGCACAGAATTTTAAGTCCGTGTTGGAGATTTCCCATGCTCTCAACGTAAAGCAGATCCAGACTAAGCGGTGGCAGTATTCGACCTGAGCTCTAGTCGCCATGGCCTTGTCTTCATCTGTGGGCGCTAGCAGTGATCAGGTAATAATAAAAAGGGTGGTTATCATTTTATTGCACAGGGAAACATATACACACAATATATATATATATATATATATATATATATATATATATATATATATAGATATATAGATAGATAGAGAGAGAGAGAGAGAGAGAGTGAGAGAGAGAGAGAGAGAGAGAGAGAGAAAGCAGTCACTGTTGATACCTGAGCAGTTTAGAAGTTTACCAAGTAATTGCTGAGTTCATACTAAATGTGGTCATAGTTGTTTAATAGAATGATATTTGTCATGACATGACATTTTGGTGTTTGAAGCTACACCAGAGGGCTGTTACACAAAACCATGATAGTGGATTTTATATATATATATATATATATATATATATATATATTATATATATATATATATATATATATATATATATATATATATATATATTATATATATATATATGTTCTGTCTATTATTCTATAAGAAGTGAAAACCATTTCAGGTGACTACCTCTTGAAGCTCATCAACAGAATGCCAAGGGTGTGCGGAGCAGTAATCAAAGCAAAAGGTGGCTACTTTGAAGAACCTAGAATATAAGACATATTTTCAGTTGTTTCACACTTTTTTGTTCAGTATATAATTCCACATGTGTTAATTCATAGTTTTGATGCCTTCAGTGTGAAGCTACAATATTCATAGTCATGAAAATAAGGACAACTCTTTAAATGAGAAGGTGTGTCCAAACCTTTGGTCTGTACTGTGTATATATGTATATGTTTCCCTGATCAGGTAAATGACAACCACCCTTTTTATTATTACCTGATCAGTGCTAGATCACTGCCCCACAGATAAAGACGAGGCCATGGCGACTAGAGCTCAGGTCGAATACTACCGCCACTCAGTCTGGATCTGCTTTACGTTGAGAGCATGGGAAATCTCCAACACGGTCTTAAAATGCTGTGCAAATCTGTCAAGTTCATATTTTCTCCTCTGAGATTTGCGTTGTGTATTCACGTAAGCTGCTTCTATTGGTGAAGCATGTTATCTTTCAAAACCAATCACATACATATAGAATATCAATGACGTGTTACAGATATTTCCAGAATGCAACAGCTGGGAATATGTTGTTCAGTTGCTGTGTTGAGCTGTCAGTCACGATTCCACACCCCCATGATCTGAGGCCCCGCCCCGCACGCCAAAACAGGGCCAAAAGTTTGAAGCCGAAAAAAAAAATCTGCAAGTTTGAAAAAAAAACTTGAATCTGAAAAGTAGTTTGAACTTTTTCTTTTCCAGTTTCACATCTTTTTTTTTCAGTTGCAAAACTTTTTTCCAGATTTCAAATTTTTTGGGGGAGGTTCAAAAATAATTTTTCAGGTTCAAATTTTGCTCCATAGGAGAGCATCTGTGAACATCATTTGCCAAAGCTTGCCCCAAAATCTCAATTGTATTTAGGTCTGGACTTTGACTAGGCTGTTCTAACATAAGATTATAGTTTAAATTAAACCATTCCATCGCAGCTCTGGTTGTATTTAGATCCATCCATCTTCCCATCAACTAAAACCAGCTTTTCTGTCCACGCTGAAAAAAATGATCCCCACTGCATAATGATGCCATCACCATGTTTCACAGTGGAGATGCCATGCTCAAGGTGATTGGAAATGTTTCCCTTAACACATAGTTTTATAACCCAACCCGTCTTTCAGTAGTTTTTGATACGGTCTACATGGGCAGTTGCCCAGGGCTGCATTGGGCGGTGGATGGGGAACCATCCAATGCATAGAATGGAAAACTGGTATCCCATGCTTGATTTTAGAATAATGGGACAATTTACATGTTTTATCTAGGGCTATACTGCAGTTTATCCTCCCCAAAAACTTTTGATGATTTCCTGCATTGTGATTAGTTGCGTGGTGGCAGAAGAAGGAGTTCGCCCAGGAATCCATTCATGGATGCACAGCAACTGCTTGTTTCTCCACAACCGTCTCCCTGGCCTGTTTGTGGCGTTCCTTCATCCTGATGATGCTGGTGTTCACTAATATTTATGAAAAAAGTTCTAAAGTCTACACAGAACAGCTGGATCTATACTAAGAAAAGACACATGCACAAGTGAACTCTGCTGACTAACTAGGTGACTTCTGAAGGCAGTTAGCATAACTGGATTTTATTTTGGGGTATCATGGCATAGGAGGTAAAGGGAGCAGAGTACATATGCACACAAAACTTTAATAAGAAAAAAATAAAAAGCATGTGCCATTTCCCTACAATTTTACAAAAATGTAATACTTTTTGTTAGTTTATCAAATAAAATCTCACTAAAATATGCAGATCTTGTGGTTGTAATGAGGTTAAATGTGGAAAGTTCAAGAAGCATCAATACTTTTACAAAACACACATTTTGACCTAAAATTATTAATGTAGAAAGGCTAAAACTCAACACACACTTGTTTCCAATGGCCTTTACCAAAGAGAGCTTATTCCCGTTTCTTTACCTCACCAACTGGACCACCAGACTAAATTCTTTTCAAAATTTCAGCACTGAAGATTTAGCCTGATAAAACAACAGCCACTCGCTCACTAAAGCTGCAAAACCACCAAATGCTATAGCAATTTAAATTGAGCTTCACATCAATGTGATAAAAATCTGAGCATTAACTCGCATTTAGAAGAGCTTCTGGCCACAACCCAGAGCAGATTTTTATCTATTTGGTTGCTGTGGCCTCCCTGATCCTTCCACCTCCTCGGGGCCAAAGGTCTTCAGGGTCGTACAGAGGTTCGGGTCAAGCGAGCAGGTTAAACACCTTGTCAAGGATTAGCAGGCTCTGAGGAAGGTGGAGGAAGTTTTCATTGGCTAATATCTTTCCCTGCAGCTGAATCCAGCACCTCCAGGACACACACACACAGGCTATCTAATGCAGACAGAAACACTTACACATTACATTGACGCTACCTTTGTTGGATAGATACAATGAGCCAACAGAGTAAGAGATCAGATAAACGCATCTCTGCCTGCAAAGAGGTGCAGATCACAGAGGAAGGAGAGATTAGAGAATGTAGACGTTACTTGGACCCGCATAAAACTGAAAAAAGACTGACATACTTTACAGTTTCAAACTTGTTACATAATAATGAAAAAAGAGAGATAACAAAATCCACCAGAATTTTCAGTAAAAACACTGATAACTTGTGAACATGTTATAATGCAATCTGTATTTAAGGGAAAACAGAGCTGTTGTTGAACACAGACGAATTAGTTTTGTATCTAGTTCTTGGGATAAAAAAGTTCACTAGCTTTCCTGTCTGGTTTTAAACTCTACGTATGACACAATCAAGTGTTGTGCCAGTTCAACCTTAACAAGAACTAGTTCATACGTGGATTCATTCATTTTCATATCAACATTTTGAACTAAGTCCACAGCTCCAAAACGAACTAGTTCTCGTTTATTAATCATATTTTGTCAAAGATAATGAGACTTTGTGATCCACACGCCTCAAGTCTTTGTGGCATGATGACTTGTTATTTTCTTGTAGTCATTTACTGATTTATGCAGATCAACACACAGCTCTCTTTCCCATTATGAAGAGTAAATGAGATAAATGTGGGTCCTGTGTCTTTTATTACTATTTCTAAGCTTAAACGTAGCTTAAGTGCTTCCATTATATTTCTGTAAGGGGAGCCGATAAGTGTGGCTTTGCTAATTTGGGCAAAAACTATTATTTCTAAACCTTTTTCCACAAAATAAAAGCACTCAAATGAAAATGTGGACTTCTCTATATCATTTAAGGTGAGATCGTACCACTGCAATAAAAAACATAAATTTCGAGGTAGTTTACGTATGTCGGTAGCACTTCAACAAATCCAAAATGCTTCATTAGCATGGCCTGGTATGACCTTACATATAAAACGAATTAAAAACTGTTCGCTGCTGCTGCTAATCCATGCGTTACCTGTGAGAGATGAACAGGGGGAGTCTGATGAGTCTGATGGCCGATCCAGAGACAAAGAGGAGGCTGAAAGAGGAGCGATGACTTCCAGTTCATCAAACATCTGAGACTGACTGCAGCTGATCTCAGAGCAGCCGGATGCTGGTGAGAAACCTGGGAAGACAGAGTGGGTGATAATAATGTTACTGTAAAAGGATATTTTAGAGATAACTGATCAACATTTAATATCGGTTCCCAACTAAAATCAGAGACAGGAAGGAATTTCCCTCTGGCGAGATGTAAATGTGTGAAGTCAGAAGCGTAATCTTGCCTTAAAAACAAAATAACCTCATTGTTAAGGCTATGTGAGAAAATCAGCCCTTCAGGCCTCATAACTTTACACCTGACTCAATGGAAAAGTTAAAAACTTTTCAAGCTATTCTCTCCCTGTCTGGTTTTGAAATCAGAGGATTAGTTTGTGAAACAGTATCACTAGGAGGTGTGTGTTGTGTTGCACTGAAAGGGACTTGTTGGGGCTTTTCACACATTATATATGCAGCACAGCTTGCTCCGGACAAAAGGATAATATATACAGAGTTTCTGAAAGGAAAGACAAACCCTGCTCCTTTGGGTCTGGCCGCATGGACAACTACGACGTGCACATGAAGCCTGCTTCACCCAGTAGAGCAAGCGAACGGCGTTGCACACGCACCAATGCACTGCTACGCTCTCGAGCGACTTGGCGCTCCACTCAGACAGACAATGGAAGGACTTGACTTGGCACTTCAAAGCATATTGCTGTTGTCAACTGGGCTGTCACTCTCAGGCGACGAGGGTTGAACTGAGTCAGGGTGAGTTTTTCGGCGAGGTTAAGGGGGTTGGTTTGAAGGACAACACTTCCTCTGTGTGCCTGTAGACCTCTCTTTGCCAGGCTTAAAGGCCGGGCAGAGAGGCCGGGCCATGCCAGGACAGTACCCGGGTTCATTGTTAGAGAAAGTCAAACTCTGGAGGCTGGTGTTCAAAACAGGTCAGTTTGGGGTCGGGATAAGACGGTCTGAGAAATCCGAGAAAACCACACAGAATACTTGTTTTTTTCGTCAAAGACTGTCTAAAGAGAATTCCAATTACTTTGTTCACCTAACCCATAAAATAACCCACAATCAACATTTTAACATTTTGTTATTAAAAAACGCAAAAATGAAGTGACAGATGGATAGAGGGAGGGAGGATGGATGGATGGATGGATGGATGGATGGTTGATAAATGTAGGGATGGGTGGATGAATCAATGGGCTGAAGGACGAATTGGATGGACTGATGGCTTGAGGTCTACTGGATGGATGGATGGAAAAACGGATAGGAAGAAAGACATGTACGGATGAACAAAGTCATGATAGACAAAGAAATGGATTTAAAAATTGATGACAGGATGAAAAGATTATGGAGGGATTGGGAACAGATGGATACAGATGTATGAACAGACAAATTCATAAACAAACAGATGTATGATGAATTATGGTGTGACGGATGGATGGATGGATGGATGGATGGATGGATGGATGGATGGATGGATGGATGGATGGGTGGATGGATGGATGGGAATCAGAATCAGCTTTATTGCCAAGTTTGTACAGACAAACAAGAAATTTGGCTCCGGTACACTTTAAAGAATATCTTTTTAAATGTACATATATACACAATTGACTTACAATAGAATATAATGTGAGATCAGTCCAAGTATGCATGGTGTTGTTCTGGAACTCTGACTGTCAAGTATTCATCAGAGAAACAGCCTAGGGGAAGAAACTGTCCCTGTGGAGGCTGGTTTTAGCAGACAGTGCTCTGTAGCGCTGACCTGAAGATAAAAGCCTAAACAGTTTGTGTGCAGGATGTGTGGGGTCTGCAGAGATTTTAGCTGCCCTTTTCCTGACCCTAGACCTGTGTAAGTCCTGGATAGAGGGAAGGTCAGCCCTGATGATTCTCTCTGTAGCCCTGATTGTTCGTTGCAGTCTAGACCTGTCCTGTTTTGTGGATGAGCCAAACCACACTGAGATGGACCAGCAGCTCCTATGGAAGGTTGTACTTCTTGAGTTGCCTCAGGAAGTACAGTCTCTGCTGGGCCTTCTTCCGAACATCGTCTGTGTGTGAAGACCATCTCAGGTTTTTCGAGAAATGGTGGTTCCTAGGAACCAGAAAAGGTCCACAGCAGACACAGTGTTGAGGAGGATGGTGAGGGGGGATGTGTGGGAGTGGTGTTCTCCGAAGGTCCACAATCATCTCAACAGTCTTGAGTGGGTTAAGTTCCAGGTGGTTCTGACCACACCAGCGTACCAGCCGATCCACCTCCTGTCTGTATGCAGACTCACCACTGTCCTGGATCAGTCCAGTAACAGTGGTGTCATCTGCAAGCTTCAGGAGTTTCACAGATGGGTCTGCTGAGGTGCAGTCATTTGTGTAGAGGGAGAAGAGGAGTGGGGAGAGAAGACACCCCTGGGGGACGCCGGTGCTGATGGTTCTTGTGCGGGAGAAGATGCCCCCCAGCCTCACCTGCTGGTGCCGGTCTTTCACGAAGCTGGTGATCCACTGACAGGTGGAGGCCGGGACTTTGAGCTGGATGAGCTTCTGGTGGAGAATGTCTGGATTGATAGTGTTGAAGGCCAAGCTGAAGTCCACAGACAGGATCCTGGCGTACATCCCTGGGTGGTCGAGGTGTTGCAAGATGAAGTGTAGTCCCATGTTGACTGCATCATCTGTCAACCTGTTTGCCCAGTAGGCACACTGCAGAGGGTCCAGCAGGGGGCCTGTGATGTCCTTCAGGTGCTTCAACACCAATAGCTCAAAGGATTTCATGACCACAGACATCAGATTGACAGCCCTGTAGCCATTTAACCCTGTGATTGTGGGTTTCTTGGGTACTGGGATGATGGTGGAGCATTTGAAGCAGAAGGGAACCTCACACAGCTCCAGTGACTTGTTGAAGAGCTCAGTGAAGATGGGCGCCAGTTGGTCAGTGCAGGCTTTTCAGGGATGATAGGGAGACATTATCAGGTCCTGAGGCCTTCTTTGTTTTCAGGTGCTAAAAGATCCTATTTACATCTTCCTCTGAGTTCCTAAGTGCAGGCAGGGGGTGTGAAGGTAGGGGGATGGTTCGTGTATGGCAAGAATTTTTGTCTGATTGGGATGTGGAGGAGTTGGGTTGAGGTGTGATCTGCTGCTTTTCATACCGGCAGTAGAAGCCATTCAATTGATTGGATGGATGGATGGATGGACAGACAGATTATTGGATTGCAGAGTGTGAAGGAATTGTATTTCTAATAAAATGTGCTCCCAAATATTGCATCCAAGCAGTTCGTTGCAATCATGATATTTCAAACATTGACACTGCAATAATGATTGTGATTCGATGTATTGTGCAGCTGTAAGAACAGCTCAGAAATTGACAAAGTGGTGAAGTCTTTATGCTTAATAGCAGTTGAAACTAATGTTTATAGCGACCAAACTCTACATAAACTGAAATTATCTTTTGAGCTTTAGACGACGAGAGCTCGCTGAACTTCATTTGCCTCCATCTGCAGTGAAATAAATGAACTGGTGACACTCACCCTGTGTCTGCTGTGAAGAGAACAGCATGCTGCGATACAGCGAGGGCCCCCTGCAGTACAGCACCACACAGAGAACAGTAGACGTCTCTGACAGAAAGGAGAAAATCCCCACACAATTTCCACATTGTTTGCTTTCTTTCATAAAGTTCCCAGAGAAGTCAGATGTCACTGGCCTTGTCCTTTATCCCAATTGGGAGCGGTAAATTAGCAGCCGCAGGAAAGCCACCGAGGTATTCTATTATGGCGGTTTGCCTCAGTGATGTGCAGCGGTCAGTGTGGATTTATGACCATCGGCAACACGTCTCCCTCTCAGGGATTAGAGAATGGAGAAAGCATTGGGGAACCGAAGCCGAGCGGGAGACACCCCTGACTTCAACCGTTGGGGGCTCATGCCTTTAAACAAAAAATCTAATGGTTGCAGCTTTTCGTCTTTTCTATCCCTGACATGGAGGAAAAAGAAAAGCAGTGCTATTTTTACAGAGGTGGGAGGAAAATGTGTTGATGGGGGCAGGAGTTCCTAAACGCCTCTTTATGGATTCAAGCTTTGTCCCAAACTGACATTCAGGATAGTCAAGCTCATTTCTCACCTCTGTTGGGGAAGATGGGAGGCAGCACAGGCCAGCGATGCGAATCAAGCCGAGATGGTGGAGGAGATGGGGTCAGCTTTGCTCCCGATTGTAAACCTGGAATGGTCCCGAGTGGACTTCTACATGGAAACACAAGTTTATTCAGCTCTTCATCAGCAGAAAGGCTAAAATTGGTGACACACTCTGTAGACGTGTCTAGGTTTCCTGTAGTTTTTGTCATTCGTTTCCTGCTTTGAGGTTTATCTGATGTAGATTTAGCACCTGGTGCAGAAACAGGTGAGCATGCTTGGCGAAATTCATCAAAGAGTTGCTTAGGGAGTGAAGATGCAGATTTACAGGTGGTGTTCTTCAAAGGTTGTTGTAGGGTTAATTCTGTTGGAGTGAAAGAGGTGACTGGTGACTGCATCACTGGTGAAATCTCTGAAGGAGAGGCGCCAACGCTCCTCTCAGGATAGGAGTCCAGAGTATCTGCTGCAAATAAAGAAGAACATTTAAGAGAATCTTAAGGAACTTCAAAAATATGAGGCAGAACAAAAAGTAAAGATACACAACGTAGGTCTTCATGAATTTATTTAAAACAGTTCTAACCACTCTTTCATAGCAGGGGGTTAAGGCTACGTCTGTTTAGAGGCAGAATAAAATAGGTCTCAAGTTAAAGAACCAATAAAATTGGAGACAAAAGTCAGCTCTAGTTTTATTTATTTTCATTCTGCTTCACTTATGCATCAGATATTCTCCCTGGTTTGGTACACGGTTAACTTATCTCAGTTATTCAGTGGCTAATGAGAACACCAAATTACAATACTAAATAAAGAGCAATTTCAAAGCAAAATGGCTTTTGCCTCCCAAATTTTCCGGATACTGAAATATATGGACCTAATTTCGGCCTGATTTTCAAAAATATGGGAATGATGACACACTCAACTTAGACATTTTTCCGCAAGAAGTCAAAACAAGAATGATTAGCTGACCAGGCTAACTGTTAGCAAGACATACCAATACCACTGTGTTTCTACCTGCTTATGCATTCAAAAACCTAAGGAATATGTTATAAGATTTTGCTTAGTACTGTGCGTCACTTATCTAATTAGACACAAACCATCAGAGATGCAAATAAACGGTTTATTTCTTCATCTTTTGATACATTTTCCACAAACAGCAGCCATATTGGGTTTCAAGTTGGGAAGCCGACAATATTTTGGCCTCCTTAATTACGGCAAAACCAATAAGCAGGGGACAAGTCAGTCCTCATTGAAGAAAAATTATAATTATAAGGTTAGATGACATTTAGTATAACTATTAATATTCTTTATGGAAGTACCTTTAAATTCAGTCGTATAATTATTTTGATTGTAATTGCTTATTTTCAGTGTGCCGCTGTTTGCTTCCATTTTCCAATTTGTTGTTGGTACAAATGTATTTTACGACTGAGAGACAAATGAAGGATTATCCTTTACTAAACTAAATTGTGTTTCAAGACCATAGATACCTATTGGATATTGCAGCGCTTCTGCCAGAACACGTGCAACAATTTGGGAACATTAGAATGGGTCCGTTTCTATCGATTTTGACACAGTACCTTTGAATAATTCATTTTTTTGCATCAGTTATATCGAAATATTAAATATTTTGACAAACCTACTATGTACAGTTAAAAAGCACCATAACTGTGCCAGCCATGTTAACATTCTGCCATTTGAGCAGGATGTAGAAGATGTGCTATAAAGAAGAAAATTGATCCAGTGATGGCATCTATTAGAGATCCAACGTTTCCTACTATTTATACTTTACATAAAATAACTGCAGCTGATCTGTTTTACAAAAACAACATAAAACATGAAGACACTGTCATTCAAAACAGCCAAATAACCAGAGCCCAAAATGAGCATTAGCATTAGCACACTGATCGACAGTCGAGGTTTACCAGCAGTTGGATCACTCAGGATGCTGCTTCTGCCACTGGAGAGGTCAGTGCTCCGACTGAACAAACTGGAAGATGGACGACTTAAACGTGAATGAGACCCCATAGAGAGGGATGTAGGTGATGCTGAATGTGATGATCCAGAAGACCTGAGGTTAAGATCACAGTCTGGCTCCTTTGAAACAGGTTGAAACACAGTTTTCCTTTCAGAAACCATCTTTTCTTCAAGTTGTGGGGAAACATGAGGAGAAACAGGAGGACCAGGAGGAGGATGTATTTCAGTAGCTGGAATAATGCGTAAATTGGTTTCTTGTCCTTTGGGGTCAAGATGAGGTGTGTTGTGTTGGAGAGGATTTAGATCAAAGCTGGATGGAGATAGAGGTGGTGTAGCAGGGATCTGGAGACGGGGGAGAACAGCAGCATAGTGTCTTCTCTTGATTAAATCAACACTTTGAGCACCACTCAGTCCTCCGCCAGTGTTAGGATGCCCTTAAAGACAAAATTTTTAAGGAGAAATATGTAATTTAATAACAATCAAAATTGTCTTCATAAATATATATAGATATATATGAAAACTACTCAAAGAAGGCATGCAGAGCGACTGGTTGTGATATACAGCAGTGCACTGTGGACATGTTCATTCACACTTTTCCCCAGTCGTGCAAAACACACATTGTTTCCCTGCTGAGTGGGTCGGCCTCCTAACAAAAGCAGTGAAAAATCTGAACTGAACTGAACCAGCTGCCATTTTCTCAACTCCATATTCTCAAGAGTAATCAGACCTGAGGGCACCAGAGCATGCTGATATTAAAACTTTACCTACCTGAAAAAACGTGTGTGGCAACACGTGTGGGAAAAATTACATTTCCAAACTTCCAATCTTCTCAAGGCTAGAATTTTCATACTTCTAATTTATATTTAGAGAAATTATGAGTAAAATCATAGTGTAAGTATTTGCTAAAGTGCATTAAATCCAATAGGCTGTTTTGGTAAAATACAACCAGAAATAAAATGATGTCTATGTACTACACACAGTGTTTAACTGAAAAGGTTACAGAGCTGTCAATGTTTGCTCCAGAGTTCCTACATATTTATGTCAAAATTATATTCTTTTGAGATTTTCTATTTAATTTTCAATGAAACATTAAAAAAACACTGGATGGATGGATGGATGGATGGATGGATGGACGGATGGATGGATTTTCTTGCCTATCCTGGAAAATAATAAAAGTAATTTACCTATCTGCGACATTGAAAATGCTATGTCTGATAACATCTGACAATTTGAATTTTTATTTATGTTTTCAACAAACATAAATGATGACCTATTCCTCATTTGCCATAAGCACAGTCCTACCCACTCCTGTCATCATACTCTTGATCTATTCTACCTACTCTCCATCCAAGCAGCTCCACCCATTTCCTCTCAATTTTCCTAACTTTTTGTTGACAGCTCTGAGCGTGTGTTGGAGGGTTAAAGGTATCAAACAATCTTCTCTTGTGTACTGGCGGTCTGTCACTCGGAGGAGTCAATGCGGTGAATGCCACATTTCTGTACTCCTTTTTACAATACCCTGCCATTCCCATCTGTTATACTCACACACACAACTGAATGTGAACTGGTGTGTGTACTAATGCGCATATGAATGACATGTGTCAAAGTGCAAAGCCATGGCATTGGGCGCAGCACGTTTCTTTAAGGAGGGTCAAGGATGATTGTGAGGGAGCCAGCCACCATATGGCAGAATAATTAGTATTGGACCTCAGAGCTGAGAAATGCTCCCCTCCTCTGCTCCACGCACACACACACACACACACACACACACACACACATCCGTGTTTTAGTATCTTTATGAGGACTTTTCAGTTACTTCCATTGACTTCCATTCATTTTCCTTGATTTTTAGTGCCTAACCCTGACCTTAACACTAACCCTAAACCTAACCAGTAAATACCTAACCCTAACCATAACTCAATTCATACCCTAGTCCTAAACCTTACCCCTGTCCCAAGAACGGAATTTGGAAAAGTGAGGACCAGGAATATGTCCTCACTTTGTCAAAATGTCCTCACTTTGCGATAAAAATACAAAAAATGGTTCCACTCAGCAGCAAGTACAAGAACACACCCACACACACATTTTCACACAGGACAGCTGGGTGAAAGCAGTGTCCTACTGTGGAGCTGAGGTGTGAACGCATAAAAATGCCTTCACATCTGACGGAGGCATTTGAAAGGAGCGGCAGGTCTCCCTGCAGAAAGATTTCAATAGAGAGCTCCATCAGTAGACCACCAGGAGGGCGGCGCTGTGGGAGCTTCCTCCCTGGAATGCATGAGCAAGATTTAAACTTCACCAAACTAGGGATTAAGATCCAATGACAAGCTAGGTGGCCTCTGTGTTGACTGCTCAGACGAGAACAAAGGGCGAAGAAATTAGGGTAAAATGAGAGGATCTTTGGATTTGCTGAAGCTTTGGTGGTGTCAAAGCACCAGATGGTTTTATTAACTTACCCTCAAGAAATTGGGTCTCTGTGGCTGGAGGAAGGTTAAAACTCTGCATCTTCCCCTGAGATGGAAGCTGCTGTTGGTACTTATTGTTAAGGTAACAAGAAGAGTGGAAGTCCTCAGGATGAGCTTTCATGTGGGACAAAAACCGTGGACACACAGATGGTGGGTGAGGAACCAGATGATCATGGACCTGTGGCATAAATAAATATATTTTATAATGAATAAAATTGTAAAATTGAAACTTTCTGAGTTTTTCCTTCTTAATCTCGCTTATTTAATTTGTAAGAAATGAAAAGATTGAATAATAATAAAACAAAGAATAACTGTATGAATACATTTATGAAATATTAATACACTTATCATAATCTTTATTCATAGTACAATTTGTTTTTCTATATTTTAATTGCACCATTTTTTTTTTATTCATCACAATTTAAATAAAAAATGTAAACTCAATAGAAAAAATATGATTGTGAAACAAAGTGACTTAAAATAAAACTGGAGAAGGAGTCTTTCGGCTGCTCCCTTACTGAGGAGTTTTTACGCCAGCTGCTCTTACTGACCCGACCGGGAATCGTCCCGGGTCCCCCGTATCAAGGACACGGACTTAGCCCGCCACACAAAGAAGGAACTGAGTTAAAATAAAGCTACTGTAATTAAAAAAAAGGAGCACAAACAGCACACAAGTTCAAAGCAAAATTGCAATAATCAAAAGAATTAAAGATTTTATTTCAATTGATTAAAAGAATCCAAAATACTATAAAAATGAATAGGAAAAAAGTAACTATTAGGGTACATATTTAAAGAGCATTAAAGAGAGACAGAGCTACAGAAAATAAATAATAGAAATTCCTAAATGAAAGTTTTTTGCTTAAGTAAATGCTAAAAGTAATTCAAAGCAATTAATAATTAAATATAGAAAAAACTGAAAAGAATAGATTGAAGCTCTTTTTAAAGCAATTAATGTAAAAATAAACAAGCAATTATTTCTTACCAGGTGAAAGTCATGCTAACTAATATGCAAAACTAAATCACTAAATCAGTTAGTGCAATCAGTCCTCAAGAAGTTGACACCACTAGAAAAATCATGAGTCTTGTCTTTGCACATTTTAAATGCACACTACCACCACTGCCCCCTTGTGTTGATATAAGTTATTACAATCAAAAAATGCCTTTCTCAATGAAAACTTGCCTCCTCTGAGAGTAAAACAAAGATACCGAAAATTATCTTCAAGGTGATAAAACTTCAGAGACAACTGTGAGGGACACAAGAGAAATAAAAGCTGGTAAATATTGAAATGTGGACAGCTGCCTGGAGCACCCCAAGCAGTGAAAACCAGTCTGTCCCACAGCTTTGGTGCCAGTGACTCATTCAGCGTCTGAGGCCCTCAGAGAGCAAACAGTCGTAATAAATGGCACACAGACGCAGGGCAATAGCCTGCGTCTGTGTGCCTTGTCCTGGATTTAAGCTTCATCTAAAACAAAGTTCAGCTCCTCTCCCTTTTATCGCACAGTAAAAAAAGCTGAAAACACAAACATCCAAAATGCATCTAAATCTTTCAACAGAAAGGAAGAACAGGGGAAGGTGGGGTGACCGTCTGACTTACACAGAGGGGATCAGCTTTTAAATCTCTCCACCGTCCTTTTTTCAGATGTGGAGGCTTTCAAGATTTGCATTCTTGTGATGTAAAGAGGGAGAAGTAAAGGAGTAAAGAAAAAGGTTTTGTGAGGCTAGATGTGGCCAGTTTCACTGGCCTTGTGCACAGCAGGTCTGAGCATTATTTTATACCAAATTTTTACACATGTGCAAAAGTTTTTCAAAGTTTAATAAAAATTTGAAAAAAAGGTGAAACAGAACTGAGCTATTTTTCAGACAACTATTTATCATTATGCATGATGAATAATTGATTGGCTGCATTCTTACAAAATTGTATTTGAACAGTAATAAAACGCAAAAAGAAAAACGTAATATTAAAATATTGAACTGCTTTGGTTGACATAAGCTGTTTCAACATATATTATGGGATAAGAATTGCAATTTAGTCTATGTACATAGAAGGATGAAGAGATGCATGGAGGGACGAATGGAAAAGGGACAGATGGATGTATGGATTGATAGAAGGATAAACATATAATGGATGGATGGATGGATGGATGGATGGATGGATGGATGGATGGATGGATGGATGGATGGTTGGATGGAAGGATGGAAGGATGGATGGATGGATGATAGCAGGGAGATGAATGAAGAAACAAATGGATGGATAATCAGATGGATAAGAAACCATAGATGCTTAAATGGTTGCATGGCCCCAGAAGGAAGGAAGGACAAATGGCAGTGAATTAATGGATGGATGACAAAGAGATGATGGGTGCATAAAATGGATGAAAATGTTTTTAGAGAATGCAAGAGGATACAGTCTGAAAATACCAATAACTTGCAATATTTTCTATACATACATCCTGTCCGTTTTCTTTGTCCACACTGTTAATTATTAAATTACAAACTTTTCCAAACTTTTCCAGAATCAATCCATACGGCAAAGAAAACAATGTTAGACGATTCAGCTCTGTCACTGTTGACTAAAAAAGTATAAGAAATGTAAAGCCTCCTATTTCTTAAAGTTCTGTTACTTCATGAGTAACAAAACCTACTTTTGGTTCTACAACTTGCAGCAGTAGTGGTGGCAACACCTGTCAGTCAGCAGCAAAACAAAATAAAGTTTGCTGTGAGCTCTTCCAGAGGAAGGCATTTCCAGTAGTGACAGTATATTGGACCACATTTTCTGCAGACACCCGTTACAGTCATGTGGGCTCCTCTGGGTCCTCGCAGGCCCCCAGGAAACGGGCTGACCTCCTGGCGTCAGGCAACCCACACGCTGTCCTCACACAGCCAGAACTGGCTAATGTCATTATGGGCCTGTTTGTGCTCAACAGCTCCCTGATTGAGATGTACAAGTGGCGCTGCTCGATGAATGTAGGAAGTCTATTAGTTAGTCAGAGTCCCAGATGGCCTGCAGAGGACAGCCTTGCGTGTGCAGCCCTCACCCCCCTCACCCATCCACCCACCTCCAAACACATAAGCATCGAAAAGCAGGGACACACACGCGCGCATGCACACACTTAATTACACTGCCTCCGAGTGAACCCTCTGACAGGCGGACGACTAGAGCAAAGACAGAAGTGTGTCTATGTCCCAGAGTCTGCAGGGACAGAGAATTCTTCACAGAGCTGATGCACAAGAAAGCCAGGCTTACGGCCTAACAAGGTTAAACCCCTGAAAAAGAGTGACTTTTTAAAACACGGAGATTTGTGTTTCTGTGGGGTGTAATTGGCTTTGCTGCAGGGATGGAGGGGAGTGCTGGTGAGAGGCAATGTGGGGGCCGACGACAGTGGGGAGCATTGTGGAGTCCAGCGGATTCAGGGGAGTAAATCTGATTATCAGCTCGTGTCAGAAGCCAGGCTCAGATGCAGCTTAGCGCTCACAGAAACTTTCTACTTTCGATTGTAAGACAATGTCCTCGCTTTACAAGCAATCTTATCCACAGGGGGCCCAGAAGCTCCTGGAAATCTTTAATAACAACAAGAAAACACCACAGACATACATGGAGATGCAAATTTGGATCTGAAATTTGTGGACGATTTCCAAATGATTTTCAAAATAGCCTTCCTGCCCTGTGATGTCATTGATGTGGAAAGAAATCAGCAACAACCTGAGGCCATCAATCTAGGAACGTTCTGAAACATCTAAAGTCCACAAACAAAAGATTGTCACCATACAGTTGCTGATCCCCACAGGATTGGACATCCCAACAAATGCACCTCAAAACCAGACCATGCCAAGTCAGAAATCCCCAGAGCTTCATCTTAAACTCTGCAAGGCTTAGTCAGCACTGTAAATGGAAGCAGGACAAGCAGAAAAAAGCAGAACAAGTAAGGTTTGTTTGGGATGTTCACCAAATAAAGACATTTATTTCTAAAAAGAATACAACCTCTGAAAAGTTGCCTTCAAATGAACCACCTGATTTCTAGAATGGGGTCCTTTAGACAGATAGGCCAGCAGAGATGTAGAGATGTTTGATTATAATGCAGAGTTACACATTTGCTGAATACAACAGCAAATCTACAACAGAATGGCTAAAAAGGAAGAGAATCATGGTACCTCACTTTGATTTAAATGCTGTGAAGGGACCTTAAAAGAGATGTGCCAAACCTCAATGAAATAAAGCTATTCTGTAAAAAACAAATGATTGAGTCAATTCTCTCAAAGTGAGAAGTCATGCAGTCATGCAGCAGACAAATACTAAAGATATTGCTGCAAAAGATCGTTGTAAAACTTTTAGTCTACCTCTCTGTCTGTCTTAAAGCTAATGAGTGAGCTGCAGCCCTCGTTTGTGTCTTGTATCCTGAGTTTGATGTCCTTTAGCTGTGAGGCTGCTGGTTTGGCACCTGATCACTAGAAGATATGCTGAAAACCCTGATTTTAGGTTGGGTTTTGAGTCAGTGCTTAGCTATGAAAGCTTGATCTGGGCAGAGAAACATGCGTTGTCATGTCACCTTGTTGGTTAAAACCTGTTAACTCTTGCATTGTTTGGATACCTGACTATTCTGACCTGCATTGCTGCATTGCTGCTCGAGTCCCAGGGGACCCTACAGGTGTTCAGCTGCCAGGATAAAACAGGCTGCAGGATCAACAGCCTCTTGTTGGCCTCCTGCCTGTTTTGACATCGACACCCTTATAGTAAAAGTTGTGTGACAAAATGACAGGAACGGTTTTACCGTCACAATGCTCGTCCTGATTTAGGAGATATAGCTGGAGCAGAGCAAAGCAGTAGAAAGACAGACGCGATATCAGGGCCGACGGGAGTTTCTGGATGCAGAAAGCAGTTCAGGATGTAAATGAGGCTGTAAGAGCAAGCAGGACGCTTTGTCTGCCAACTTTGTTTGCTTAACCAGAGGCCAAGACAGGAAGGCGGCCCACGCGGCTCTGATGTCCCCATGGAAACCTCACTGTTAATGATGGTGCATCCACTCCCAGCCTCGTTTTAGCAAATGGGAGAGGTGGAGACTGGGATTTGAGCCTGTTTGTGTGTTTGCATCTTTTGTGTTGTCAATAAGAGCACAGGAATGAAAAAAATAAAGGATTATTAGTATCACTATTTGTTGTTAGTGGCTGCAATAATAAAAAGTTTTAAAATATTTGATATGTAAGTTATTTAACCAGAACAAACAAACAAGCCTTTATACAAGATATTTTCTTCTTAATTTCCATATAAAGTGGTGATCTAACAATGGATTTGAATATAAAATACAAAACATTTGCTTACTTAAATGCGTTAAAGCTAAAAATTTAGTTTTTCAGTCTGTCACATGCAACTGGATGTTTTTTCATCCATTTTGTTCTGAGTTTAGGAAATTGAGATCAAGGATAGGGACACATCTTTTGAAGCACAAATGGGGTCAATCTTAGAATCCTGTTAATTTTCCCTAAATTTAAAACTACTACGTCCATCCACTGGAGCCCCTTTTTTAACGTTTGTTACATTTATTTTTATGTAAATAAAGGGAGATTGTTTGTTATAGCCCATCCAAAGAAAATTGCAGTCAGCAAATTGAACCTGACAGAAAACAAGAAATCGGTAACTGCCAGTAAACACCTAATAAGTGCAATTCTCCAATGTGAAGAACAGTGTACCAGGTTTTAGGCACAAAATATATTTCATGCAATCATCCACAGGAAATTCATTTCCAAATTAAAGAAGGTTTACCCTGTCAGTTTGTGAAATCGTACAGATACATTTCTGTACAAAACAATGTGTTTTTTGCATAGTAATGGTGTACCTCAAGGATCTATGTTTGACCCCTTGCTTTTCCGTCCCATTAAAAGCAAAAAAAAAAAAGAAAACAAAATGCACATCAAGTTAAGCACCCAGAACAATGGACACAAGTGGCCCAGGCAACTTGGATCTGATAGAGAATCTTTAGAAGGAGCTAAACGTTTTGTACGGCATCCATCCCACTTTGGATGGAGCAGCTCTTCTTTCTAGGAATCTGGACGAATTTATTAGTTCTCCAAACCTCTGACAACCCCCGGGGTTTTCAGACCAGGAAGCAGGGTCGTAGTTTAACACTCCTCTCTGCAGCTTCTGTACTGCTACCCCCCCTTACCCTATTAAGACAGTTTTTCTGCCCACGGCCCAAAAATTAAAATAGATTAAAAAATAATCTAAAAAGAGGAAATAAAGGAAAAAATCTCATAAAAAAAAAAAACACAACTCAGACTAAAAAAAAAAATAAAAACAATTAAATGTGGCTTACTGAACATAAGATCTCTCTCTTCAAAGACTTTGCTAGTTAGTGACCTGTTTTGGGGACAATCAGATTGATTTTTTTTGCCTCACAAAAAACCTGGCTGCAGCAAGAGGTTTATGTTACTATAAATGAGTCAACTCCTACTAATTATTTAAATTTTCACATTCCTCGAAATACTGGGCGAGGGGAAGGAGTAGCAAACCATCTTTCAGCCCTTTTTATTGACTAGTCCCAGACCAATCAATAGCTACAACCCTTTTGAATATTTAATCCTCAGTTTTCCTCACCCCAAATTGGGAAAAAGGCAAAAAACCCCTTTTTTTGTTGTTTTTTTCCCGGCTCCACCAGGCCCCTTTACTCTAAATTTATAGATCATTTTTTCAGACCTTTTATCTGATTTAGTGTTAAATACAGATAAAGTTATTATAGGGGGGGATTTTAACATTCATGTTGACAATGAAAGTGATAGCTTAAAAAAGCCTTTAATGGTATCTTAGGCCTTTGGCTTTACTCAAAACATTAAAAACCTACCCACGTTTGTCTTCATTCTCTGGACCTTGTGCTGACATATGGCATTGAGTTTTACAGAAAATTACAAATTTTCTCACAACCTTGTGCTGTCTGACCTTTTTTTTAAAAACCTTTGAGTTTAATTTAACCGAGTAATCCCACACCTGAAAAAAATTTTTCATTATAGTAAAAATCTTTTATCAGACGATGCTGTAACAACCTTTAAGAATTTTGTTCCACTTTTAAATTTGCTCATTATCACAAAAAAACAGTGGGGGGCAATAATTTTGTTTCTTCCCCTTCAAAAATTGATTCTCTTGTTCAGAGTGTTACTTCATCATTGCGGGGTGCATTAAACTCCCCCCACCCCCTTGAAAAAAAAAGGAAATATTCATAGGAGGCAGGCTCCTTGTTTAATTCAGAGCTGCGTACTTTAAACCCACAATTTTTAAAAAATTGGGAGCGAAAATGGCGCTCTACCACACCTAAAAGGATTTCCTACTTAATCTGGAAAAATAGCCCCTTACTGTTGTAAAAAAGACACTTCACCAAGCTAGAACAGCTTATTTCTCATCCTTATTAGAAGAAAAAACAAGAATAATCCTAGGTTTTTTTCTTTTTGTTACATTTGGTTTAAATTACACAGAGTCATAGCTCTGTTGAGCCATCCTTCCCCCTTAGCTCTCAGCAGTCATGATTTTTGGGATTCTTCCAAAATAAAATTGATTCTATTAAAAAGAAAATCTTTGACAATTTTCCCCGGGAAGATAAATTAAATTCTCCTCAACAAGTGAGACAACATTGGAAATAACTGTAGAACCTGATCTGTGTTTGGACTGTTTTGATCCTGTGGAGCTTCCTGGGGTTATCAGAAATTTTAGCTTTATCCAAAACTTTTTTCACTTTTCCACTGATGACACTCAGCTTTACTTATCCAAAAAATCCTGATGAGCCCAAAACCAGTTAGACAGACTAAAAGCATGTCTTGACGACATAAAAACTTGGATGACTTTAAATTTTCTGCTTCTAAATTCAGAAAAAGGACAGAAGTTGTCGTCTTTGGAAAACCGGAGTCCCTTTTTTTAAAAAAACCCGCTTAGTCAATCACTTAACCTGGATGGCATTAAAATTGACCTCCGATAATAAAGTAAAAAACCCTTTTGTTATTTTTTGACCAGGACATGTCATTTAAATCCCCTTTAAACAGGTTTCTAGGATTTCCCTTTTTTCATCTCCGGAACTTTCCAAAATTAGAAAATATCCTGTCCAGGGGTGATGCTGGAAAAAATTCCATGCCTTTGTTTACTTCCAAAGGCTGGACTATTGTAATTCTTTACTATCAGGATGTCCACATAATGCAAATAAAGCCTTCAGCTGATTCAAAATGCTGCAGCAAGAGTTTCTGATGAAAATTAAAAAGAGAGATCATATTTCCCCTACTTTAGCTTCCCTTCATTGGCTCCCTGTTAAATCCAGAATAGAATTTAAAATTCTCCTCCTCACATATAAAGCCCTTAATGATTTAGCTCCATCATACATCAGAGAGCTGATTGTTCCATATGTTCCCAACGAAGCACTTCGTTCTCAGACTGCAGGTTTACTGGTGGTTCCTAAAGTCTCTAGAAGTAGAATGGGAGGCAGATCCTTTAGTTATCAGGCTCCTCTCCTGTGGAACCAGCTCCCAGTTTTAATCCGTGAGGCGGACACCCTGTCTACTTTTAAGGCTAGGCTTAAAACTTTCCTTTTTGATAAAGCTTATAGTTAGAGTGGCTTAGGTTATCCTGAGCTATCTCTGTAGTTATGCTGCTATAGCTTAGGCTGCTGGAGGACATAATGACCACTTTCACCCTCTTCGCTACTTTCTCACACTACTCTTCAATTTTGTATTATTTGCTGTTATTTCAGCTTTTAAACTTTGTTCTCTCTCTCTCTCTTCCTAGAAGCTACACCTGGCCTGACTCTGTGTCTACCTGTGACAACTGTCTGGAGAGGGGCATCGTCCGAGCTTCTGCTGGCAACAACTTGGTGCTCACCCACTACCGATGATCCACATGGCCCTGTCTTTCAGTGTTTAACTCTTCCTCTCTCCTAGACATGGCTACTGACGGAGCTTTTACTGTAACTAACTCTATGTGCTCTCTTCAGACTCTAACATTGAAAACTGGCTCAGAGTTTATCTGTTCTTTCTTTCTAGGTGAAACGACTAAAGGAGCTACATCCATTAACATTTACCTTTTCCTTCCCATAGAAAGGACTCCTGGATCAGTGCTTCTTTGTTCTCTTTGTGTCTCTGCTCTGTTCTCTCTAACCCCCAGTCGGTCGTGGCAGATGGCCGCTCACACTGAGCCTGGTTCTGCTGGAGGTTTCTTCCTGTTAAAAGGGAGTTTTTCCTCGCCACTGTCGCTACATGCATGCTCAGTATGAGGGATTGCTGCAAAGTCAACGTCAGTGACTGTCCACTGTCTCTACATGCTCATCCAGGAGGAGTGAATGCTGCAAGTCACTGACTGGATGCAATCTGCTGGGTTTCCTTAGATAGACAAACTTTTTATCCAATTTGAATAAATAACAGAATCTGACTGCACTGTTCAATGATTTGGATTAATTGTAATGCATGTACCTGACTTTTGTGAAGTGCCTTGAGACGACATGTGTTGTGAATTGGCGCTATATAAATAAACTGAATTGAATTAAAGATTAGAGTGATGGAAATGAGGTCTTCCAATCTCAAAGACTTAGAGCTCATAACCAAAAACAGTTTGTCAAAATACCAGTGGAAACATGCAAAAAGTTGGTTAGCAATTATACCAAGGGTTTGATTGCTGTAATGCTGCTACATTTTAATAAATTAAATATAAAAAACAAATAAATACAAACAAGACTTTTTTTTTTATAAAAAGACAAAGCTCATAATTCAGCTCAGGTTAAAAGGAAAAAACAATAGAACAGGGATCATCATCAGAGTTCATATTAATATTAAAGGTTAAACTTCATGCTATAAGCCGGTTTATTTTATTTCTTCTTTCGACCAAGCTTATATATTTTGTTGTGTTGGTGTCACTGTATTGGTGCACTTACAGTGTGGTGGCTGCCTCCTCTATCCCACAGAATGGCCTTGGTGACAAAAGAGACATACATCGGTCTCTGGAAAAAGAAGGAAGAAATTAGGCCAAATAAAAATGGATCAAAAGGAGACAATAATTTCAAGAGGTGGGGCTTCTTTCTGTAGACTTAATGCTAAAACAGCCTAATATGTAAGCACCTGTAGTGTAGTTACATTGTACAGCAGACATGGAGGACGCAAGGATGAAGTGCGCTCTCCCACACAGTCCTGTGATATGTGTTAACTCATCCATCAAGATGGACACATCCCAAACAGGTGCCCAAAAACTCATCCGTCTCTCTTTGCAGCTCATTGAAACATAGAGTCAGCTCAAGTCGAACCACTGCAGGGAGCTACCGAGCAGATCCTCCCATAACTCACCCTTCATTCATGGGCTGTAACCCCGGAACAGAGATGGTGACAGGGGGCAAGAGGAGCTCATGAGGTTGAGGACAATGGACTTTGTTGGTGTTTACTCTGAAGTGTGCTGGTGTGAATCTCTGTCAGGTTAGCACAGGCCAAACCCTGCAAGCTCCACAAATAAAAACTAGAGGGCAGCATCAGGTCTGACCATCTCTTTGTCATTGTGTCCAGGCTTTAATTAGACCATTCTTGTAGTAGCCTATTTAATGTATGATTACTCAAAGTTTTTCTGTCCTAAAAGCCGCCTTAATTAAAGGTAAATAATGATGACGGACAACAGCAGTGACCTTCAATTGCTCTTTATATGCTGAATGTAAGGGTCAACCTTTCCTCAAAGAGCTGAGGAAAATAAATATATTGTGTAAACAATGTATAGAATTACATTTTTAACAATGTTCTCGTCAAAAATTGGATGCGAGGTAAAACGTTTTGTATTGTATACATTTTTTTCCATATTTTGACTACTTTCTTGTCTTTTAATGTGGTATTGATCTATCATTCTCCAGGCTTTTTGAAGTTTTTTGGCTGCTTTTTCCACTCATTTTTAGAAGAGAATCATAAAAAAATGGCTTGTAATAAATAGATAAATAAATAGATGTATATTTAGGCATTTTATTATCAGCAGCCTGTCACAATCTGGCCCCATTTTTTCAGTTAAAGCTATTAAAATATCCCAATGATAACACACCTCGATTGATGGATTTTAGCTTCAGCAAGATCTGTTAGATTAAAACTTGGCATACAGAAAATATTTAGGTCTAGAATATTCTTTTAAAACATAGTTTCAGATATTGCTAATGCATGTTCATATTGCAAAAGTCAGGACAAGGACAGAAAGAAAGAAAAACTTTTTTTCAGAATTTTTTTATGGTACTGTTATCTTAAATTTTAATGTCTACCTTCACAGTATTTAAAAATGAGTTTTTCTTTTTGTTAACTCCAGCCCTTTCAGAAAACAGTGCAAGCACTGACTTAGACACCGTCCGCTCATCTCTGTGCAGTTTGCTGAAAGGGTCGAGGCTCCAAGCGGGTTGAAGTCAACCCGCCACTGTTATCCCTTTGAGCCGCCAAGAGCGGTAAGCTCTTGGTTTTGCAGGTTGAGGGTATAATGTAGTTATGACAGGTCATTCACACCAGCTTACTGTCAGATTTAAGGCGAAAACACACTGGGATCACCGTGATGTGGTTCATCAAATGATGCTCACTGAGTCAGATCACTGGATATCAGCCTTCAGTGGCCTGAGGATTTTCAAACCACTGACTGTATACCATTCATGCATCCACTTTTTCGTTTTAAAAAAAGTCTACATTTTGTTAGTGTAAAAACAAATTCACCTCATCAGCTTTACCAAAAATGCATTAATCAATGGTCTTGCGCTTCCTTTGAGGTCCTCAATTGACCCTTCATCACAAATAGAAGACATAATCCCACAGAGGGTTCGCCTAAAGTGATTCCCGCTCCTCTTTTTCCTGCTTAATTCAGATGATGAGATTAAGGAGATTTCTGGCAGATGGGATTTCCTCTGTGCATGTGTCGGCAGTATGCATCCCCGCTTTTCCCACTAAGACTTCACCTCGTAGTACACTTCCTGTCTGATCTATGGAACACAGTGCGGCGTGGGCAGGCTTGACAGGAAGTTCAGTGTTGTCAGGTTAAGCTGGCAGTGGAGGGGAAATATGGTCAAATATGGCCGGCCTTATCAATAATGAGTAGGTGGAAAAGGGGCAGATCAAATTACCAATTTAGAAGTAATCACCAAAGTGGTGACTGGGTTCTGCTTTATCCACTCTGCTTTGTCCTCTGTGGTGATTCCTGCCGCCATCTGTCTGTCTTCCTCAAGGGAGACCTTCCTTTTCCCCCTGAGCACCACACTGGATGTTTTATTAAGTCTGTTTCACCTGATTACACCCTGTCTGTGAGTCGGCGCACATTAATAGGCATTTAATCAATGTTTAATTAAGGTAGCAAGCATGGAACACCAAGATGGAATACTGAGCTGAATCCTGGTGAGGTCAGCTGTAAGGACACATAATATGTACATGATTCCAGGTGATATGCATCAGTCATTATGGTGAAACAAGTGCAAACTTCATTAGCATCTTTCTGCTTTTAGGGTATATATCCATCTTAAAAATCTGAGCCTTTATATATCATACTGTACAAAATTCTAGATTAATTTATTTATACTTCCATGTGTATTTCCCTATAAATTCTAAATCCTTACAGTAATTTAATGTTTCCAAATCCAGCATATTCTTTGACAGAGATAGAAGAGGATAAAACAGCAACACTGTTGTGCCCCAAACAACCTTCCTGTTATCTATAGCAAGTCTTAGTCTCTCTCACAGTCCAAATAAATTACCAGAAGTCTCAAGATATAGAAAATTCCATTTATTTTTAAAAAGCATCTGTTATCTTTATGCTTAGCCTGACTTCCCCTTTAAACTTCGTATTATTAATGCATCATTATCGATTTAGATTAACATTTCTTTTTCCAGTGTGGAAGGATGATACAACATACAACTTTAATTAGTTTTATAGACAAGAATTGGGTGCAGAAATTGTAATTTATTGTGGATTTTCTTTAATCCACACAAGCTCTTTGGTATGCATACAGGCTCAAATATGTACACACATTTACACTTATACAGATGTTCCTTAGCAAGTTGCCCCTTGACTACCTGTTTTTGTAGCTTTCAACAAGCTTCTGAAAATTCCTCCTGGATGATGTGTTTTTGGGAGAATTTGCAGAGCTACTACAAGAAAAATCCGGTGTTTATGCATTTAATTAAAGGATGTATAAGTGTAGGTGATCTTGCATTTATCATTTCGAACCTGTGTGGATATAGAAAATTATTTGACTCTAACTTGTGCATCTATTTCTTGTTTCTAAAAGTCACTAGTTGCTCAGATGCATCACTAGAGACCTAAAATTAAAAAGACCTTTGTATCAGTACCAGTATCTTGAAATTTTCAATATTGTTTGTAAGAATTTGTTTTACTTAATTTTTTCTACACAGCTCAGACAGAATTTATTTCATGTTTGCACACAGAAGCCTCATCTATCAGAAGGCATGAGCGAATAACTGCATGAGGTCACAATACAGAAATCGGGCCCAAAGAGATGACACACTCTCAACAGGATGGTCAAAGCAAAGCACAGGAACAAAGCAGCGCAACAGAACTTATGGGGTGATCCCATTTAGAGTCAATTGATGGAACTGCTGACTTATCAATGCGAAGAAAAGGCCCGGGAGAACACCTCAGCATGGCTTAGTCCAGGTTGCAGCCAGAGACAAAGTAGAAAAGGACAAAATTGAGAGAGAGAGAAAGCCTGGGGTCAACTATAATGAGCCTTGAATCTGTGCATCCTACCAATCCTGTTTAATGGGGTTCATCCCTGGAAAGTTTTCTGCCCTTCCTCACACTGGCGGTTCTGTGTGTACACGTTGGGGTGCGGGTCAGGGGGCTGCAAGGACTCTGTGACCCTGAAATGAGCTCAGGGAGTCAGTGGGGAACCCTGCTGATAGGACAGAGCTCCTTTTATGCTTTAATCTGCAAGCAAGAGGATCAATATGGTGACTATTGGTGGTGGGATTGTGTGCAGGAGAAAGCGGTCCAGCCATTTAAGATGTCTCACAGGGGGCTGGCGCACCCTGACAAAAGCACAGCTCTACTGCCACAATGACCTGTGAGACACTGGCACACCAGCTACTAACCTACTTAACATTCATTAGCGTCAGAGAGGTGGACAGATGCTCTCGGCCTTACGGACCTTCTCTCTCATGTTCTCGACATGGGGCTCATTCAGCAGCATTTGACGTGTCTTTTATTCAGGACACTGGAATTGTGGGCGGTGGCGACATCAAGACACTCAGCTGTGGATTTAGGAAGACCTGGGTGGGCATGGAGGAACTCACCCTGTGCCGCATGTAGTGTCCAGAGTCTGAGCAGTCGGGGCGCCAGGTGCTCGTCCTGACAGGACGCCCGGGTAAAGACAGAAGCCTCCTCGGATGCTTGAAATCCTGATTTCTGGACCGTCTGTTTTCCAAGAGAAAATCCAGAGCTCCTCTTCTTTCAAAAGAAGACATGTCCAAGGAGTTGTAGACCTTAAGTTTACATTTTTATCCTTCTCAATATGAACATTTTAGTTGTGAATCGACTTGAATTTTTCAACACATATGCACTCACAGGAGAAGAGTAAGCTCTCTCTGTGGGAGGCCAAAAATGCAGACCTTTTTGAAATAACTTATGCTGTTAATAATTACCATCCAGCCAAACTAGTGCGACTATCTCAAGCATGTTTCCCTGAACACTAAATAACAGAAGTTGAGCCTCTATCTTTAGTATTTTAGCACAAATATTCAGGAAGACAAACTTCAGCCCTGTGTTTCCTTCACATTTACACAAGAAACAAGGTCTACAACAGAGCAGTATTTTCAATTAAACATTGAACAGCACTGTAGCCCAGAGTGACAGAGTCCAGAGCAGAAATCAGGACCAGCTAGAGAGAAAGAGAGCTTTTCAACCTGACTCCAGACGCAACACGGATCAGGTTCTGGGCTGCCATACAACGGCATAAATCTCCTCGCCTTAATTACATTAGAGGCGCATAGTGGCAAGCTTTGTGATAACAATGGACCCTATCAATTCCACAAATCAGAGGCAACCAAAGTCTGTCTCTGGGTGTTCCCTGAAAAGGTCTATATCTGGATCTGCAATCTGAGCTCATTATGTAGAGTGTGTCTCGGGTGGGACGCTCTGCTCCTTCACGTTTGCAGTGCAGGAAAATTCTAGTAAATACGTTCTTGGTTTAATATTAACAAGAAGAATGTGGAGCAAGCAGGCTTTCTATGGTAACCGACAAGACACTTACACTTACATAAAAAATGAAACTTATGCTGAAAAGAAGATCGTGGGTAGTCACACACTTCTAACTATCAAAATAAAAGCTTAATGTATTTCTTTCTAAAGAAAAGAAGTAACTATGCACAACCTTTTTGGACAATGTGAGATCAAGACCTCTCTTTAACATCTCCCTCCATAAAGCGGACTCTGCCTGAGATCTCTCTCTGTTCAACCCAGTGGGGGCTCTGCAGAGCAGGTCAGGATAATCCAGATGCCAGAAGACCAGTTGCTAAGAGACCGCAAAAAAAGTATGCAACAAGGAAGCTGGAAAGTTTTTATTGCCTAATATCTTCAAATCTAAACATGCAAATGATTAGTTATTTTTTACTAACACGATATCATTATCGTTTTTAAAACTTTAAAAACATTATTATTTCCAATCAATGCACATGTATAATATCTGGCAGGGACAGATTCTGGAAAATATTTTTTTTAGCAATGTAACAATCTGTTTATTTTTGGTACACTTTCAAATCCCATCATGTCACATAGTGAAGAATGCCTTGGCATACAACTGTAATGCACTTTTTATCCACTATCTTCTTATGTACTAGTTATGGATGAACTTTTAAGTAAGTTCTCAAAAGTAACCTGTAGGTTCCTGGTGAGTACCCTGAGGTATAGAAAACAGCCTGCAGGTTCAGGAAACAACCCTGCAACAAGTCACTTCATAATACAGTCTGCTCCTCTAAAGTACCCTCTAAGTTCCAGGGGAATACAATGTACGCTTTATAAAGTACTCTGAAAGTTCTGAAACTTTAGTTTCTAGGAGAATACCCTATAAGTTGCATAAAGCACCCTTTATGTTCTGGAACATATCCAATTACAAGTCACTTAATAATATATAGTACCATTGATGTCCCAAGAGGGTAACCTTTAAGTTGCAGAAACCACCTTATAAGTTCTAGAAAGTACAGTTCTAGACAGTCCAAGAAATACCGTCAAAGGGTCCGGTTAGGTACATTGCAAGATGCATAAAAACACCATAAGTTCCAAAAAGTATCTTTTTACATGTCAATTATAATACAATCTGTCCCACAAAAGCACCCTGTAGGTTATAGAAGAATACCCTGTAAGTTACAAAAAGTACCATGTAGGTTCAGAGAAGTACATGCAAGATCCATAAAGTATTCTGTTAAAACTCACCTCATAATATAACCCTGCTCACAACAGCACCTTGTATCTTATAGGAGAGTTCTATGTAAGTCCTAGAAAGTGGGTTCCAATAAAGTATCCTGCAAGTTCCAGAAAGTCCCCTGATATAGGTCAACACATGACACAGCCCCAAAAAAAACATGTAGGATCAAGCAGATTAACCTGTAGGGGCAAAAAGTAACATGTAAGTCCCTGACCTGGGTACAAGTGAAATCATAAGACTGTGTAGTCCCTAATAGCAGTTTTCCAAAGTTTTGCACGAATGTGGTGGAAAACTATTCTGCACCACATGATACATAATCGAAAATTGTCGCTTGAGATACACTTTTCCAATGGAAAACGTGAGGAGAACGGCTGAAAAGCAGAGACCCTCAAGCACAACAAAGCCCAATTGCAGAGGCTGAGAAAGTCATAATACACTCACTGGCCACTTTATTAGGTACACCTTGCTAGTATTAATTCATCATTAACTATTCATTTGATTCAGGTGTGCTGGAGCAGGGATCCATTCAATAGTTGCATGACAGTGGCACTCGAGGAGTGGAGTAGCAGATGCCTGGTGTATGCTCACAATAAAAGAAAATACAATAACAAACCCTTGACACACCTCAGGCTAACACAGTAGATTAGTCTCCCTGTGATGTAATTTTCCATACATGATAAGGATGAGCACTTTCACCAACCAGCTCAAAACACATCAAAAACAGATTTTTATCAAACAAAAATTTTTTTCAAAACCTAAAAATTTTAGATGTGTTTAATTTATTTGTTTTTGTTCATTTATTATTATGTTGTAGCGGCTAATACAGCAATAGTTTCTCAGGGTTTTTCTAGTGACCTCCTTAATAGGCAGTGTTGCATCATTGATGCCCTCTTGAAGTAATTTTGGTAGGTGTTTGGATAGCTTTTGTTCCCTTCAAAAATGAAATCAATAGAAAACCACTTTTTACATTTAGTCAGGTTGTCTTCGATATAAAAATTTGTTCAATGGCTTAACACTTTTTCACAGCACTGTATGACACATTATGACCCCTGATCAAATCAAAGTTACTCATCTCACTGGTAGGTGGTGTTTATTGGAGTCATAAATGCACATTTCCTAACAGTGGCCCATAAAAAAACGACTCCAGTGTCTCAGTTGTCAATGCAGGTATTTGTTCATAGACTAAAATAAATAAATCAAACCGATGATTTTGAACACAGGCTCTGGGCAGTATAGACACACTAACGCCAACAAACACATACATCAGCATGCAAAAGCTGACACAGCTTTCCACAAGAGACATAAAAATACAATTACAAGGGCTACCATGCTGTTTTAAGGACAGCAGCACTGCCCACCACACGCTGCCTTTTGTCACAAGCAGGACCGACAATCAAAGAGCTGTGACCTGCACCGGCTGCTGTGGGCAGCAAACCCCGGTTACCATGCCATGCTGTGAGCCTCCACTACACTCCCTTCTCTTGCCCCCTGGTTAGTCCCGTTATGTTCCCATCTCATCAATCTGTCAGGGAAGCTGTTTGACACAAAGCACAATATGGCCGCCGTATTTTATTCAATCCGTGCCCTCGCTTTCATTAAGGTTTCAGCATTTCTAGATTAGTCAGCTCACCCACGAGGGCAGGTCCCCTGGTGCCTCGAGACCCACAGTGATGAGTAGTTGCAGGGGACTTTAAGATACTGCAACATTAGGGTGTGAGGGGGTGGGTACCACCGCACTGGCCCCAGTGCTAATCTGGTGTTTGTGGTTGTTTTCTACAAAAAGCACCAACTCTGAAACAGATGAACTGGTACTATCTCAGCATCGACTCTTTGCAGAAATGATCCAGAGCCAAGCTCATGGAGACCAACAACAGCAATCCGTACCCCCATTTCGTACCTAATTATCAGCGTTTCATCTCTTCCTACTTTAATTTCGAATCAGTTGACAAACCAGTTTGCAAACATTTAGTTACCGCAAACAGGTTTATTCCTCCAGTTAGTTCAGTATTTTGATGAATGACCAAAATGAATAAAAGCACTTAAGACATTTAATTTAATACTGAATATTTTCTTTCTTTTTATCCATTTATCCATTTATTTTTGGTTTGTATCCAGGGTTTCTACACATTTTCATGATAAAATTTATAAAATTCAGTACTATTTCAAACTTACATTTCTAGATATTTTTTCTGAAGCCTCTTTCATATTCTGGAAACTATTATTAATTTACTTGTTTACACAAATAAAAGGACAGAAATTTTGTTCCTGTTTTTTTGACTGTGGTTAGGGGCCATTTCGCTGCTTTTGTGGCATCAGGGTTAGCTTATATCAGCTCCGTTTCAAAATCTAATGAGGAGTTAAGTCTCCCAGACTAAATGGACACTCTTTAAACAACAGTTTTTAAACTTTCGTAGCCTTATTTTGTTTAGAAAATTCCACATAAAACCGGTTTTAGTGCTTTGTTTGGTATTTTAGACCCAATTTGAGAACCACAGGTAGAGTTGTAATAAGTAATGAAATGAGCCTTTCATATTTTTGAATGAGTATACATTCAGACAGTAAGTCAAAACCTAAATACTTATGTGTAAAAAAGTTTAAATCAAAGTGTGAAATCAAATATAAACATGCCATTTTAATATAAATCTGTGTAAAAAAACACTGCACGCAGTAGTAATTATTTGACTTTTGATCTTTAAAATAACTAGAAAAAAGAATAAAATAAAAGATACTTACACACTGGATTGTCTTCTTATCATTGCTACCAAGCACCTTAATATTTCTGTGCACCTTAAACATTTACATACTTTTTGACCTTTTTCCCCCACTGTGCTGCGTTAAAAAAACAAACTTCAACCTATCTTTTTGGGATTTTATGTCACAGACCAACCAACTGTAATGCATAGCTAAGAAGCGGAAGAAGGATATTTCATTGAATGATTTTCATGGTATTTTACTCATACAAAACCTGAAAAATGGCATGCATTTGTCCTCAGCCCCCCTACTCTTTTACATCCAAAAAATAGTGTGATCAATTTCCTTTAGAATTCACTTAATTCATTACCTGGGTCCACATGCGTGCAATTTAATCTCTCTTTGTTAGAAAACATTAGTAAACAACAGCATTGTGGAGACCGAGGAACACGGCAGACAGTAAGTAAGTAAGTAAGTAAAAATCTATTTATATAGCACCTTTCACAGACATTGAGGGTCACAAAGTGCTTTACAAAAATGCACAATTATACAATAAGATAAAACACTAGAAACATCAAAGGAAAAAATAAAATGTAATAGAGCTTTAAAAGTCAGAACCAGGATTTTGAAATTAAAGCGAAAAACCACTGGGAGCCAATGGGGAGATTTTAAAATTGGGGTAAAATGAGCCCTTCTTTTGGTGCGGGTCAGCACCCTAGCCCCCGCATTTTGGACCTGCTGTAGACAAGACAGCTCCTTTTTGTTAAGACAAGAAAAAAGACTGTTACAATAGTCTAAACGAGAAGACACAAAAGCATGAATGATCAACTCTAGATCATCTTTGGAAACAAATCTTCTAAGTTTCGAAATTTTCTTGAGCTGGAAAAAACAGTTACTAGTGAGCTGCTTTGAATGATGCTCAAGTGAGATCTGTCTATCAAAAATCACGCCCAGATTTCTTGCTTGATTTAGCAGACAAGCTCAAGTCACCCAAATACTGGTTGATTCCGGGAATGACATCGTCAGGAGCAATCACCAGCACCTCAGTCCTATCGGAGTTTAACTGCAGAGCGTTAACACCAAGCCATTGTTTAATTTTCACAAGGCAGTTCTTTAAAGAGTTCAATTTATGAATCTGAGTAGACTTAAAAGAGCTATACAGCTGGATATCATCTGCAAAAAGATGATAGGAGACATCAGCAAACTTCTGAAAAATATTACCCAGGGGAAGAACATTTAACAAAAATACAATAGGTCCCAACACAGTACTCTGGGGCACTCCACACAACAAATCTGCAAAGTCGGAACTAAACTGGTTAGCCGAGACACTAAAACTCCCATCGGACAAATATGACAAGAACCATGCTAGTACAGATCCTGTCAGACCAACCAGATCACGCAATCTTCTCAACAGGATTTCATGAGCGACAAATGCCGAAGAGAGGTCCAGCAAGACCAAGACAGTGCATTTTCCAACATGCGCAGACATCGTAATGTCACTTGACACTTGACTCAGGGCAGTTTCCGTGGATTGATGCTTACTGAAACCAGATTAAAAATGGTCAAAAATGTCAGAATTTTCTATGAACACTATTCATTGTTCGGAAACCATCTTCTCTGAAAGTTTGGACAAGAACGGAAGTTTTGAAATAGGCCAGAAATTACCTAACACAGTAGGGTCCAAATTAGATTTTTTGAGAAGAGGTTCCTCAAAGGCATGCTTAAAAGAGTGCCAGAAGACAGTGACGAATTTATTAACTTGGTAACCCAAGGGCCAATAACATCAAATACTTTTAAAAATAGTCCAAAGGGGAGAGGATCTGAATGTCAAGAAGAAGGCTTCATCTTGGTTACCAAGGCTAAGATATCAGCCTGAGATACAGGCTTAAAAGAGGACCAGTTATGACAAGCAGGCTCAACAACAGCAGTGCTAAGCATAGATTGCATTGGAGGTAAAAACTTAATATCCTGACTTGTGCAGACAAAATACTTTAAAAGTTCATTGCTGTCTGCTTTGCAAAAAACAGGGGTAACAGGAACAGTGGGACACACAATTGAGTTGATGGTATCAAAAAGGACCTGTGGTCTCCTCTTATTCAGGATTATCACCTGGGGAAAATAATTAGATCTGGGATTTTTAATGGTTTCATTTAAAGAAGACATGAGATCCTTAAGGTGCAATCTGTGGACCTCAAGTTTGGTGGATCGCTCAGTTCTACGGCATAAATGATTTAGCTCACGAATAATGTCATTGATCCAAGGGCGTGTGGTCTTCCTAGTCACCAAATTAGATCCAACAGGAGCAACTTGGTCCAAAATGGCCTCACAATGACTGTTAAAGCTAAGAAGAAGACTGTCCACATCATGACATTCTACAAACAATGTTGAATCAAATATAGAAGAAAACCTAGTAGCTATATTGTCAGAGATAATACGCCTCTGAGACCTAATTTCAGCGGGCTTAGGATCCGTAGAAAAAAGTACATCAAACAAAACACAACAATGATCACTCATGAGGACATCCTCCACAGAGAGATTGGCAATATTTAGGCCAGGAAAAAAAAACCAAATCAAGGGTATGGCCTTTTTGGTGGGTGGGACCAGAAACATGTTGCACAAAATTAAAGGTTTTAGTCAATGTTAAAAATTCCAAGGCTTCACTAGAAGTACTATTATCAACATGAACATTAAAAGCACCAATTAATACAACATTACCCAACTTAATTATTGTGGAGAAAAAGTCACTAAAATCCTGTAAAAAGACAGCTGCATGGCCAGGAGGGCGATAGACCAGCACACAATGGAAAGAGTGAGTGGAGCCCACCTCGACCATCAGAGATTCAACTGAAGAATAAGTCTGCATATTCATCATCTTACAGGTCAGGAAGAAGGTTGTGGAGCGGTTTAAAGCGTAGTGGGGTCATAAAACAAAATCCCAAGCTTTAAGTATATCACTTAAATACATCATCTGAAAATGTAAAAAAATATTGCACAACTACAAACCTACCAAGACACAGTCATGTACCTACACTAACAGGAACGGCATTCATCAGAGAAGCATCCAAGAGGCCCCTGGGTAACTCTGGAGGAGCCGCAGAGATGCACAGCTCAAGTGGGAAAATTTGTTGACAGAACAACTATTAGTTACACACTTCACCAAACCAGCATTTATTGAAGAGTAGAGAAAGAAAGCCATAAAAAAAATCCAGTTTAGAGTTTGTGACAGCCATGGAGAGGGAAGAGCAAACTGTGCAAGATGGTTCCCTGGTCAGATGAGAACAAATTATTACCAAATGTATTACCAAAACTTTCTGATCTGCAAGAAAAATGCTGTATGTGAGGGAAAACCAACTCACCCCATTACCTGTACCCGCCACCACCACCATTAATCATAGGTGGCAGCATCATGCTGTGGGTCTGCTTTTCTTCAGCAGTGACATTGAAGCTGGGTTGATAGGAAGATCGGTGTAGCTAAATAAAAAGGAATCCTGGAAAAAAACTATAGAGGCTACAAAAGACTTAAAACTTGGGTGGAGGTTCACCTTCCAACAGGAAAACAGCTCTAATCATCCAGCCAGAATGATTTAGATCAAAGCATTTTGATGTGTTAGAATGGCCAAGTCAAAGTTCAGATCTAAATACAACACAGAAACTGTGCCAAAAATCATGTTCATTTATACTCTCTGAGTTAGAGCTTTTTTGCAAAGAAGACTAGGGAAACAATTAGTCTCTAGATGTGTGAGGCTTGTAGAGACATTGTAAAGATAAGACGTCAACCAATACGGTTTTCATTTTGCTGATAGTGATCATTAAAATTCAGGGTGGAAGATTTAAGAAATTTTAGGTCAATACTATTTATTTTATTTAGCTTATATGATTTTTTAAATTAACCTGTAATCAGATTTCTGTCATTTTCTTTCACATGAAACCTGTGTCATATTAGGCTCAAGTGAGCTGATTGAAGGAGCAACTTCTTCTTTTTGTTAGTGTACAAACTGGCCAATTTGTCGGCATGTCAACAATATCTGTCAACTTCTGTTTGAGAAATGCTGCTGTAATTGTAGCTAAATCTACGCAGTATTGACTAAGAAGGTGCAATACTAAAGCAAACTACATTTTTTTTGTTTTAATTAGATAAAATCTGATTTTAACAACAAAGAGTTAATGCCCGAAAAAGGTGTAAGGTGAAAACCTAGCATACAGGAGCTTTTTAACTGGAGAATGCGGCATCTCTCAGGTCCTATGTAAGGTCTTTGCTGTTTCATATTAAGACCTATTTCAGACATTATTAACTGGAAAAGATTTTTAAGGCCTGCCACTACTTCTTTTGACACCTTTCTTTATTTTTAAACAAATGCTGTGATGCTTAAGTACAAGTGTTAGACGAAAGTGTGTAAAAATGCAGCCAAAATACAAATGAAAACTGTCAGGTTCTGTGGTTTAAGAGTAGGACCTAAGCAGATGCAGGGACATGGGAGCAGCACAGTAGGTTCAAGTTTTTAATAAAACTTTAAAAAAACAAAGGTACAGCATGGCATGTAGAGATCAGGACATGGAGCATTGATAGAACAACATGGGATAAACAGGCATCGTAATGGGGTACATGGAAGTAGAATGGAAGAATCCAGCAGAGAGCAATGAGAGCCAGAGAGCGTATGTACTGAGGGAGGTGTGGAGAATGACACTGGATACAGATGTGTCAATCAAGAGGATATGTGGAGCAGCTGAGGCAGAAGGTAAGCAGGGAGACTGTGAAAGGCAGACTAATTAACACAGAGAACCCAAGTAAGGAAACAGGGAGGAATACATATACACTGCTCAAAAAAATAAAGGGAACACTCAAATAACATCCTAGATCTAAATGAATGAAATATTCTTATTGAATACTTTGTTCTGTACAAAGTTGAATGTGCTGACAACAAAATCACACAAAAATCATCAATGGAAATCAAATTTATTGACCATTGGAGGCCTGGATTTGGAGTCACACACAAAATTAAAGTGGAAAAACACACTACAGGCTGATCCAACTTTAATGCAATGTCCTTAAAACCAGTCAAAATGAGGCTCAGTATTGTGTGTGGCCTCCACGTGCCTGTATGACCTCCCTACAACGCCTGGGCATGCTCCTGATGAGACGGCGGATGGTCTCCTGAGGGATCTCCTCCCAGACCTGGACTAAAGTATCCGCCAACTCCTGGACAGTCAGTGGTGCAATGTGACATTGGTGGATGGAGCGAGACATGAAGTCCCAGATGTGCTCAATCGGATTCAGGTCTGGGGAACGGGCGGGCCAGTCCATAGCTCCAATGTCTTCATCTTGCAGGAACGGCTGACACACTACAGACCCACTGCCAAACCGGTCATGCTGAAGGATGTTGCAGGCAGCAGATCGCTCTCTACGTCCACGATCGCTCTGTCACGTGTGTCACATGTGCTCAGTGTGAACCTGCTTTCATCTGTGAAGAGCACAGGGCGCCAGTGGCGAATTTGCCAATCCTGGTGTTCTCTGGCAAATGCCAAGCTTCCTGCACGGTGTTGGGCTGTGAGCACAACCCCCATTTGTGGACGTTGGGCCCTCATACCATCCTCATGGAGTTGGTTTCTAACCATTTGTGCAGACACATGCACATTTGTGGCCTGCTGGAGGTCATTTTGCAGGGCTCTGGCAGTGCTCCTCCTGTTCCACCTTGCACAAAGGCGGAGGTAGCGGTCCTGCTGCTGGGTTGTTGCCCTCCTACGGCCTCCTCCACATCTCCTGGTGTACTGGCCTGTCTCCTGGTAGCACCTCCAGGCTCTGGACACTACGCTGACAGGCACTGCAAACACTCTTGCCACAGCTCGTAATGATGTGCCATCCTGGATGAGCTGCACTACCTGAGACACTTGTGTGGGTTGTAGAGTCCGTTTCATGCTACCACGAGTGTGAAAGCACCACCAACATTCAAAAGTGACCAAAACATCAGCCAGAAAGCATAGGTACTGAGAAGTGGTCTGTGGTCCCCACCAGCAGAACCACTCCTTTATTGAGTGTGTCTTGCTAGTTGCCAAAGATTTCCCCCTGTTGTCTATTCCATTTGCACAACAGCATGTGAAACTGATTGTCAATCAGTGTGGCTTTCTAAGTGGACAGTTTGATTTCATAGAAGTTTGATTTACTTGGAGTTATATTGTGTTGTTTAAGTGTTCCCTTTATTTTTTTGAGCAGTGTACTAACCTGAGAGGAATAAACAGAACACAGGAATAAACTAAGAAACAAAATACAAAGAAATAAACTAATACAGCAAGAACTAACTGACACTTAATAAAAACAGAGAAATATATAGAATAAAACCAGACCTTAAAGAGCAATAGTAAAGAACTCGGAAGTGATCTAAACACAAAGACAAATAAAAACCAAAATCCAACATCTGTGGATAGTGACAAGAAATATTGACCAAAACGATAGTTAAAGAAGGAATGTGGAACGACATTTTTACAATAACATAAAATCTGTTTCTAAAATTTCCTCTTAGAGTATAAACTGTTTAGACTCAAGTGTTTCTGCACCTTGTCTTGCTTCTGAGAGATTTTATTTTAAAACCATGAACCAGTTCTACCAGCAGTAAATACATTTTTGTGTAAAGACCATGTGTGCAGATGTACAGCACAAGTTTCCTGAGAACAAGCTCTGGACTCACTTGAGAGGAGACCATTCAGTTTATTTTCAAGTAAGAATGAAAGAAAGACTCCAAACTATGTATGTCGCCTATTCAGTGGTGACGCTCTTTAAATGAAAGGACAGCAGAAAGAGTTGGGGAAGGGTGGAGCGATGCATAAATTTTACATACACAAGGCCCTGGACAAAGTGATTGTTGCTTCCCTGAAACTTTTTTTCTCTCCTCCTGCAAACACTTTCCTCGCTGAATAGGCACCTATTAGTGACTCCATTATGGGCACAGGGCCCTTGAATGGCTCCTCACTGTGCGTCTTTATCATAGTCAGGCCATGAATGCGGCAGGCCCCCCTCCTCCAGCAGCCGAACCAAGCTTCCTACAGCCGGTTTTGATAGGTGCTAGTGATGATGGGTGAAGCTGGAGGGGAGGAGAGGTGGATTGCCACTTTCACCCTCGGTTGTGTGCTCCAGGTGTGGTGGGTTAAGCGTAGCGCTTCACAGCTTCTATTGTGCCATGCACCTTTTCCTTCGCCACTTACTCAAAAAAAAAAAAGGCTGTGTTTTACATGCATTAGCTGATCTCCATGATGCCCATTCTCACCCCCCGAAACAAGTCAGGAGGCTTTTGGTGGAATCGCTGCACACCCTGCCTCAAAACCGTGCATTGTTGCTGGATTATTCAGGAGTTAGCTGAATAAAAGAGGCAGGGAGAGAGGGGTGTCTGTACTTTATCTCCAAGGGAGACAGCAGCTAAAGACGGAGCTTCTTTAGAGGAGTGAGTTACTGCAGCGAAAAGCTCAAGAACACCTGCAGAACACAAGCACGTAGAGGCTGAGGGGAGGAACTCTGTTTGTCTCCAACCAAAATACTTTAAACTATCATTACTGAATGGACGGGCTTCTATTCATCAGGTTGAGTCCAATGATCTGCCACATCCTCACTCAGGCTGTACAAACTATGCTGTATTCACAGAACCATCAACTCAACAAACATCTGTGTGTGTGTTTGTGTGGGTGTGTTTGTGTGACTGTGTGTGTGTGTGTTTGTCTGTGTGATTCAGCTTTGAAGTTATGCATGTACACACAGTTGAAGAAGGGAGTCAGCGAGACTTTATGATGAATATGGAAGCATTGTTTAGCCGTGCTTACCTCCACGGGGAACCATCTGCTCCTTGTCAATGCATCACCTGCTCGTCTGAGCCGTCTCCACAGCAACAAGACTCGGAGGGATTAGGAGAGGTTCGACGGGAGGGGTAGGAGGGAAGCGGCAGAGAGGGGGCCCGGCGAATGTCGTCCTCTGCTGGAGAAAAGGAAGAGAGCAGGAGGTTTGAGTATAAAACTTGATTTTATCTGCACCCCTCACAAATTATGTGTATAAATTATGTGTAATTGTACCAATTTAACATATTACAATTCACCATTTTACATTTATTACAGGGCTCCTAATCCATGACTGATCAAGGTATGAAATAGAGGCCCATTTCTATTGGCCTCTCTTCAAAAATGGGAAAAGCATAAAAAAAACAATTTATTCAAGTATAAAAGCTTTGTTGAATTTCAAAAGTCTGAAAATGTCTACAAAAATAGCTCATCGGCGAAAAGTGACAAAATTTAAAGTCAAAGCATTAATTTAAAAACTTTAAAAACAAAAAAACATGTACACATATGGAGTTTGATAACTGGTATCGGGCTTTAACTGCTTTGGTCAGATGAAATATTGAGCTTTTCTGCATGAAACAATAGATGAATATGCAGAAAATCACCTCATGTATTAAGTATGGTGGTGGAAGTGTGATGCTGAGGGCTTTTTGATCTTTTAAAGGTGTGGGGAACATTGTTACAGTCCATGGTTTAATGAGCTTTGAAAATACATGGACATTTTCAATCAAATTCAGAAAACTGACAATGGGTTACCATGGAATCATGTGGAGAGATAATGATCGAAACATGATTCTAAACAAGCAAAAAGATGGTTCACCAGATACAAAATCAACCTTCTTCTGTGGCCATCTCAGTCACATGTTTTCAGACCTAAACCCCAATAGAAAACCAGTGGCACAAGCTGAAGAGAAGAGAGCAGAAGGGAGCGAGTACTATAAAGGATCTAGAGGAACTGTACTAAGAGGAACGGTAAAAGATCATTCCTCTTTGATTTTGCTAGTTTGCTCCAAACTAGCAAAATCAACAAGAGGAAAACTAAGTGTGGACATTAAAAAGAACTATTTCTGAACATGGGATTTGTTTTCCCAATAAATTATGTACAAAACTGTTCAAACCAACAGAAATTCAACTAATTATTTGTAAAAAAAAAAAAGAATCTACTTTGTTTATGTCAAGTATCTTTTCCACAGTAAAGGCAGACTATGGTAATTAAACACTAACTTTACTAATGACCCCCAAATTTGGTACATGAAGAACCCTTCACCATTAGGTCAAGTCAGAAGTCATATAGGTTTAATCATTATTGACTTTTGGAAAGGGACTCATCTGCACTAGAGACTGATAAGGCTCGCACACAAATACATTTAAATTTAAAGAAAGATCTGCTTGATCATTCTGGAAATAAACATAAGAAAATGCATGCTTTCAGTGTGGACAAACTTATCTATGCACTCAAACGTTAGATTTGAAATGCAATATATTTTATGGCTCTACTATATTAAACCTTTAGAGATTAAAAGCAGTCCTAATCATGACTCATCTAAATTGGTGAGCTAATTTAATTCAGAAATGTTTAGAAACCAGGTGGAGCAGCTGGTAGCACTGTTGCCTTGCAGCAAGAAGGTCCTGGGTTTGACTCCCGGTCGGGGGTCTTTCTGCATGGAGTTTGCATGTTCTCCCCATTAGGTTAATTGGTCTCTTTAATTGTCTTTAGGTGTGAATGAGTGTGTGCATGGTTGTTTGTCCTGTATGTCTCTGTGTCGCTGAAATGGACTGGCGACCTGTCCAGGGTGTACCCCGCCTCTCGCCCGTAAACTGCTGGAGATAGGCACCAGCTTCCCTGTGACCCACTATGGAATAAGCGGTATCGAAGATGAGTAAGTAAACTTTATTTCTATAGCGCTTTTCACAGACACAGAGTCACAAAATGCTTCACAGTAATCAAAACATACAATACAAAGTGGCAACATTGGGTCAGTTAAGACTGGAATGCTCGTCTAAACAAATAGGTTTTCACACCTACTGAGTCCAGAGAGCACACCTTGAGAGAAAGTTCATTCCAGAGTCGAGGAGCAGTAGCTTTAAAAGAACGGTCACCCCTTGTTTTAAAGAAGGTTTGTGGAACCATTAACAGGTTCTGTCCAGAAGACCTCAGACTACGAGTCGAGCTGTAAGGCTTAATTAGGTCACAAATGTAGGCAGGAGCCTGTCCATGTAGGGCTCGAAAAGTTAGCACTAAAATTTTAAACTGAATACGATACATAACAGGGAGCCATTGGAGAGATTTTAACGCAGGTTTGATCTGATGAATGAATTAATAAATGTTTAGAAACCTTTGGTGCAACATCTCAGATATCTAATCCTCTACATTTCCAGACCTAGATCCAAAACAAGTTTTGGTTCTGTTCTCCCTCATCTTGGTGAATGTCACATCACATTCATGCATGGTGAGGAAATGACTTGTCACAGGTCAGCGTGATTAGCAGCTGCAGAGTAATTTGCCCTTTGTGTTTTTTCACGAATGTTTTGTGTTTCAAGCAGCACGAATGAGGATCAGTCACAGACTTCTCATTATGTCTGCGTTTTCCCCACCTACAGTACATTGTGCGTTCTGTCAGAGACGGCTGTGTAAACACAAACCTGAGGACAGCTCCAAAAGCAAACATGAAAGAGTTGAAGTGAGGCAAATAAACACATCACCCAATGACAAAACTGAACTTTCAAGTATCTTTATAAATAAATCAGTGCATCACGCTAAAAACTACTAAAACTGGATGTTTTAGGGATTGCAATTTATTTACATGGATCTAAGTGTGTTTTGAAAATATTAACTCACTAGTGGATTAATGAAGATTCATGTCAAACTCTGAGGTAAAACAACTCATACAGAAGCTTAGCTGCGAATCAATAAGCACATGCTTGTCGTACTGATGTTTGATGAAGCATCACAAATTACAATCTGGTCAGTATCATTAGCATCAAAAGCATCGGAATCATAAGCACCCCAAAAGATGGATTTTAAACATAAACGGCAAAAATTACCACAATAAAATCATTATCTTTGACTTGAGTCACCTGTTTGAATAGGGAAGTTTAGGTTACATGCTTGGGGTGGCTGTGGCTCAGGTAGGAGTTCGTTCTGTAACCGGTCGGTTACCGGTTACAGAACCCCCGCTCTGTCCAACTCGGTCGTTGTGTCCTTGGGCAAGACACTTCACATGACTTGCCTGCTGATGGTGGTCAGAGGGCTCTGTGGCACCTGTGTATAGCAGCCTCACTTCTGTCAGTGTGCCCCAAGGCAGCTGTGGATACACTGTAGCTCATCACTTGGTCCTGAATTCATTCGGTATAGTTCTCAGAAAATCTTTCCTAAAGTTTACCCAGTAAAATACACTAAGAGGATTCCATTATCTGTGCTTTCGACTAGCTCGGATCACAGCATCTACTTCCTGTGTTTACACTTGGTTCTACCGCCCCGGACAAATCTGACCAAGAAACAAACTGAACGCTCTGACTTGTAGTTTTGGTTTGCTTAGAGTTTTTTCTCTGTGTGAAAAGAAACCAAACCAGCAGAAAAAGTTACAAGTTATCAAACTCATTGACTGCTTTGGACCAAAGTAAATGAAATATGGATACTAAAATGCCCTTTGTCTACAGTCAGAGGGAAAAATAATACAGATCTTTCTTTTCACAAAATTTTCATCTAGTCTTCTTTAACTGCTTTCAAAAATGCATATTTAATAAGCAAAACAAAGTCTGATTGCGAATCTGTTTTGGGAAAACTGTACAAATAAAACATTTGTTAAAATTTGAATGGGCACCACTGTATGTTTAAAAACCATTAGTTTTGTGAAAATATGCAGTCTAGCGGGTCATTAGAACATGACGTAGCAGCAGTTCTCCTTGTATTTAAGCAACCCTTTACCCAAACACAACACCATTATGCATCCTCTTATGTTTAGTCGATAAAAATGATGAACCTACAGGTTGTAAAACTCCGCCAGCATGGATAAAAATCAGGGACTGTGCCCTTTGTTCCCTGTGCATAAACTGCCAATGAGCTATCTGCCACACTTGAACGCTCACCTGGAGCAACCCTCCACAGACGGAGGCTACCACAGAAAGTCTGAGTGACAGGTGAAAGTGACCACAGCTGAAGGAAGGAAGAACTTTTGTGTTTGTTCACATAGCAGGATGAAGGCGATGACCCCAGTCCCACTGATCACACCCACCACCTGATAAGCCTGAGGCCAAGAAATAGTACGTCCTCCATCAACCACAAACATGCAGCATCATCCCCTTCATTTACATGCTCCCTAAACCCACCTCAATCTAATCTAGATCTCGACAACATTTGTAGAAAACAAAATAAGCTAAAAAGCCACAAGAAAGCCACCTGCGGGTAACACTATCCCTCTGTACCGTGCAGCAGGGTGACATGGCATCTGTCAAGCTCAATAAACCCTTTATAGCCCAAAAATCAATAAAGCTTTTTTTCCTATTCTCAGATGTTCTGTTTCATTATCGATTTTCATTTTGAATGCACATCAGGATGTCTATAAACAGAGGCAGCTGAGTTGTTTAGAGGTTTGTAAGCCATGACTGTGAAATTCATTTGTGTAAAATGTCAAATTTTTGACACGCTTTATTCAACAAATAGGGAACAAAAAAGGACTATTTTTCTGGGGTGGACACTTTCCACTATCCATTTCTGTCATAATCGCTCAAAAATGTGCATGGCAGTCTGTGCAACTCTTCCAGAAAGGAGAGAGGAGGCCTGAAGCAAATGCACAAATGTTATTGAGGAACTTTTAAAGGCTGCTGATAATCCTGGAAAGAATAGATCACCAATTCTTGCCACCCATAAAGTGTGATCATGAATGAATTGGACTGTACTCAAATAGTCCATTTATCCGTTTTCCACTAGGGCGCCCATTTCAAGTGGGAGAATCTATCCACAGGGGAAACGTAGTTCAGCTGCTTTAACTCAGGACCAGATACCCATTAACTTATCAATTCATTGTCTTTTCCTTATCCTAGATTTGTTTCTGGTGTAAAAATTTGGACATCCCTCTCCAGATCATTCTGGGGGATCAAAAGGAGTTCCCAGGCCATAGGGCATATAAATGTATAGTCACCACAGTGAGTTTTGGGCCTTAGTTGAGCTCTGCCAGCAGTGGAAGGCACCCAAAACACTTCTTAAGGGATGCACCCAGACGGCTGAACCTCCTCAGTTAACCTATATTATTGCAGAGAAGAAAGAGCTCTCCCCACTGTCACAATGTGTCACCCACACCTGAGTTTTAGCCCAGTCACCCTACAGAGGAAGCTCTTTTCAGCAATTTGTATCTATGATCTCCGTTCAGTCCTGACACATCGTTAATGAACATAGGTAGACGGAACAGTAAATTGAAAGGTGTATCTTTTGGCTCAGATGATTTTTCACCACAAAAGCCCAGCAGAAGACTGTGATTTTTGCAGATGAGGTTCTGATCAATCTGCCCATTCTATGTCAATAAAATGCAGTTAGCTTCCCTTCATTGGCACTCTGTTAAATCCAGAATAGAATTTAAAATTTTCTTTGTCACATATAAAACCCTTAATGATCTAGCTCCATCATACATCAGAGATCTGATTGGTCCATATATTCCTAACAGAGCACTTCGTTCTCAGACTGCAGGTTTACTGGTGGTTCTTTAGAAGTAGAATGGGAGGCAGATCTTTTAGTTATCAGGCTCCTCTCCAGTGGAAAAAGTCTGTTAGTCTGTGAGGTGGACACTCTGTCTACTTTTAGGGCTAGCCTTAAAACTTTCCTTTTCGATAAAACCTATAGGATTAGGCTGCTGGAGGCTACTTTCCCTCATTCTGCTACATTGTGCTAATACTCTCCAGTTTTGCATTGTTTGGTGTTGCTTAAACTTTTAACTTTATGTTCTCTCTGTTTTTTCTCTTCCCAGAAGCTACACCTGGCCTGGCTCTGTGTTCAGCAGTGGTACCTTCCTGGAGGGGGGCATCAGCTGAGCTGCTGCTGGTAAAAACTTAATTTTCTCCTTCTACAGATGATCCACTTGGTCCTGTCTTTCAGTGTTTAACCCGGTCTCTGTCCTAGACATAGCTACTGACTGAACTTCTACTGTGACTGTCTTTTGAATACTGGCTCAGAGTTGATGTGCTTAGCTGTTTACTCTCCTACATGAAGCCGCTGAAGAAGCGACTACTTTACATTAACGTTTTACTTTTCTTTAATGTAGAAAGTACTCCTGGATCAGTTCTTCTGTTTTCTTTTGCGTGTACGCTCTGTGCTCTCACACCCCCAGTCGGTCCACTCACACTGAGCCTGGTTCTGCTGGAGGTTTCTTCCTGTTAAAGGGGAGTTTTCCTCTCCACTGTGGCTACATACATGGTCGGTATGAAGGATTTCATGCAAAGTTAACAACACAATGCAAGCGACTGTCCACTGTTGCTACATGCACATCCAGCTGGAGTGAATGCTTCATGTCACTAACTCCATGCAAATTGCTGGGTTTGCTTAGATAGAAAACCTTTTAACCAATTTAATAATAAACTGAATTTGACGGCATTGTTTGATAACTAGGATCAGTTGTATTTCATGTTTTTGACTTGGAATCTTTATGATTCGACTGAATTGTAAAGCTCCTTGAGACAAAATGTGTGGTAAATTTGAGGCTATATAAATAAAGTGAATTGAATTAAATCTGTAAATACTCAGTTTTCCATATTCCATGTTCTTTTTCATTACTTCTCCTGGCTGCAAAGGAACCATGTTCCATGTTTAAAAATGTGTATCCTTCCCCTCTCAGTGTTTTGTTATTGATAGACACTGTGACTCGCACCCTAGAAAAGATGTTAATCCTGGGAGAGATTCTGTCAGGCCCACGTGTGGCCGAGGACATGTCCGGAGTGCGAAAGGAGTTCCTTTCCTGGGAGTAAGAATTTAATTATTCAGCTGGGAGAGCGTGTCTGTTGTGAGCGGCAGGCGCACGGCTGCCTGTTCCCAGCGTGCGACAAGGGGGTTAAGAGCCACAGAAAGGCCTCCATTATGCCGAGTGAGAACGTCCCATGTGGCTGGCTGCACGGCTCCTGCTCTCATTCACTCCGCTTTACAACGGCGCTGCCCAGAGTCTCAAACTTTCATTCTGTGCCCCCTTCACTATCCCTTTTTCTTTCTCTCAGAAAAGAACCATCACAATGCTGCTGGAATCCTGAAGTGGATTCTTCAGCACCCCCCGTGGACAGTGCACATGTGGACAACATTCACAGGATGTCCATCAACTAGTCCATTAATCAACGACATCTCATGAAAGCACAATTAGGAGCCTCACAACTCTATAAGCGATTATCATCTCTAAGCACCCCTGCAACTCCTTCTGCACAGCAATGCACCGTGTGCTCAGTCAATTTCGCACAATCCAGCTTTTTTTTTTTGCCAATGTAAAAAAAATAGCTGGGGTTGCATAATTGTGACAAAATAATGAGTGTGGACAGCTGCAGTGATGTGGAACCCACTCCTCTCAGTCTCAATAAAACTGAGCCACATCTGGCCAATCATTATTATAGGAACAGATCCTCAGTGTGTGACTGAGACCGAGAGGCTTTGGTCATCTCAAAAGCATACTGTGCCACTTCTTGTGATAAACGAGCAATTGTGTCCATCATTAGTAATGATGGTAAATGACTCAGTGTGGAGCTCTCCATCCACTGCACTGTGTGACAGTTTATGTGGCATCACGTCTCCAATAAGTTCATCTAATAAATTACTGAGCAATAGAGGAAATGGCCTCGGGAAACACATCTTCAATCAATACCAAAGAAACTGCTAGCACCAACATAACTCCATCATCTTCCTCATTATTAGCCATACTTTTAAAATCAACAGCTTTATTATAATAATCATCACCGTGTTGTGGTCATATTCATTATCGCCATCATCATATTATAATTAACATCATTATCATGATGATCATTATCATCATCACATTTATTATTGGAGCTGCAGGCAGTTGTTAGCACTGTTGCCCCAAAGCAGAAAGGTTCAGGTCCAAATCCCGGCCTGGGGTCATCCTTATAGAGTTTGCATATTCTCCTCTTGCATGCGTCGGGTTCTCTCTGGGTACTCCGGGTTTCTCCCACAGTCCAAAAGCATGACTGTTAGGTTAGTTGGTTACTTTGAATTGCCCTTAGCTATGAGTGTGTGTCTGGATGGTGGTCTCTCTGATGTACCTCCACATTAAGTTTATTATCAACATGAAATTTTCAAAACTCCTCCCAATACTTATATTCAAGTAAAGGTTTTAGTTTTATGCTTCTCATACCGGTGCACCACACTTCATTTTGAATCAATAGGCTGTGGGTGAAGAGAATCCAAATAGCAGGACTCACTGGAGTCAGCTAAAATGAAACAAACATTTCTTTGATTTAAAAACTTTAGAAAATAAAGAATTAATCTAAAAACAATACACATGACAATGTAACAAGAACAGAAATTAGTAGAAAAGGCAGCCAACGTAAAAGAAAAAGTTTGAATAAAAGCCTGAGAGAACTTAGTCCATTTCCCTTTATAAGATGATAAAAATAGTCTCTTTACCAGACATTTATATTCATTTTAAATGAACCGTTGCTTGTTGTCTTTGTCCCTGCGATAAACCCAGTACCATCCTTCTTCAGTCCATTCAGCTGACCTGTTCAGCACACAAGGACTGATGTCAAATAAGCAACAGGTGAGAGTCAATCAGTAAGAGAGTCCAGGTGTGAAGCACAGAAAGCTCACCTGAACAAGAGCTTATATTTTTTTGCAAACATAAAACTGGAAATGAAGCAAATAAACCTGAAATTGGAGTTAAACAGAAATAAGAGTGGTCCAGCTGAAACAAAGAGGATCCTAAAATAAAAAAAATAAATACATTTTCTAAAGTTTATTTCTCAGCATGTGGTGATAATAAACCAAATAAATATATTTTTTTTACATTTCCAGTAATACAAAAGCCACATTTATAATGTTTAACTAAGACATTTAATTGAAAGACCTTTGTTGGCTCACAAAAAGACAAAAAGCCAATTAATGTAAAAAATAGAACAATAATACATAATAAGTGATGTATCTGCATGAATATTGGCTTGCGTTGTCACTATGTATCTCATAGCCTATATATATATTTGTATATGGTTTCATATTGTAACTTCTTAAAACTCCAGTTTAGTTACATTTAGTTTTTGTGAACGACAGCAAATGTCATTTCAAGCCATTTAACAAAACAAACAGGTTCAGTTCATATCCAGTTATACAGAATTAATTTCAATCCAGATTAACTTTAAATAAATCTCATTTATTCCAACACGATCCAATTGCATGCTGCCCACTTCCATCAAAATAATACAACAAAGTCACACAAGGCAGCTGATTAATTAATGTCAATGGGTAAAAGGTTGTTTATCCAAACAAGACTTTTTTGTTTATATCCCTCACCCTGAGCATGCATGTGGAAACAGTGGAGAGGAACAATTCCCTTTGTCTGGTTCTACCTGCAGCAGAACCAGACTTTGTATATCTGCTGCAACTGAAAAGGCAGGAAAGGACAAAAATAAACTCCAAAACACCAGGCTGAGAGCACTTTCTATGAGAAAGGAAACCAGAGTACACAAAGTTAATGGCAGCCGCAGCTCCTTCAAGACCCTGTCCCAGAGAGACACAACTGATCCAGGTGCACCTTCTATAGGAAAGTGCTAACTTTGCATGTGTAAAATGTAATTATATCATCTCATTACATTTCAAGGGCTAAAAAATGTTGACTTGGCTTACAAATTTCTTGACCTCCACAAAAATACTGAGTGACTTAAAAGACAAAAACAGTTAAATGCAAGTGTAGTTTAACATCTTTTAATTAAAGGCAAAACATTTGAGACAACAGTTGGAGAAAGCCCTGCTCTTTGAGCTGCTGGTGTTTCCTGTAGATTATGTAACCAACATCGCCCCCATGTGGGACCTGTTAGTACCTGCATTCATTTTGGTTTACTATGGTTTTCCAAAAGTGTTGCGTCCATTAAGTAAGATTTTTAAAGTAAAGAAGCAAAACTTTATCAATCTGACACAGACTTTAGGGTGCAGATATATATTTCAGCCTGTTGGCAAAAGTTTTTCTTTTAATCATGTGAATTAATTTTGATCAATCAATTGCGTACCACACCTAAACAATAAGAAAAGCATCCAGGAGGACACAATCTATTATAGGTGGATGACCAGATTTATTTGGGATTTTCTTATAGCCTCAGACAGAGATCCATAACAAAAAAGACATACAAAGCCTCAAGCTTTTTCAATTTGGGAAATAAAGAGCAACATGTTTAGGGAAGTTTCCAATGAAGAACTGATTGTCTGTTCAGAATCACAGATGCATCCTGAGGACTTGTAATTCATGCAGAGACCACCAGAAGTACTGTTTTTTTTTCTTCCTGTGAACCTTGAAATTGCAAACATCACGAGTCCTAAAGGGTTTTGTCTCACTGAGGTGACTTTCACTTGTCACATGTTTTTCTGTTTGGTACAAAAGCAGCAACAAACAATGTTAGCAGGAAGAAGAGAATGATGAGCACCTACTGTTTCAATGTCGTAGGCCCGTTACACTGCACTTTAATCATAACAATAATGATAATGACAAAGAGAGATTTTTCTTAACATCGCAGACAATCATGAGCATCCTCTTCATCAGATTGTCGTACAACAACAGAGTCTTCACTCAGAGGCTACTTAAGAGCCACTGTAATACAGACCACTACAGGAGACCCCTTCCTGCCCACAGCCATCAGCATCTAATAAATTGGTTTTGAAATGAATTAAATAAAGTGTAATTTCGGTTAGTTTCTCATGTATGATCATGATCAGAAATTGTCATACACTGGCAGTAAAATGGCTCTTATAACCCATAATGTGACACAGAGGTTGATTAGAATATTGTTTGAACATTTGAGAAAGAGAACAACTTTTTTCCTATTTCGTACAGAACATGATCAGGTTCAGAATATCTATTATGTTGTTAGGTATATCAATGTTGTTAGGTATATTGATGTTGTTAGGTATATCAATGTTGTTAGGTATATCGATGCAGGGTTCCTACAGATTTTCCACATCATCAGATTGTATGAGTTATCAGTCCTTTTTAGCCTAAGTTAAAGTTTATGCAAAAGATCACATTTATGACAGATATTCCTACAAATGTCAGTCTTTAAATACAACTGGAAACTGGATGGATGGATGGATGGATAGATAGATAGATGGATGGATGGAGATACAGAAGGACAGATTGGTGGATAAAACTTTTAACTACTGAGATAAGGAATATAGTCTGAAAATACTAAGAGTTTCAAGAGACAATAGACAAAATAACTGAAGATTTTTTTTTTCATACTTTTAACCATCTTTTAATCACTGAGTTTTACAGCACATGTTTGAAGTTGAATAAAAATGGATTCAAAAGAAACCCATCGAACATTCCTGTTTGGTGTGGTTTGTTGTGCAGAAAGCAACAGTTAGCATGCACAAAGTTAGCTACTAACTCACTGTTTCTGAAACCCTGCTTTTCCCACCAAGTTTTGCATGTGGATGAGGCGTGCAAATGCAGCAGAAAATGTGTTTCACAGATTGTCCATGTTATTGAGGACAGGGCTTTATAATGTGCTTATGAATCAGGACATTGTCCTCCGACAGGATGTGCTTCCTAAAAATTGGCAAATGACAAAAGATAAATGTTCAGACCAATGGACAGCTTGTCTTACAGTTATTTTTTTATCTGATATGGAGAATAATATTTAACAGATAACCCTTACATTGTTTTAGATTGCAGAGATTCAAAATGAAAGCCTGTTTTTCTGAGAGTATGTTTTGTTAATTTTATTGCCTTACCCTTTATTTGACTAATCATTTTGCTCTGAAAAGCCTGCTTCATTTGAATTATTTTAAGAATTTGCATTTTTTAGGTTCTGTTTTCTTTTTAGAAATATAAATGATTTGCCTTATATGAGGAATTTAAGATATATTAAGAGATTAAACATATTTTTATAGATTGCTCAGAATGCATAAAAATGTCTATTGAGAAAAAAGGCAGTTACTTTATTATGGTCAGAATATTTTTGCCCAAGTCTTTAGTGTCCGTTTAGAAAACTTATTTGCAGTCACCCAGACATGCCCTATGGTGTGAGGGTGGAAGTGAATTGTTTTGAGGGCTTTTGTGTTGCAACCTATACAAGCTATCCTCTGCCTCTCGCCCACTGATGGCTGGAGATAGAACCCAACCCAATGTGACCCTGCAAGGATAAAGCTGAATATAAATGCACCATTAACAATTTAAAAGTGTAAATTATTTATTAAAAACATAATGAAATGGGAAATCCATCAATTTACATTTTAACTCATAATCTTAAGCGTTGTAGTTCTTATTTAAAAATTTTTATTTGAGACGCACCGATCAGATTTTCACTTTTGAGGTCCACTTCTGATCTTCCCTTGTTTGTAAAGCTTAATCTGCTGGAGTCAGTTTTAGCTAATTATGATTTCTCTTGAGAACAGTAAAAGGCTAAAAGGCTTTGGTGCAAGCAATTACCTTCAAAAGTCACATAATGAGTTAAATGAAGTCCACCTGTATGCAATCTAAGTGTCACATGATCTGTCAGTATAAACACACCTTTTCTAAAAGGCTCCAGAGACTTCAATGCCGCAAAGCAACAGGCATCACACCATGAAGACCAAGGAGCTCTCCAAACAAGTCAGGGACAATATTGTTGAGAAGTAAAAGTCAGGGTGGGGTTATAAAACATATCCAAATCTTTGTTGTTCCCAAGGAGCACCATCAAATCCATCATCTTCAAATGGCATGTGGGCGATTTCCCAAATGTTTTGAGGAAGGTGGTCTGATCAGATTGAATTTCTCGGCCACCAAGAAAAAAAGCAATTTCTGGTGCAAGCCCAATACATCCCTTCATCTCAAGAACACCATACCCACAGTGAAAAATGGTGGTGGCAGCTTTATGCTGTGGAGATGTTTTCTAGCAGCAGGGACTGGGAAACTGGTCCGAGTCGAGGGAAAGATGGATGGTCCTAAATAGCAGGATATTCTTGAGCAAAACCTGTGTCTGTCTGCCTGTAATTTGAGGCTGGGACAGAGGTTCATTTTCTAGCAGGACAATTACTTGGAGCATACCGCTAAAGCAACACTCTAGGGGTTTCAGGAGAAACATTTAAATGTGCTGGAATTGCCTAGTCAAAGTCCAGACCTCAATTCAGTTGAGACTTAAAGAACCTTGTTCACAAGTGAAAAACCATCCAAAATGAAAGAGCTGGAGCAGTTTTGCTATGAGGAATGGGCAAAATCCCAATTGCAAGATGTGGCGAGCTCATAGAGACTTATCCAAAGCGACCTGCAGCTGTAACTGCTGCAAAAGGGGGCTCTACAAAGTAAGAAATTTACGACCCCGGCCCCTAGTGACCCCATCCCTATCAAGAGAGGGGGCTACAAAAAAAATAAAAAAAGGGTCCAAACGAGTCTACCACCACAGAAAATCACCGCCACTGCAACATCAGCCCAGGGAAAACCGACCAACCAGCTCAGCTCCACCGTCACCGCTTGGCCAATCCAAATGCCGGCAACTATACATCTAAAAAGGGATTTATTTTTGCAGGTCGCTTTGTATTACGAATTAGAAAAAGGTGGACCAATGATTCAGCCAGACACAGAACTGAAAGATTAAAAAGTTTATTCAGCCACAGGAAAACGTCACTCAGGTTAAACTCCACACAGCTTCCAGGAATCACTGAAGCAGAAAGAAGGATTAGTGACTTGTAGTTTCTCCAAATCTTGCAGGGATCAGAAAAGTCATTAACCTGTTCTTGTCTTGGGTTAAACTTGAAACCCAGAGGGGAAACCTCAGTGGGTAGAAGGCAGGGATCTCCACAGCGCAGGTGAGAGAGACAGGTGACTTTTGGCTGAATAATCCAAGGGCTAGGCTGATTCAATAATCCAGGGACAGAAACAAGGTCAATGATCGGAACAAGAGACGTCAGGCAAAGGGCAGGCAGAGGCATAAATCAGATGCAAGAAACAGGGTCAAAACCAAAATCCAAACAGTCCGACAAGGGGCAGGTAGAGGCAAAAATCCAAGAGGCAAGGCAAGGTCAAAACAACGATCAGTCAGGAAGGAACGCTGGATATCTACTCATACGATGGCTTTCAAAAATCTGGCACCGTCTGCTTGTCAGAGTCAGTATATATCAGGGAAGACACAGGTGCTTGGAATGCCACAGATTGCACTGCACTGCAGCAGTCACCAGGTGCATCTCATCTGCTGATTGCAGCCAGGGAGACAGGGTAGAGCAGACGTGGCAGAATCATAACAGCTTTGGATAACCCACCCCACCACCACTACCACCACCACACATGCTGCAAGCCCTATGTAGCAACCCCCAACCTGGAGTCCTGACACCCCCACTCCCCTGGACACAAGTAAACACGCGGCCACACCAGCCGGGTATCAGCACCTGAGCCGACCAACCGCCCCAGGCGCAACCTGCCAGCCACCCTAGTGCAGCCACAAGAAGCACTCCAACACATACCACCCACCTAACCAACCGCGACCGCAGCCCAGTGCCAGGCCGGGGACCAACCCCACAGGAGGAAGCAGCGGAGGAAGTAGCAGAGGAAGGCCACCACAACTCGCCAAAGACCAGGCACTCCACCAAACCCACACCACACACCACATGCCAGAAGCGTCCCACTGATCCCCAGCCCCAACAACCAGTTTGGCGATTGAAGAAGCGGCAGAGCCCCAATAAAGAGGAATCAGCCAGAAGCGCGTAGAAGCGACTGAAAGCTTAGGCTGACTCCAACAAAGAGCATACCAGCCAGCCCAGCACAACAAGAATACATAGTGCAAAAGAGGGCTCACGACCAGCATGCCCAACACTCCCAGACCCATGAGTGGAACCAACAGAGCAACCAGTCCCCAATACCCCCTGTGGCCCTGTCCTCCAGCCCGGTACCGGACAACAGTCACAACCAGGCCTGTAAGTGTCACTGAAATGACTTATGCGTAAAAGAAATTAATATTTTATTCCAACAAATAAAATATTTTGGTTGTAAATAGTTGTGGTTCACGTAGTGAAAAGATGTTTCTTTGTATGCATAAGACGTGTTAATCTTGCCAGAAAGTACTATTTTTCTTGCACTGCTATTATTGCGAGTTTGAAAAGCTGCAAGATTTGCATTTGCAAAAGTATGAAGATGACTTTGAGTTAAATGCAGCAGCGTGGTTTATTCACGATCTGTACGAGGGATTTGTTATAATTGTTTTGTAATAGTCCTGCAAACTTGTCATTTATTGCGCTCTAATTGTAAGGAATATTAATCTGACAATATTATTTAATATTAATATTTTATCAAATAATATTTCGGTCTGTTAAGGGTTGTATTGTGAGTACCAGCCCAGTAAGGCGATGGTATTAGGACAAAATAGAAAGGTGTAAGACGAGCTCTGACATTATTGAATAGCATAAACTCTGCACACACATTGAATGAATTCACACAATTTCTTAAAATACAAGAATTTATTAACAAAAATAAGTCGACTCAAAGTCAAACATATTTCAATCAACAAACTCTTTACTATGCTAAAACAATCCAACTAACTACCAAGCAGAATTAAAGAATGACGAAGACTAATGGGGTATGTACACTATAAACAAGTTGATTGAAAAAGATTAAAAATCATGACCAAAAGAGTGATGCAACATTACCATGCAATGTTATTTATGTTTGAGAACCAAGGATTATCTTGAAGAATCTGCAAATGAAGTTAAGTTAGTCTTCTAACTAACTTAGGCAATAGTCAGCAAACGTTTAGACAACCATTCACAATGCAAAATCAGATAAAATATTATTTTAATAGAATAATGTTTTAAAGAATGATCTGCTGAATAAAACCAACCTTCTGGATGACTAATTCTCAACGGTGTCTAATTAGTTGCCTTTATTTATTAAATAATATTTAAGGAAATATTTTGGAAAAGAGCCAAATCTTTCTGGAGAAATGGGGCTTAATAGCGTTTACTTAGTAATCAGATTTAGTAAAATAATGTTTAGGGACTATTATTCACTAGCTTGAAAACTAACAACCTTCCTGTTAAATATTCTGTAGCAGCAAGCATGTGTTCTTACTGGTTAGCGTTGAGCTAACAAAGGAGGCTGATAGCTTAGCACCAGGATCAAACACACACCTTTAAAATACCAGGGTTAATAAAAGGGTTAAAATGCTTAAGCGCGGACGGCGCGTTATGATCAAACTTCTGTTTAAAAATCACCCTTTTAATAAAGTTTGTCTTAACTTTAAAAACACACGAACACAACCTGAGCATGTGTGCTGCAGATAGCCTGCTAGCACTAAGATAGCAGAGTTTCACACAAACAAACTTCATAAAATGAAAAACGTTTAGATCATTTCATCCTAACCGTTATTCTTATTTTTCTGCCCAAACCTAACCTCTGACCATGGTGAGGAAACGTTGTCCAAGGGGCGAAGTTTGAAGAAACGTCCACAGTCAACAAGCTTTCAGCTAACCTGACCTCCGGAGCTGTGGCTTGAAAGACGGCTCGTTCTGTCCGTCAACCAGCTGTTCATTACCGTAACCACGGTGATGTGGGCCGTTGTCCTTCCTTCAGACTAGGCTTGTAGAAACAGCTTCCCTACTGGAGACTTCTCTGCGACACAGTTTCGGCAGGCCTCAGAGAGAAAGTAAGCAATGCTTATACCTTAATTTCCCCTCTTTATGAATGAAATCACCGGGTACACAAAAGGTGCTTCAGTCATACTTAACTTTGCATATGATCGTGTGATCTTATGACACTCCTGGATCCAGTTTGAAGAGTGTATGCCTTTTTGCCAGCAAAAGACACTAGCGCGCTTTGGCATCATTGGTAGTCTGCTGCTACACATCCCCGCACCCCCCCACCCCCACCCCCACCCCACCCACCCACCCAACCACACCACACCAACCCTGAGGCAGCCTCTAATCCCACCGAACCGAAAACGAAAGGCCAGCCCAAATGCGAACCCCAAGCCGGCTTAACGAGGTACATGCAGCCCTCCATTAACAAATAACCCAAAACCACCTGTGCCAGCCAGGCAGCCGAGCAGACCTCGCAATGCACCGCACCTGCCCACCACCGGCCCAGCAAACCGAAGAGTGCCACAGAAAGGCCACAGGAAAACCTGTACCCGCACCCCCTCCCAGACGTGGAACCACCAACATCCACGCCAGCCAAGCAACAACAATAGAGCCAAGCCAAACGACCGCTCCCCCCAAGCCTATGACAAAGCAACATCGACACTTCACATCCTTCCATACACCCGCAGGGACACTGTGAAAATGGCCAACCCAAAGCACACACCACCTACCAGGAACCACACAGCAGACAGGCAAACCCCACCCCAGTACAAGGCCAGGAAGCTGGATGCAACCACAGAGCCCAGCAACATCCATCCCAGCTCCAGGCTCAATAGGTTTGGTGGGAGCAGTGACAGTTATAAAGCCTAACAGCTGCTGAAAGGAAGAACCTACGATAACACTCCTTTATGCAACTAAGATGCAGCAGTCTTTCACTGAAGCAGCGGTAGGAGACATTGTCCAAGAGCGATGTTAAAGTTACTAGAGTTCCTAGGTCTCCCACAACCTGCAATGGGTCAAGAGGCATTCTAGGACAGAGCTGGACCTTTCCCATTATGTATCACAATTAATGTACAATCACATTTAGTAAATTAGAATATGTGTTTCAGTGAGGCCGTTTGTCAGATTAAAAGCACCTTTTAAAAATAACAAGCTTAAGCAGGTATTAAACATACTTTCCATTAAGCCCACATTTTTATATTAAAAATAATTTTTTATTGGTCTGATGTAATATTCTAATCTTAAACGTTGTGTTTTCATTAGCTGTAATCAGAAAATCATCAGAAAAATCAACAGAAAAAAATGTTAAAAACAGTCATTTCATAATATTTCAGTGGAGTCACACTTTAATGCATAACAATTTAGGTTGACATGCTCTAAAACCATGAAATCAGTGGAAATGATGCAAAAGAGATGACAACAGTGACCTCATTACTAAGGTGACCTTCATGTGTGCTCATGCACATTAATGTAAATACTATAATAAATTTTTTGGTTTCTAAAACGTAGATATAATTTTATTTAAAAATTCAACAACAATCGTGCAGCTTTAATCCATGCACTGCACCTGAAGCCATTGGGATCAAACATGTTAACACAGTATGTTAACATGTTGCTAATAACGGTGAGATTAAGAGATTAAATGTTTATTTACAGTGAGACCAAAGTGATTTTCCGCAGTCATGAGGACAAAACCCCTTTTTCAGGACAAAAGGAAGCCTGGCGCCTGAATTACAAGATATCCATCACCAGTTCTGGACTAACGTTTTGGGTCAAGATAAGCTAATACTTAGTACAAAATGCTGTAAAAAAGCAAATTGCATATTTTTGACATTTTAACCTATATCAGTAAAAAAACCAATACATAATTGTATTTTAGATGCTTTAATATCCAAAAAAACCTTGAACTGAGAGATTTCTTTAAACTTATCTGGATATTACAGCTTGAGTCTTTTGTGGTAAGACTGATATACAGGTAATCTCAAAAAATGTAAATATCCTGAAAAAAGTGTAATATGTCCCAGCAAGTAAAACTCATATATGACATAGATTCCTTACATATAGAGTGAACGTCTTCAAGCCTTTATTTCTTGCATTTATGTTGATTATGGCTTACAGATAATAAAATTAATTAAAATTAATAAAAATATTACATAGGATCAATAAGAAAGGATATTTTAAACAGAAATATCAGAATTATGAAACATATGTTCATTTCTATGCTCTCAATACTTGGTTGGGCCTCCTTTTGCATAATTACTGCATCAATGCTGCGTTGCATGGATGTGATCAGTGGCTCTGCTGAGGTATAATCAAAGCCCAGGGTGCTTTGATAGCAGCCTTGAGGTTAAGGTCAGGCGAGTTTGTTGGTCAATCAGGCATAGTAACACCATGGTCATTAAATGCGCTCTTTGTACCTTTGTGGGGAGGGGTGCACATTAACGAGCTGCACCTGGTAGTTGAGCTTTGGCTCCTGGGGCTCGAAGCTCTGTCGGCCCACCACCTGCAAAGAGGAACGGATCAGGTGCCATGCAAGTTGGGTAGCAGGCGAGGTTGGGAGCCTTTCCTTTATACAGAAAGAAAGAATAATTCCAAGCAGCATAACCTGACTTAAGGCACATGGAATGTCACCTCACTTGTGGGTAATGAGCTAGAGCTGTTGTATGATTTTGAGCGGTATCAGATCAGAATCAGAATCAGCTTTATTTGCAAGTTCGTACATACAGCAAACAAGGAATTTGACTCCGTTACACTTTGCTCTCAAGGTTTCTTTTTTGTTTTTTGTGTTAGAAGATACAGGGGTTGGACAATGAAACTGAAACACCTGACATTTTAGTGTGGGAGGTTTCATGGCTAAATTGGAGCAGCCTGGTAGCCAGTCTTCACTGATTGCACATTGCACCAGTAAGAGCAGAGTGTAAAGGCTCAATTAGCAGGGTAAGAGCACAGTTTTGCTCAAAAAATTGAAATGCACACAATATTATGGGTGACATACCAGAGTTCAAAAGAGGACAAATTGTTGGTGCACGTCTTGCTGGCGCATCTGTGACCAAGACAGCAAGTCTTTGTTATGTATCAAGAACCACGGCATTCAGGGTAATGTCAGCAGACCACCAAGAAGGACGAACCACATCCAACAGGATTAACTGTGGACGCAAGAGGAAGCTGTCTGAAAGGGATGTTCGGGTGCTAACCCGGATTGTATCCAAAAAACATAAAACCACGGCTGCCCAATTCACGGCAGAATTAAATGTCCACCTCAACTCTCCTGTTTCCACCAGAACTGTCCGTCGGGAGCTCCACAGGGCCGGGCTGCAATAGCCAAACCTTTAGTCACTCATGCCAATGCCAAACGTCGGTTTCAATGGTGCAAGGAGCGCAAATCTTGGGCTGTGGACAATGTGAAACATGTATTGTTCTCTGATGAGTCCACCTTTACTTTTTTCCCCACATCCGGGAGAGTTACGGTGTGGAGAAGCCCCAAAGAAGCGTACCACCCAGACTGTTGCGTGTCCAGAGTGAAGCATGAAGCGTGGATCAGTGATGGTTTGGGCTGCCATATCATGGCATTCCCTTGGCCCAATACTTGTGCTAGATGGGCGCGTCACTGCCAAGGACTACCGAACCATTCTTGAGGACCATGTGCATCCAATGGTTCAAACATTGTATCCTGAAGGCGGTGCCGTGTATCAGGATGACAATGCACCAATACACACATCAAGAATGGTGAAAGATTGGTTTGATGAACATGAAAGTGAAGTTGAACATCTCCCATGGCCTGCACAGTCACCAGATCTAAATATTATTGAGCCACTTTGGGGTGTTTTGGAGGAGCGAGTCAGGAAACGTTTTCCTCCACCAGTATCACGTAGTGACCTGGCCACTATCCTGCAAGAAGAATGACTTAAAATCCCTCTGACCACTGTGCAGGACTTGTATATGTCATTCCCAAGACGAATTGACGCTGTATTGGCAGCAAAATGAGGCCCTACACCATACTAATAAATTATTGTGGTCTAAAACCAGGTGTTTCAGTTTCATTGTCCAACCCCTGTATGTATTTATGTACATAAGGATATATGCAGAATATACAGGAGTTGGACAATGAAACTGATCCTATTGGATGTGGTTCGTCCTTCTTGGTGGTATGCTGACATTACCCTGGATACCGTGCCACCATTGAAACCGACGTTTGGCATTGGCATGAGTGACTAAAGGTTTGGCTATTGCAGCCCGGTCGTGTATATGGACCCTGTGGAGCTCCCGATGGACAGTTCTGGTGGAAACAGGAGAGTTGAGGTGGACATTTAATTCTGCCGTGAATTGGGCAGCCGTGGTTTTATGTTTTTTGGATACAATCCGGGTTAGCACCCGAACATCCCTTTCGGACAGCTTCCTCTTGCGTCCACATTTAATCCTGTTGGATGTGGTTCGCCCTTCTTGGTGGTCTGCTGACATTACCCTGAATGCCGTGGTTCTTGATACATAACAAAGACTTGCTGTCTTGGTCACAGATGCGCCAGCAAGACGTGCACCAACAATTTGTCCTCTTTTGAACTCTGGTATGTTAGCCATAATGTTGTGTGCATTTCAATATTTTGAGCAAAACTGTGCTGTTACCCTGCTAATTGAACCTTCACACTCTGCTCTTACTGGTGCAATGTTTAATAAATGAAGACTGGCTACCAGGCTGGTCCAATTTAGCCATGAAACCTCCCATACTAAAAGGTGTTTCAGTTTCATTGTCTAACCCCTGTATATGCAATACACACATATACAAAGGTGGAATTGGGACTTCAGTATGATGTTGTTTGGTACTCTATTAAATGTTCATCAGAGAAACAGCCTGGGAGAAGAAACTGTCTCTGTGGCGGCTGGTTTTTGTAAACAGTGCTCTGTAACGACGGCCTGAGGGTAGTACTCTAAACAGTTTATGTGCAGGGTGTGTGGGGTCTGCAGAGATTTTTCCAGCTCTTTTCCTGACCCTTGACCTGTATAGAAATAGTTGGACTGACTTCTATGCACAGATTGGACCATGGAACCCAACTACTGGAGAGGGGCTGGACTCCCTCTTACTCCGTAGTTGCCCCGGGAGAGAGGTGTTAGGCAAGGTTTAAGATACTCACAAGCCTCTGGCTGAGTGGCCGGATTTTGGAGTTAAAAAACCCAAATGGGTGGTGAGGGTGAGTTTAGAACATCTGGTGGAGGAACCTGTCCAAGTGATCTATAATTCATACCTTCGGGAGAATTTCTTATCGGTTGAGGACATGTAATCTGAATAGACCATAAAGCAAAGAACCCTGGCATGAGGGTAATTCAGAGAGGTTATGGAGAGAGAGTTTTGGTTGCCCTCAAGGATGTTCTGGAAGACTGTCTGGTGACTTAGAAAGGGAAAATAGGGACCATGCCAAGCTGTGTGGGCTTTCGGGGGGACTGCAGACCCGACTTAGAACATCGCCGGATGGTGGAAGGGGCACTTTGAAGATTTATTCAATGTAGTCACCAGGTCATCTGTGAAGGAGGTAGAGCCTGAAGACTATGATTACATCAACTTGGTAGAGGTCGCTGAGGTAGTTGAAAAGCTCTGTATTGTAGCCAATGTTTAGTCTGTGCGTAGTGGGTGTTGATCCACTGACTCCAGTACCCAGTCCACTCCTTGTGAAGCTCCCCCAAGCTTTTGAATGGATTTTGCTTGACAATCCTTTCAAGGCTGAGGTTATCCCCGATGCTGGTGCACCCTTTCCTGCCTAATGTTTTCCTTCCTCTGAACTTTACATTAACATGCTTGGATACAGCACACACAATCAGCTTATATACAACTGTCAGTGCGGCGAAGAGAGTGACTGAAACATTGCGCGTCCTCGCGACCAGTTGCTCGGAGCAGTGTGTTACACTGCAGAGCAGTTTATTGTGTGACACCATGTACATAATTGTAAAAATTGAGCTTTGTGCGGACATGTCCAGCCATCGCAGCGCATCGTGTGGTGCGGCCTCGATGTGGCGGGGATGTTTGGTGCAGGCGCTGTGTGCGGTGCTTGTGCTGTGCGTGTCTTCGGCTTTTCGGCGGTGGAGCTCTCTTTTGGGGTTGTGCCCCTGTGGGGAGGCAATTCATGGCATTTGTGTTTGATATCTGTTACCTGGTTGGGGATGGGCCAGTGGAGAAATTCATGTTGGCCTTATGGGTGATGGGAGGTTCATGGGGTTGCCATTGCACATCATTCAGGGGTTAGGACTGTTTTGTCCTGCGGCGGCTCTGGTTGGCTGCCTTCATTTAGACAGGGTGGACACCTTTTGTTTTTATTTGTTTTTGGCCCCATCTCTGGATGGGGTCAGGGGTCATTGGGGGCCGTGGTCGGGGTGAAAGGCCGTGGGTCATTCGGGTTTGGGAAATGCCGGTCCTAGTCTGGACTGGTGGATGAGGCGGTCTGCCTGTCATACCACCCCGGTATGACCCCCGGACCTTGCATCTCTGGTGTATCGGTACATGGACCTGGGAGTACATTTCCTGGGGTCAGAGCGGGCCCGATTTACTTCTGAGCAGGCTAGATCACTCTTAACACACCACACACAGCAGGAATATGTCATTGGATTATCTCAAGAGTTATCCCGATGATCAGGGCATGTCGAATAGGGAAGATCAGGTCAAAAATCGGCATAAAAATCCTGCAGTGTGTACCAGACTGCTTCATATCACGTTGTGACATTTTATTTTACATTTTGTACTTTATTGTATCATATCACATTGTATTGTTGCTCATTTCATAATAGTACTTTGTATTCTATCACACTGTATCTCATTGTATGTTATTTTATCAACTCATAACTTTTAATTTACCATTCTACCTTATTGTATCATACCATGTTGCATTGCATTGTATTTTTTGTATCATATTATGTGACACTAATAATTTTAGTTTCCGTCTGGCCCTCTATACACAGCACTTTTCCAGAGGAAACAAAGCTTTGTTGCTTTGTTTCCTCTTTGCCAGAGGAAACAAAGCAAGCATCACTGATTCGCCGCCATGCTTTACTGATTTTTTCAGTGAATAATTCAGTCTTCCTCCACCAACTATAGTCTATCACTGAACCCTTATCAGAGGAAGTTTCAGTTTTGATTGACCGCTCAGAATCCCAAAACCTCTTTGGCCTGTTTTACACAGTTGTGAGCCAGCTGTGGCATCCACAACATCTTGCAGTTCCAGTTTATATCTCTTCAGCATTTAGTACGGGCCTTACTGTGGAAACTGAAACTTAAGTAGTTGCTGACACAAGTCTTGCCACAGGAGGGTTTTTGACCATCTGCTCCTCAGGAATCTGGTAGCGGCCATTGATAGTTTCCTCTTTCTTCCACCAGGTGGCGCAGCCACTGTTAGTTTAACTTGAAAATTGTGAACTATGCTTTCAGCTATATCTCTAGGAGCATTCGGGGACTTTGCTATCTCTTTGTATCCATTTCCTTGTTTGTGCAAGGCAATGATCTCTTCTCTGAACTTTTTCAAACATTGTCTTGACTTAGCCATAATTTAACATGTGATGAAATGTTAGTGTCAACAGTCCAGGTATTTCAGTTGTTTGTCTTAACAAGAACACACAAAGTAACAAATGAAGCCCTTGAATGCAATGTGCGCAGAATATATCTAAGTGCATCTATCTCTTTCCGTCTGTCTGTCTGTTTACCTATTCATGAATGTTGTTTTGCTTATTGCTTTTTTTGAAAAGCTGCCTTCAATAATTTCCCATGTATTCACATAGAGAAATAACTAGCCATAAAACCTTACAAGAATAAGTTCAAACAATGCAAAGGATGAGACAACATTTTCTTCAGTACTGAGCACCTAAGTAATAATGCTGTTGCCTACAGAAACCTGGCTTTTCTTTTTGAGAGTAACTTCAATGTATTTCTAAGAACAAACTTAATATGTTGGTAAAATATTTTTTTACAACTGCATAATGTCGATGTCACAGGGCCACATCTACCAAGCAAGTCAAGTCAAGACATGATCTTTATACCGAGTCGATTGGAATACGGGGCTAACAACGACCAATAATGGTGCTGATTACTGACAGGGTAACGGTGGAAATTGGACTACTGCTGGTCAGCAAATAAGAAGAGCAAGATGTGTCTGCAAGCAGAGAGAGAGGAAAGGCAAGAGTCTATGACTTAGAGTGGTGACTTAAATGTTGGAAGTACGACAGAAAAAGCTTGTAGGTTGGATGACATGAGAGGAGGAAGGTGGACATACTGTGTCCTCAGGAGGCCATGTGGAAAGGTAGCAAGGCTAGCAGTTTAGCAGGGTTCAACATGTTCTACCATGGCGTGGATGGGAAAAGAAATGGTGCAGAAATTATCTTGAAGGAGGAGTTTGGCAGGAATGTTCTGGAGGTGAAAAGAGTGTACTTTGTACATTACGAACAAAACTTTTAACTCTGAAGGAACTGCAAGATACAGCGCATGGGTGGGAGAATCAGTATCATGCAGTTGAGATTTTTTTCTTCATCAGGAACAGGGAAGCTGGTCAGAGCTGATGAGAAGATAGATGAAGCTAAATACAGGACAATCCTGTTAGAGGCTGCAAAAGACCTCATCCAGGGTTGGAGGTTTGCCTTCCAGCAAGACAATGACCCTAGGCATACGCCCAGAGCTACAATAGGTTTAGATCAAAGCATTTTAATGTCTTAGAGTGCTCTAGTCGAATTACAAACCTCTAGCCAGTTGAGAATCTTTGGAAAGACATGTAAATTGTTCAGATATGTTCTCCATCCAATTTGACTGAGCTTGGACTGTCTTTCAAAGAAGAAATCTTCAGTCTGTGGGTGTGCAAAGCTGCTGGAGACACACCTGAAAAGACTTGCAGCTATAATTGCAATTGTAAATTACTAATTAAGTATTTAACATGATATTAGAGTACAAATTCATCAGATATTAAACTTGATTGACTAGTGCTAAAAAACTTAATGAGAATGCCTCCCGCTTCTTTATGGTGTATCCTAACTATCTTGCTCTTTTTAAATGTAAAGATAATGACTGGATTTACACAAGAACTGTTGGACAGTTTGTGTCGCAGATATTTCTACCTTTTCTCAGGTCAGCGAGGCTGCAAACGCACAAACTGCTGTTGCAAGCAGACATTCATAAGCCCAGCCTCGGTGGGCAGTAGCAGACAACAGGATCCAGATGTGACCATAACAATTCTGTTTCATAACCATCCTGTGACATACCGATGCGCACACACAGGGGGTGTGGTGTCACGTGGCCCGAGTGCAGTTAAAAACCGACAGAGGGACGGACAGGAGAGACTCAGAGACAGAGAGACCAGCAACAGATAATCACTACCTGCACAGAGACGATGGACACAGCTTACAAGAGAGTAAATGGAAACTGCAGCCCAGAGGGAGAGACGGGAGAGCCGGGCACAGGGGTAAAAATATAAAACTTGCTATATCTCACTTTTTCCTTACTCTCATCAAACTAATTCACCTATTTTTCACATGTTCTGTTTTCTGCGATTTGATTTTAAAATACTTTTGGAGCAAAAAAAAGCAACATTTTGATCCTAATAGTTGGAAAACTCCCATTAAAGCAAAAGCCAAAAGAGAGATGTGCTTTTTGCGCCATGAATAGAAGGCAAAACAGCTGATGTGAGTGAAAAACAAACAATGCTCTGTTTCCCGCACAATCAGATCTAAAAACAACACTGTCAGGAGCGTATAGCACCTGAAATTCTGCTCCTAAAATACTCCTTTCCTAATTCTTTCAATTCTTTAAAATTTTGATATATGAGTGCTGCTTCAGCAATAAACATTTATTTTCAGCTTTTAAAATGTAAAAAATTCCTGATTTTTTCCAGCATGTCTCAGATCTACACTGCAGAAGGAGAAGCTGGGGTAATATGGGGTAATGTCAGCGATGCCGGGGTCAGATTCCAGAGGTTAAAATGTGTGAAGGCTCCTTTAGGTCGGCTCTTGAATTTCGCGGCTCAGAATGAGATTTTCCGCTCACTCTTTTAGCAAATATAAAATGAAAATTAAATCTGATCATTAAAAAAATAACAAAAACTAAACTCTGAGATCCAGTAAAGATGAAGAGGTTGGGGGGATTGTTTTGCTTATTCTTCCCAGAGGAGAAAAAACTCATATCTGGAAGAAGACACCAGCAAGAAGTCGGAGGTGATCTCCTGCATCTTTTCCCTAAAGGAGGAGGTCGGTGCTTTAGCCAAGGCCCTGCGGCTCTTTGAGGTAAAAAGTGAATCTTAATCTCTGTCTAATACATTATCTGAATATTTTTCCTCGGGATACGTGGAAATGAGTATTCATAGCTTAAAGGAATTGTTCACCAATTAAGTTTCTGCTGCAGAAAATAAAATATGTCTAGACCACTTTAACTCTGCAGAAACCGGTCCTTTAAAGACTCGAACCGAGAAACTTGATGACGCACTCTCGGACCTTGTGACGTCATAAAGTTACAGATTAACAAGAAACAAAACAGGGCACACATGCAGAAATTGCATTTGAACTTTTTGACATAATTCCTACGGCATCACAAGTTTTAAAATTATACTTTTTTAAATAGTACTTTTTTTTACTGTTTTGAAATAGGGTAAAGATAAAGATGCTGAAAAGTTATTTTGTGTTGTTTTTGTATCCCTTTTTAAGAGCTTTAAAGTGTTAAATCTCTTTTGTTTGAATATCAGTCATGTGCAAACAGCAAGAAGCTCTCATCCACAAACTTTTGCCCTGCAGGAATTCTGTTTTGTTAACACACAGGTATCCCAGACAATATTCCTCTCGCACCTGATGTTCAGCTGAAAGCTTTTGCAGACAAAGCCTTCTGAAATATTTGTGTTCATTTAAACAGTTAATGAGTAGAAAGAAAGCCTGCTATACACTGTGATTGACTTATTAATTTTTTTATTAAAGTCTAATAGAAGCTGATATATTAAAGTTCTATACGATAGGTTTGGATCCCAAATTTCCCACAGTGCAACATTTTTATAAGGCATTTTTCTTCTTAATAATGACCCAGGAGTATAATATCTGTGTCAGTCAGAATAAGAACAGGTATGAGGCCTTTATTTGCTAAATTTAGGGGCTTCTCTAAATACATAAAGATATCCACCAAACCCAAGTTTAAACCATCTAGCTGTGGATCTGTGGTGGAGTGGAAGAATTTGGAAATAGTCCTTTTTCATTAGTCCATCCACCAGTGCTACTGGCAATGAAGCAGCCCCACAGCATAATGCTGCCACCACCATACTAAACAATTCCATTTTGGCTTTAAATATTAACGTGTTGCACTATAACTTCAATGTTTTGTTTTTATATACATATTTTAAATACCAGAGCAACCTATTTTATGTACGTATTCAAATAAATATTGCTGACAACCAGTGCCTGGATCCAATACTGGCTGCAAAACAACACCAAAGCATGATGCTGCCACCACCATACTTGACACTAGCTTCAGTATTCTTAAGTTTGAAAGCCTCACCTTGACTCCCCAGAACACACTTCTTGTCAATGTGATTAAATGCTCTATTTGTGTCTAGTCGAAAAATTCAACTTTTCCCCAGAGGGTATTAGGTTTATTCATGTAAGCAGCTGCAAATTTCACCCAAGCTTGATGATACCGAAGCAGAAGTTTCTTTCTTGATCAGCACCCTCTCAGTTGAGGGTAAAGTGAAACTAGTGTTAGCGTGGACAGTGACTCCGGTGTTCCAGGAGTATTCAGTTCATGGTGTATGTATGTACAGATGATGGGATATATACATACACTGTACAAATGTCTGATATCTTTAGGTCAGTTTGGATACCAAAATGAATAATTCTTTTGAGATGTTTTTGCATTACATCCTTTAAATCTTGAAATTCACGTACACAAAAATTATTTGTTGGCTTCAGGGTATGTCAACCAATTTTGCACATCTGGAGACTAAATTGTTTTGTCAAGGCTTGTTTGCAAAATATCTCAGGTTCAGTCAGATTGGACAGAGGTCATCTACAAATATTAAGTATCATGTCTGGCAAAGGATTTTAAAATAAATTTCAGTCTGTACTTTGACTAGGTCATCCAAACACAAATACGCTTTGATCTTAGCCATTCCATTGTATCTATGGCTGTATGTTTAGGGTCGTTGTCCTGTTGGAAGGTTAATCTTCACTCAGTCTTAATTCTTTGCAGCCAACATGTTTTCTTCCTGAACTATTCTGAATTTAGCTAGATTGATCTTACCATCAGCTCTGACCAGCTTCCCTGTCCCTGCTAAAGAAAACCATCTCCACAGCATCATGCTGCCACTACCAGGCTTTACTGTTGGAATGGCGTGTTCTGTATTTAGTTTGATTATTAAAAGTGCTCTTAAAACAGAATACAGCACAGGTTGTGCTTAAAAACAGAATTTCAAATACATTTTTGTGTGAATTATGTTCTTAGACTTTCTTTAGACTTTCTTCCTTTTTATATATGATTTTAAAACAACATATGACTAATTCTGAGATAAGCTGCAGTCACAAAGACTGAAAGTCAAGTGTTTTTTTTTTTTATTCTTGGAAAATAAACTTCTGAGTACGTGACGGTATGACTTTGCCTGAGTAAACACTGATTGGCAGATAAAGCTTGTGTTGCTGTGTTTGTGCTGGGAAAAAAAACTCCAAACTCTCTGCAGCAAATCATAAAAAAACAACTAATAAATCATGTTTTGGATTTACTAAAAGCTTTCAGGTATTTATAAGTGAAAATGTGGGCATTTTGGCTCTCATCAATTTGGCACAAGAAGCAGCTGTAAAATTCAAGATGCTTGATGAACCTATGAGCTGCTTCCATGCTGATCCTCCCCCTGCTCCACCCCCTGCTCCTCTTCATTCTCTACATACTCTGTAAAACAGGCTAAATTTCCCCCAAACCATAAAGACAAAAGTCACTACCTACTGATCTGATATAAGATGGTTCCACCCTAACACACATTAAGGCCAGTCCTCTGATGTAAACAGCTTTGAAGAGAAAATTCTTCCACGTTTCTCCTGCTCTGTGGAGCCATATGGCAGCTATCATGTGTTCATGCTGGTGTCTAATCTTTTTCATTCAAAAGCTCAAAAATGAAAACTTCCTAACTACTAATCTGCCCGGGTACTCCTGCGACTCGACAGCTCGATTTACTTGTTACGCCGAGTCATGCCAGAGGTCAACCTTGCCCTTGCAGCTTTCAGGCTGAGGCGACAGCATAGTTGAAGAAAAATCAGCAGTGACCCCTGTATCATGCTGGTTGCAGGATTTAACACTAGCTAATGGCACAAGCAGTAAAGTACATTGTTTTTGGTCAAAAGCAGCAAATTCAGTTCTGTTTTTAAACTTTTTTTTTTTACTTCTAGTTTTATAAGAAGACAGAAAAGGTAATGCACTTTGCTTAGGATGCGCATAGTTGTGTAAGTTGGAATTACATTTTTCTAAGGTAAATTAATGAATATATCAACTTTGACTTATTATTAAGCATGCTAACACTCACAACCAAGAGAAACATAAATGCATGGTCCCAATGGAATACACTTAAACATAGAAAAGGATCCAGATGGGGGTAGTTTAGGGGCCCTCTCACGCCTCTTCTTTTAGGCCTATAGCAGAAAGAGAACAACATACTCCCTCTTCCCTCCCTCAAATGTTGCGTAAACAAGAAAGCACCCACAAACAATGATTTAGCAGATGTGGTAGGTGTCTTGCATTTTGGCCATTTAGGAAAAACCTGAGAAAGCCCACCAGGAAAGTCTTGAAAACATCTGGTATAGGATTTTTGCTAAAGGAAGCAGAACATTTTTCATGCCATGGGGATGCGTTTCATTTTGTGAATGCTCTCTTTATGCACGTCTGGTTTGGTAGACTCAGTTTGCAGACAGAGTTCAAGGCTGGAGACAACAGGTGATGGTGCACTCCACGCATACTGATAAACCTCATGACTTTACTTATAGCACAACGCCCTCTAGTGGTGAAGGGAAAGCAGCGCTCCAGCAAATTTAGGTCATAATTGAATATTATGTTTCAATTCCAAATTATATACCTTCTGCAAATAAAGTCTACTCAAAGATTCTCTTTTAAACACTTGAAGGCTTACCTTTCCTTCTTTTTCTTTTGTGTAGGATAAGGGCATCAACCTGACACACATTGAGTCCCGTCCTTCGCGGATGAACAAAGAAGAGTATGAGTTCATCATCAGTGTGGATCCCAGCTGCTCTCAGGCCCTGGATGAGGTTATCGATTGCCTAGGCACACAGATCAGTGGCCATGTGCACGAGCTGTCACGCAACAAGCAGAACGACACAGGTTAGTTTGTGGGTAATTTTCCACCATTATGTAACCACAACATGAGTGTGCTTCTGAGGAAAGGTAAAGATGTATTAATGGGCAGACTTAAGGATTAGTTTTAAATACAGCTGAGTAGCCAGAAAATAATGCTTGCATTTCATGGGAGCTAACGTCTTGCAAAACTATAAATAAACTAAACACTTCTGAATTTAAAATCAGATATATTTTATTTGAGATATTTCAAAGCAAAACTGCCAGCTCTGTTGCCAATAAAGCAAAATTTTAAATCAATCTTTCCAGTTAAAGGATAAAGTTTTGATTCGATAACAAGCCTAAAATAAACTTGTCCTTGTAGATGTTGTTTGGGCTACATAACAAGAAAACATGCAATCTTATCGTGGCCGTGAAATTTTAAAACTTGCTTCTTTAGACCCACAGAGCCAACGTGGTTGAGAAAAGTCTAATAAAAGTGACATTATTACCACTGAAGTGTCTCATTTATTAACCACGGACAGTGCTGGGTGTTGGGCTGCGGCCAGACAACCAGTGTCGCCAGCAAGACTCATGTCCATTTGCCTCCATCCAGACCTCTTTATTAGTTGTTTCCAGAAACACATTAGTTTAGCTACTGAGGACCAACAGGCCTGGTTTAGACAGAGGACCTCTGTGTTTCACTCGGGTAGAGAGAACATGCCAAGGTCATGGCAGACTGAGACAGACAGGGCCACCATGGATCCCACTTGGGGCTCCGTGTAGACACCAAGGTCAACTGGTCAGGGTCAAGTTGGACATGGGGAATTTTACAGCCTGTTTTGGAGACAGGCTGTTTATAGATGAGCCTGATCTGGGTTCTGTTGTCCTTAAGAGGCCTCAGGCTGGACCACACGGCACAAATGTAGATTAATGACTGGTGCATAGTGTTTTCTGTGTGTCATAAATCTGAATAAATGAGCAAATGCCTCTCATGTACTTTTCTACTGCATCAAATGCTGCAGTACTTGTAGGCCGACCCAGTGCAAATACTGCCAATCGATAGCAATTTGTATTGCAGGGATTTATAGCACTGAAGAGATGGAAAATATGAAAGCTGTTCACAAATAACTGCTCAGATTAGATCGATTTAAAGAAATTATTAAAATTAAAATAAATGGTCCGCAATTACTCTTTTTTTTGGGAATTTCAACACTCCAATAAAATCTAAAAGGTAATATATATATATATATATATATATATACAGTATATATATATATATACACATATATATACACAAATATATACACGTGAAAAAAATAGGGCAGGGTATGAAAACCTATGTTTTTTAACATATTTCGACATATGGGCATTTAATATCACTTTCAACAATACTGAAATTTTCTAAATAATATAACTACACCATTTAAACTGAAGAAAGACATTTTAATAGCCCTTTTAAAGTGATTTGCAAAATGTTATTTAAACATTTTGGAGAGGAATAAATTAGAACACCCCCACCGTCTATTTAAGATCACCCTTAAAAGTAGACCGCAAGATGGTAAATAAAGTATTCAAAAACCCTACAATGTCATCATGGGATCTATATCAGGCAGGCCTGTACAATCAGAAAGAAACTGCAAATCTCCAACTTTAAAGGATGTGTGCAGCACTGGTGCCTATCTCCAACAGTCACTGGGTGAGAGGCAGGTTACACTCTTGACAGGTCGCCAGTCCATGACACGGCAACACAGAGACATAAAGGACAAACAACCATGTATAGACCCACTCACACCTTAGGGAAATTTTAGAGAGACCAATTAACCTGACAGTCATGTTTTTGGACTGTGGGAGGAAGCCAGAGTACTGAGAGAAAACCCACGCATGTGCAGGGAAAACATGCACACTCCATGCAGAAAGACCCCTGGCCAGGATTCAAACCCAGGACCTTCTTGCTGCAAGGCAACAGTGCTACTAACTGTTCCACCGAGCAGCCACTATCATGCTGTCCAACATGAATCCTATCATGTATGAGAGCGTGTTTGAAGAAAATGTGAGAACATCTGTAAAACCATTAATGATGAAGAAGAACTGAACCCTGAAACATAACAATGACCAAGAACAAACTGGTAAACCCGCCAAGGACTGGGTGAGAATAAGAAAATTGGAAGCCCTGGGGAGAGTAAAAGCCCAGATCTACGTGTCATTGAAATGCGGTGGGGTGACTTGAAATGACTGACCATGCAAACAACCCCTTAAACATCTCACAGCTGAAAGTGAGAAGTTGGGCAAACTTTGCTCAGACGGATATCAGAGACTGGTTGATGACTCCAAGAAGGATCCCTCTGAACTTATTTAAGGAAAAGGGGGTAAGAATAGGGGGTAGAATGTCCTCAGCTACAAATACATTTTTTCTATTATCTTTTGTTTAGTGAGTAAAACATGGATAAATTTGGTGTTTAAAAAATAAAAAACAAGGTCAGACCTAATTAGTTTAACATTTCTTAATCAAGAACCGAATATTTAATAGATTGTCCTAATTTTTTCACATGAATACTGGTTCACTACATGTTTTAATAAGTGTGCGGTTGTTCTTTCTGAATACTTAAAGGTTAACCATTCTAAAACCCATTTGAATAAAAAACATGATACCGTAAATCTCTTTATCCTTCAGTACCATGGTTCCCAAGGGACATCCAGGACTTGGACCGGTTTGCCAACCAGATTCTCAGCTATGGTTCAGAGCTGGATGCGGATCACCCTGTGAGTTCTGACTCATCCATCACCTTCTGTTTCGCCACATCCTACATCTTGCTTGCATGTTTGTGTAAACACACGTCCGTTCACACCCACGCGGCTCATAAAAAGCCGGGCCGCGAAGATGACAGGGTGCACTCCACCATCTATTGTAATGGAAAATATATGGACCCACAAATTGATGTCCTTGCTTTAATTGAGCCCCTGTAATTATAGATAATTGCTCCCTTTTGCCAGTGTCATTTAATCAAAATGGATTCGCTGTAAACTGAAAAACACTCCTCAAAGGCTTCATTTGAATATGCAAATGCAGACTCTTGTTAGAGATGGTGCGCATAATGCTGTCAAAGGCCACCGAAGGTTTCGCAGAGGATTTCCACTCTTTGATTTAGAGCATCAGTTCTAACAGGGCTTTCCCTTTGTGTGTTCAGGGCTTCAAAGATCCGGTGTATAGAGCCCGCAGGAAGGAGTTTGCGGACATCGCCTACAACTACAGACAGTAACTACTCCTTAAAAAAGAAGTTTTTTGATTTGTTTAGTGAAGTGAAGGTTTTAAATGTTAGACTACTCTACTCCCCCCTTTTTGCCCTGTAATTTATACCAATTTGTCCTTTTTCTTTTTAATCTAACGTCAGTGGTAGATTTAGGGAAAAAATATCGTTAGCAGGAATGTAAACAAACAGCTACAGTGTCATGCAAAATAATTCACATGAGCTTTTCCACATTTTGACACTTCACAACCACAAACCTTGGTGTATTTTATTGGGAATTTGTGTGTGAGACCAACACAAAAGAAGCAAATTATGAGGTGAAGTAGAAGGAAAATGGTGCATGGTTATTATCTGATAACAGAAAGAGAAGGGCACAACTGCTAACCTCCTTTGACACGATTGCAACTTTACCTGAGAAACTAGGCAAGGAAAGAATTAATCAGGGATGCAGTCAAGAGGTCTGTGCTACTCTGGAGGATCTGCAGAGATCCACAGCTCAGGTGGGAAAATCTGTCTATGGGACTGCTAATAGCTGTGTCTTTAAAGAAAGCTATAAGAAAAAGCCATTTGCCCTGTTGTCAAAAGCAGCGTAGGAGACACAGCTAGCTCTTTAGAGCTCATGGGAAGATGGAAGAAATTAGAAGGAGAAAACATTGTGGAGAAAGCCTGTTAGAGGCTGCAAAACACATGAGACTGAGGTGGAGGAAAAAACCCTAAAAATGGCTTAAATGGCCAATAAAATGGCTTAAATTAGAGAACTATTATGTGCTAGAGTACCTCTGTTAAAGTCCATACTCAGTCCAGTTGAGAATATGGAGTAAAACATTAAAATTGCTGTTTATAGCGGCTCTCAAACCAATCTCAGCTTGACCTATTGAGACATCAGCTAGCTCGGGACATTTAGCAATCAAGAACAGGAAATAGTTTACTGGTAGAGATATTTCCAAAATACTTGCAGCTGTGATTGCAACAAAACAGGGTTCTACATTGTATTTTCTCAAGGGAGCTGAAGAAAAATGCAGGTCACGTTTTATAAATTTGTATTTGTAAAAAAGTTTGAAAATCATGTGTTTTCTTTCACTATTTTTAGTTGGTTTATTACATAAAATTGCAATAAAATACATTAGTGTTTTTGTTTTAACAATAAAAAAAATTTGACTTTTCAAGGGGTTTTGCAAGACACTGAATGTCAGATGGCTTTGACGGCTACTCACTAATATTCAGTGCAACGTGACATTTGCCACCAGAATAACTCAGATCTTAATTAATTAATCCTTTGCTCTGATTTTGAAATTCTGCCCTTTCCACTAACTGGTACACAAATTAAGATCCTTTTATGTGTATGCTATTTTTACCTTCATCTTTGTCCCAGTGGCCAAGCCATCCCCAGGGTGGAGTACACAGAGGAAGAAAAAGCCACATGGGGAGTAGTCTTCAAGGAGCTAAAGAATCTATACCCGACTCATGCCTGCCGTGAACACAACCGGGTCTTTCCTCTGCTGGAAGAATACTGTGGCTACAGGCCAGAAAATATCCCACAGCTGGAGGACGTCTCACGCTTCCTGCAGTGTAAGTCCTGTCTTGATTGAGCCAGTCTGAGGTCCCAAAGACTCAATCGTTCCAACCTAAAAAACAACAAGAATTTAGGGTGCCCACAAATAAGCGTCGACACAAACAACCTAAACCATTATATATGTTTTTATGTTTTTACTTGCAGGGAATCTTTATATATGTTTTACTTTGTAATAATTCATTGCATTACTTTACACATCAACAGAAGTAAATTAATTTGTTGACAGAATGAAAAAGTCAGGTAACCTTTGTCTAACAGTAGATAATTTAATTGATTAGCACTAGCATTAATTCGTACTGTTTCCTTGTTGTTAAAAATTATTTTATTTTTTTCTCAGGAATATGTTTTTTTTTAATTATTTTACATAATATCTAAAGTAATTCGACAATCTTATAGTAAACCTTGGTTCGATTGCTAGCTCAACAGATTAGCACTAGGTGGTATCTTGATTTCTGAATGTGGGTAAATTTAAAAGTAATTTTGTGTTTTTATTTTGTTTAAACACCATAGACATTGCTGATAAACTATTTACATTTCTATTGAATACTTGAGGGTTTTTTTCTTCTTCATATTTTGATCGATATGAAGATTACAGGGAATGAAGAAATTATTCAGAAGCAGAATTTATTGTTTTTGGAAACCAAATTAAGTACAAAATTTCTTTCAGTGACTGATAGAAGTATAATATTCATTATTGAGTCATGAATTTCTTACATAACACACAACATGAGATCTCTGAATGTGGGTGGCTTGACCTAATGAAATGCCCCATTTCCTGTGTCTGCCCTCATTCAACACATGTAAGGAAAACATCCCGTTGTTTCACGTCTCTGCTGCCATCCCACAGCATGCACAGGTTTTCGGCTTCGCCCAGTAGCCGGCCTGCTTTCATCCCGGGACTTCCTGGCTGGACTTGCCTTCCGTGTTTTCCATTCCACGCAGTATATTCGTCACGGCTCCCAGCCCACATACACACCTGAGCCGTAGGCATTGAAAATCTTGTCATTCATCTAAGAAATATGAATTATAAATTAATGATGTGAAGTAACATGTGGCTTTTATGACAGGGATGTCTGCCATGAGCTTCTGGGACATGTTCCTCTGTTTGCTGACCCCCGTTTTGCCCAGTTTTCTCAGGTAATTATCCTTCTAAAGCAAAAGTCTTCATCTGATTTAGTATTCATTATCTGCGACAAATTAAATAGATGCTTTAATTGAGTTTTTCTGCAGGAACATTAAATAAAACTCAGATTGTCTTATCTATTTTTATTCCAGGAAATCGGGCTTGCTTCTCTTGGTGCCCCCGATGAGTACATTGAGAAACTTGCTACTGTGAGTATATTATTTAAAAAAAACTACTTTACACTAATATTATAGTTCTAGACAGGCTGTATTTGTTAAAATCCTGCAAAAAACTATCATCTTAATTTTAGTGACCAACTTAAAAGCAGATTAGTGGCTTCTGCAAAAGAAGAAATATATTTTCGGACTACTAGTCAATTCTTATAATAATCCATAAGGCCACAATTAAAAATCATAATAAATACTAAAATACTAAAGTACTGCTAATCAGATGCACTGATGAACTGATTAATAGGAAGTGTGACCACCTCTACTGTATAAACATGCGTTGGCAAGGTTACTGGTCTGAAGCATACAGGTGTGCATTTCCACGAGTATACCCAAATACAACAGCAATGACCCTGGAAAAGTCACTGTTGCTGTCCATTACTCTAGTAGATGCTCCAGCAAATTCAGACCTTCCAATGGCCAAATAAATTGCAAAAAAACAGGAGTGTACTTAATTTGTCCCATACACTATGCTACTAGTCTTAATGACCCATTGGGTTAGTAAAGGACTGTAGAGTAACCTGCTGACCAGCCTTAGAACAACCTTACTGATCCCTTTTTCTCTTTAGGTGTATTGGTTCACCATCGAGTTCGGCCTCTGTAAGCAAGGTTCTGACATCAAAGTTTACGGAGCTGGTCTGCTGTCATCGTTTGGAGAGCTGAAGGTAAGAGGAAGCTGACCCACAAGCATGGTCCCCATGACAGGGAAGCATCATGTGTTATAACACACCTCTGTGTTGCACTGCAGAAGCAGCAGTACAGGGAGTGGGTTAGTGTTCCACTCAGATTCAGGTTTAACGTCTCACTGGGGGAGTCAGCCTGCTGGGTTAGCAGGGTGGCTGTAATTTAGTTCACTGGGTGAGCTGAGGGAGAGAATAAAAGATGCACAGCTCGCTATCCAGGTCACAGGTTACATCATCTGCTGTCAGGGAAGGATGTGCACTCTGCAGAGTCACAGACAACGCCCCGAATCGTGCTGCACTTCCTGCTTATTATTATGGAAACAGAACCATTGAAGAATCTGAATCCATGCAGTAAACATGTTGTTTTTCCAGTACTGCCTAACAGACAAGCCCCAACTGAAACCTTTCGACCCAGAAAAGACCAGCCAGCAGAAATACCCGATCACAGAGTACCAGCCGGTGTACTTTGTTGCTGAAAGCTTTGAGGATGCCAAAGAGAAAGTGGGGTAAGATAGGTACTCTGTTTTAAGGCAAGATTCTGCAAAAATATTTACAATTTCACGTTATATTCGGATTTTATGTCATAGTCCAACACAAAGTAGTACATAATACTTCCATCCACTTTACTATAATAAGGTACTCTATGTTGGTGATTCACATAAAATCCCACAAAATACATTAAAGTTTGCAGCTGTAGCGCAACAAAGTGTGATCAGGTCCAAGAGGCGCAATTATTTTTTTTCAAGAAAAAAAATTTCACCTGGGTGCTGAACCAGTTTGTCTCTGTCCACAGGAAATTTGCAACCACCATCCCCAGGCCTTTTTCAGTCCACTACAACGCCTACACCCAAAGCATTGAAGTCCTGAACAACACCCAGCAGCTGACCAACCTGGCAGACTGTGTCCACAGTATGCACCTCAATTCTATGCCATCGTTTTATTTATCTGTCACAGCTTAGATATCTTTTAAGTTTTGGTTTGGAACAATGGCTCAACTGTCAAGAACGGGATACTGATTTCTGACATACCTCCCAAACAACCAGTTGGCTTGTAGATAGCATCTAAGGGTTGTTTTGGAAACTTGATTATGCCAAGATACATTTTATTAAAAGTGAGCTTTGTAGTTCTTTTCTCCCTTACCTGTTAAGTAAGGTGCTGTTATCAGCTTCTTTCTGCGTAGTCCTATGAGTGACAACAAAAAACACTAGTTTTCTAAAAGACAAAGAGAAGAGAGGTAGGGAACAAGGTAGGAAGGGAGGTAGGACGCAAAGAGGGAAGGGAGGGCAAAGGGAAGCAAAGAAGGATGGACACAAGCAGAAAAGGACCCAAGGAAAGTAAGAAAGAAAGGAAACAAGGGAGGTGGGGCCCAACGGTGGAGGGACAGGAAAAAGAAAGGAAAGATGGAGGGAAAGAAGTAAGCCCACAAGTCAAGTCAAGTCAAGTTTATTTATATAGACACAAAGAAAAGAAGATGTGAAGGAAAAACACAAGGAAGGAGGAAAGGATAGCCGATAGATTGTATACAAGGAAGGACATAAAGAAGGAAGGAAGGAGAAGAAAGAACAGCTTTCAGACAAAGGGATAGAGAATAAAGTCTGGAAAAAAACAATATTTTTCCATACTGGGTGGGAACCCTGGCGTCAGTTCCAGCTTTCTTTGTAGTTTGTCAAATCTATTTGATTTAAAAAAGTACAAATATAAAATCAGTCTAAGTTATTATTCTGTATTTTCAATTTACTTCAAGTCTCTAAAGGACTGAAAAATAAGACAAAGAAAATGAACATAACACAGACGGTTATTAATTATGCCGACTGACAGCAACAAGAGGGGGTTATTTTTAGTTATTTGGAAACTGACAAGGGACAACAAGAACAAGTACGTTTAGGCACATCTCATTATTTTAAATTTTTCCCACTTTTATTTTCTTCAGGTGAACTTGGGAAGCTCTGCGAAGCCCTCCGGAAACTGGAGTAACTGCTAATCCAGTCGGACCTGATTGCTTGTCTCCTTCATATTAATGAGTTTCTGGTTTCTTCTCAGCTTGCTAGAGAATTAGCTACACAAAAACACAGCAGTCTGACTAGGATTACATTAGACTAGAAAACATATCAAATAAACTGTAGCATGCATATTGTATACAGGAAGCTGGACGTATTATACCTGCATGAATGTTAGTGGATTTATTTTTCAAAATAAATGTATTTGACAGTCAACATCTTTTAGTTAACTTTGTTTAATCTAAACTTTACTTTGAGCACTTTGCTTTTCGTTTGATGCATTTCTCTGATTTGTTTCTAAGTGTTTTATAGTGAAAAATTCTTTCCTGTCCCCAAGTTTAACTTGCCTCCCAAATAAGCATTGTTTTGTTCATGAAAACGTAATAAAAACATTACAGTCATTACAGTCTTTTATGACATTCCTCATCATGATCTGCATGCAGCACACCTACTTGGTCTGAAGCCTAAACTCCCGTTTCTAAAGATACATTTGCTGAGTTCTCAGACCTGTTCAAACAATTAGCATATGGATGGATGGATGGATGGATGGATGGATGGAATAAAGTGAAATGAAATGAAAGACTGTATTAGGCTAGTGAACAAAATATAATTTGGGACCCACTTCCAGTTAGGCCAATTAGTAACAGGACTTAACACCTAGAGAAAGACGCAGATTTTGAAATTTAAAGAATTTTGAAATTTGGTGAAATTTCCTTTCAGATGCTTTTGAGGAAAATTTTTAAAATCGTGAAAAGGCTCATTCTTCATTACAAAAAACAAAACAACTTGGGCCGTACTAACCTACATTAATTTTATTGAAGTCTCCAAGTATGTGCAGACATCACAGCGAAAACAAGAAAATAATTTGCTTTCACACCTCTGATAAAATACTTTTCAGTTTTTGTTATTAAATGCCAATAAAAAGAAAAATATAAATATATGAGAATCTACACTTGTACAGCAGGCAGAAAAGGAGGAAATTAAGCAATATTGCTTTTATTATGAGTGTGCAACTTATATGTAACCCAGCTTTGTGCATGCTTGAATGCATCTGCACTCACCTGTTGAACTGGGGTTTTTGCTCTCCAAACAGATCCACTTGTAGACCCATAAATAGAAATAACACCATGACGCACGACGGGTCCCCAAAAAAGCCGGACTCACGTGTTGCACTTGCGTAATTTATCTCCATCAAACCGTGAGGAGCGGTTATTTAACCCCAACCTGCAGGAGGAGCGGGGATAAAGACGCACTGCCTGCCTGGCCCGGTGAACGAGAAACCTCCAGCACAGCGCGGCCACATGAAGACCGACGGCGCGGCGCAGACGCTCGGTGGCAGGAAGCAGAGTCTGATCGAGGATGCGCGTAGGGAGCGCATCGGCAGCGGCTCCGCGGGGCCCTCACCGGGGCCCTCCAGGTTTGGAGAGGGCTCCGTGTTCGAGGAAAAGGACGGCAGGGTCACCCTGAACGTCCTGTTCGCGCTTAGCAACGAGAAAAACTCCGGATTTTTTCAGACAGGGAAAATATTCGAGGTAAGAAGCCATAATACATTTTCAATTTAATTTCAATTTATTTTAAATTGCATTTTTGACATGTTGGTACTAATTTGATTTTTTTTGTGAATTTTATTTTTATAATTTGAAAATCTAGCCTAACCCAGGTAAAAGTAAAGAAGAAAAAGATTTGACAATTATTGATTATATATTTTATTATTTATTACAACATAATTTCAATATTTATTTATTTATTATTATGTTATTACATAATATACACATTTGTCTGTACATGTTATTATTTTTATGTGGCTTTAATTTGAAATTTATCTCAATTTAACTCAATAAATAACTGAACTCCTGTTTATTATTAGAAAATATTGTATGACCAGACTGCATCAAAAGTGAAAGGATTTGACAAAAAAAGAACATATTAGGGACATTTTCTGGATCTACACAAAGTTAAGTGTGATGAGATATTTCACAAAATATGTTCTAAATTATTAAAGCATTTCTTTTCTAAAATGTAAAAGTATTTACATAAAAAGTTTATTTAAAACTTGGATTTCGAATGTATTTACTTATTATGTATTTGTAAATTTTATTCTTTACTTGTTTTGAAATAAGAATTGTGTGCTTTATCATTATTTATTCATTTATGTTTTAAAATCATCACTGAAATCATTACTTTATTTTTTTTTTGTTGTAGCTTCTGAATTTAAAACCATTATGAAAGGTTTTCAGGTTAAAAAGAAACCCCAAAGACGGCCAGTTTATATCTATGGTTAAGACCACACAGTGGGCCATCAAACATCAAGTACGTGGTCTTAAATTAATCTCAAAGAGCTTGTGTTAAATTCAGGAACAACTTCCAATCTCAAATCAGTAAAATATTTCCAGGTCGAACTCAAAAAAGCATCATTTTTTAAAATCTTTTTAGTCATTTAATGTAATTTCTAGGCCCACTTTAACAAGTTGGTGCTAATTTGACAATTTCTCTGATTACATAATAGGAAATTTACATTTGTACTTTATTTCACACAAGTCATGAGAGAATGCCACAGGAAAAAAATAAATAAATAACAGGGCCAATTTAAATTAAGAAATTTAAGTCTGACCCAGTTCAAGATAAGTTAAAACCATAAAATCTGACTGATTTTGGGTACTTTCTAAAATGATATCTAGTTTAGGAAACGGACAGGTTACTTTATATTTTCTGCAGCTGCAAAAAGTTCTGCATGAGCTTTATTGTCAAATTTAGAATGAAAATACAAACAGGGTCAGGACCCTGCAGTAGGTAAAAAAAACACCAAGTTTGAGGTCTTGAGATCATCTAAAAGATTTAGGAAGGCTGAAACAATATGTAGAAGAGAGTCATAAATTGAACAAAATAGTTGAGTTTGTGATTTCATTAGAGGTTTCTGCTGCTGTTATTTAATAGGTCAAAATTAACCATCTGAAATCTAGAAAATATTACAAACGATTCGATTTTTTTGCTTTAGCTTGACAACACCAAAGCATTAGATGGAATAGGAAACATTTTGTCCAAATGTCTCCTCATTCAGACGTTTGAGGTCAAACTTCTCCACATGGAGAGCCGGCCGAGGAGGAAGTCGAAGGAAGGCGTTTCTGACCTGGAGTTCTTCATGAGGTGTGAAGTCCAGCGCTCGGACCTGGACGTGTTCATCAACTCGCTGAAACGGGTCGCTGATGATGTTCGCACTGTGGCTGAGGAAAAAGGTAGGACCCTCGCTTTTTTACTGTTGCACATTGTTTCACAAAAGTCTGGCGTGCATTTCTAAATAGCACCCTTTACTCTGACAAGCCTAAAAAAAATCCACTACAACCTGAAGACACCTACTTTTAAATACATGTAATGGTTTTTGCAAGGAGGTGTTATTACAGGCAGTATTTGAACACTTCTTTAGATTCTTTATGAATAAATCTTTGGTTCTTGTCTTTGCAGCTCCTTGGTTCCCTCAACAGATAAAAGACCTCGACAGGTGCAACATGCTGATAACTAAATTCGACCCAGACTTGGACTGCGATCATCCTGTGAGTGTTTATTTACAAAACTCTTATTTTTCTTCAAATCAACCAGACTATCCTGTAGTCTTTTAAAAGTGGTCTTGATCAACAGACCTTGGTAGACCTTCCTGAAGGTCTACACAGGCTTTTCTTTGGACTTTGGTTGCTTTTGTTCCCCTGAGAACTACAGATCAAGACCACTATAAAAAGGATTACAAGCAAGTTTGACTCTTGGGAGACAAAATAATATAATATAAAATAAATTTTACACAGGTAAATTAAGCTAATTTCCTTCTTTTATGCAGGGATACAATGACTCAGAATACAGAAAAAGACGAGCTGCCATCTCTGAGCTCGCCTTTCGATACAAACAGTGAGTAAAATCTCATAAACAAGGTCTGATATAGGTAATTATTATACAAGTTCTCTCCTAAACTACATCTTTGTGCTGCAGAGGCGACCCGCTGCCCACGGTGGAGTACACAGCAGAAGAAATATCCACATGGTGAGCTACAAACGCTGATGCTCTGTGTGACAATGACCTACAATGTGACAGAAGAGATGATGTTTTGGTGCATATGGTGCTTACAGGAGGAAGGTTTACCAGCAGCTGAGGAGCATTTATCCCAGCCTGGCCTGCAGACAGTTCCTGGACGGCCTGCAGCAGCTGGAGAAGGAGTGCGGATATGGAGAGGATCGCATCCCTCAGCTCCGAGATGTGTCTGCCTTTCTGAAAGGTGAGAATTAAGTATAGCTTTAAATGGAAAACAAGACAAAATTCAACTTTTTGTGTTTTCTATCTGGAGCCAAAAAAAGGAAATGAAAATTGAGGGAAGTGACATTAGAAATCTAACATTTAAATCCATAAAATCAGTTACGTTTCTTAAAATTAGAAAAAAATCCAATATTCAAAGAGGTGCAACAGAAGTATTTTTTTATTTATAGTTATAATATTGTGGGTAGTTTGATACCTCAGGAAATGAATGTCTTCAATCGCACACAATTAACATTACATGAGAAAGAGGGCATCTGGCATGAAAATAGACAGGTATGTGAAAAAGGAAGACACTAAACAAGCAGAAGCTCCTCTAAACTCAGCACCGAAGAGCAACACAGATGAGCTATTTAGGTCTGTCTATTACATGTGCAAGTAAAACAAGAAGAATGCAGTCACTTACATTTTCCTATATATGCTTGGAAACAACTCTGTGTAATACAGTTATCTTATTGGTCTTATGTAATATTATAATTTTTAGAGGTAAGTCCATTTAGGGTTTTCATTAGCTTTATTCCGTAATATTCTGAATGAACAGAAATATAGTGAAACATCGCTCTGTGTCCAATGAATATATTGTTTACCTCTCTGGATTGGATTACTGAACAAAATTAATGTTTTGATGATATTGAGATGCCTCTGTAACTAACATTGTTACCAAAACACCTCTTCAAAAACACCCAATATTTATATTTAAAGAGTTAAAAGTGTGTATAAAACTTTAATTTATATTTGAACAATATAACGAGGTACAAAAAGTAAAAAGGTTTGATTAAAGAGCAAATCGACAACAAACGATATTTAAAACATGCAATAAGAATAAGAAGTCGTCTTTTATAGGGTTTCCATTTCGTTCAGATGTTTTAACCTTTTAAAAAGATTTCATAACGAAAGTACCAAAGATTGGGTCGTTGGGTGCATGGATGGCAGAGGCATAAAGACTAAATTCTGTAAATGCAACAATCCTTTTAATTTCCCATAATTATCCAGACCTAGATACAATAAAAGTCAAGCTTTTTAGGCTTCTGTCACTCTAAAGAACTTAAAATACAACAATAATTTAAATGACACAAGTTACGAAGACACCCCTAAACAAAGATAAAGTATAATGAAGTTATAGTGTGAATATCCCTAACTTTGTCTACATTGTGTTCAGAGAAAACTGGTTTCCAGCTGCGCCCGGTCGCTGGTCTGCTCTCAGCTAGAGACTTTCTGGCCAGTTTGGCCTTCAGGGTCTTCCAGTGCACCCAGTACATCCGACACTCATCTTCCCCCATGCACTCCCCTGAACCGTGAGTTAGTTTTCCAGCTGCAGGTTCATTAATCTATCCATTCAGCTCACTGTGTTCCTGACTTGTATCACTCTGCCCTGACAGGGACTGCTGCCACGAGCTGCTTGGACATATCCCCATGCTGGCAGACAAGGAATTTGCACAGTTTTCCCAGGTGAACATTCCCATACATGTTCATGTAGTGTTGTGCAAGCTGCATGTTTTTGCTTAAATCACCTTGAACACCTTGCCTTTTTTGTTTGGTATCAGGAGATTGGACTCGCCTCACTTGGAGTTTCAGATGAGGAGATTGAGAAACTTTCCACGGTAGTTAAGATATGAGCTCCTGCTACCATCTAGTGGTCAAACTCAAAAATAACACCTCTTTCTTTCTAAATAACTACTCTGGTGTTTTTCATTCTCCTTCTCTGCAGTTATACTGGTTCACTGTGGAGTTTGGCCTCTGCAAGCAGAATGGAGAAGTAAAAGCGTACGGTGCAGGTCTCCTCTCCTCGTATGGAGAGCTTGTTGTGAGTTTCTCTGTTTTTCCACACAAATTGTCTGGTGCATTTGCTTGTTGTGCTGACAGTCCCTCCACCTTTCCCTCCCAGTACGCCCTGTCAAACGAGCCCGAGTACAGGACGTTCAACCCAGAGGAGACGGCGGTGCAGCCGTACCAGGACCAAACCTACCAGTCAGTTTACTTTGTGTCTGAAAGCTTCGAGGATGCAAAGATGAAGCTGAGGTATTTATGGGAGGATTCTTAAGAAAAAGATACATTTTACCAAACAGATAATAGTTTTTATATATTTTGTAGTTTAAAGCCATAACCATCCAACACCTAATCATGGGCAAACCTTTTGCAGTGACTCAGATGTTTCTAGCTTCAGCATAATTGTAGATTGGAAGAAAGATGATACATGGCTTTCAAATACATTTACAAACAGATACAAATCTGTGTGACATGTATTTGAATTCAGCCCCCTTTATTCTAATACCCCTAATTAAAATCCATTGAGCCATTTGGCTTTAGAAATAATCCTATCAGTAAACAATAGAAAATCCAGCTGTTCTGTGAAGAAACATAAATGAACAAACGGCTTTATGAAAACCAGGGAACACAGCAGACAGGTCAGGGGGAAAGTTGTGGAGCAGTTTGGTTATAAAATCCAAGTTTTGAACATCTAATGAAGATGGTTCAAATCACCATCTGCAAATGAAAAGACTATTACACAACTGTAAATGGACACGGACATCCACCTATTCCAACAGGTCAGGCAGGGATTAATCAGAGAAGCAGCCAAGAGGCCATTGTTAACTCTGGAAGAGCTGCAGAGATTCACTGCTCAGGTGGGAGAATCTCACGACAGCACTGCTATTAGTCGTGGATTCCACAAACATTTATTTGTAAAACATTTGAAAACCATGTATCATTTTTCTCCAACTTTACAACTATGCACTACCTTCTGTTGTGCTATGACCCAAAAAGGTCTGTGCTTATAATTTGGCAAAAAGTGAAAATGTTCAAGGGGTATGATTCGTTTCTGGCAATGTAAAAGCTCACATGAATCTTTAAAAGTCTCCAGCTGACATCACTATAAACCTAAATAGGAGACTGCTACAAAAGAAGAATGTAATCTTGTGTTAGCAATGATTACTTCTAAACAAATGGGTGGCACCTCACTTTGCATTAAAATCGGTTTACCTGCTGCTAAATATATTGCACTTGGCCCGGTTTTTCAAATCATCAAGGAATTGAAGGTGAGCACTCCAGTTACAGTAAGGAAATCTTCAGGGCATCCAAGAGAGTTCAGCAAGATTCAAAGGCGTCTCCTAATTAGGACTTTGGTACAGAATTATGATGCCACCTCTGCAGAGCTTGCACAAGACTGGTAACAGAGGAGTGTAATTGTATTTAAATGGATATTGAAGACTTTGTGACACAAAGGGTAGCAAATGGAAGACTGAACTTGTGCAAGGTTATTTTCTCTTATTGTTTGGGGTAGGTTGAGGATAATTGGGTGAGAGAAACCATGATTCCTGTACAGTGCCCGAAGTGAAGCCTCCTGATACAATCTATGTGAGGGATTCCTCCCAATTCTGCCAAAAAGCACTCCAATGAATAGTGAGATCAACCGTCCTTAAAGAACAACTTCTTGGCCAACAGATTTGAGCGTAACAATGTTGGACCTTGGTTTATGCAAAAAGACACTATATTTGTGTAATTAACAAAACTTTTTGCCACAATAGACAGAGACCATACAGCGTTTCTACCTGTAAGAACAGTAATGTTCAGAATGTTTCTAAGCAAGCATAAAGTGAGCCAACCTTTGATCAACCACGCTTCATGCAGCTATCTAAAGATACTGGTCACATAGATGCGACAGACGAATACATATACCTCCCTTCTCTGAATCACTGATGTATTTGTCAACATATTTCAGTCCTTTATTGAGACATGAGACGTACTGCATATAAATACGTTTCTTTTTTGACAGGAAATACTCTGCTAGCATCAAGCGTCCCTTCGTGGTCCGTTATGACCCTTTCACCTGCAACGTGGAGGTTCTGGACCAGCCAAGTAAGATCCAGAGCGCTTTGAGCAAGGTCAGAGAGGACCTGAAGACCCTCCACAGCGCTCTGGAGAAGCTCGCCTCATCTTAAGACCAAAACCTGATCATCTGCAGAGATCATAAACAGAAATGTGAAGGAAGTCAAATTGATTAATGTTTCCTAAACCTAGAAAATATGACTGTCGTTTTCTTTTCTTTGTGTGTAAAGATTATGTAAAAAAAAAAAAGGAATAAATGTTTATTTTCATGAAATGTGTCCTCAAAAGTTCGTTTTTTTTACATTGAAAAGAGGCAGGAAAAGTTGCTGACGCAAGAAGAGTTGAAAGAAAAGGAGGCTTGTAGACCATTTTCTAGCTTCTAATTCCAAACCAACTGTTTTCATTTGGGAAATTCTTGGAATCCATATTTCTTTGTGTGTTATTAAGCAAAGGGAAGGAGCTAATTATGAATGATTCAAGTATCGTGTTGCCTTTCTGCTGGATGGGGTTAGAGCCAACAGTGAGGCCCAGAACATTATCAGGACCAGGTCACAGAGACCTTGCAGTGAAACCGCTGTGCTGCTGACAGATGCTCTTCTTGGTTCGTTTCTCCCTCTGCGTGCGACTGGAGTTTGTTTTTTTCCTTCTCTCTGACAGACGTCCAACATTTTGATCACAGGCGACAGTGCGTATCAAGAGCTGTCCCTCAAGAAGACAGATCATCTTCATCTGCTGAATTCTTGAAGAAACAGCATCATCAAGACGTCAGCCGCAGTGATTTGGGAAGCGTTTCTTTTCCCATAATTGGACTCCACAGTAAATCAAACCTCCCTGGGAAAGCTTGTATTTGCAGAAGAGGAAAATATTTCACACTTTATACTTTGGTGAATCTTGTTCTACAATCATTCTCTCCCTGAAACCCACAAAGCCTCCACAGAAGTTGTGTTTTCAGGATGCGAATCCACAGAGTGCTAAACAAAAGAAGGTTGCTGCAGCAACTGGACAACCACAAAGAGGGATTCAGTTCAGTTCATGTGCCTTTCATGCGTCATCCAAGAAAAAGCGTCTCCTGCACTGATGTCAGGGCAGGCCCATCTTAAACCTGGCTAAGTTATCGCCTCTGGCCTGGAGAGAAGGTCATCAGGTTCACTTTATCCTCAGGTTCACTTTCTCCTCAGGACTGAAGATGGGAATTAATTTCTTCAGAATCAGCTAATGCCACCCTCAAAGCTTCTAGCTAAGTTACAAATCTTATGTTCAATTTAGTTTATTTTATATTATTTTTCCAAAGTCAAATAACCCCATTTCCTTACAGTAGACTAATCTATAGAAAACTACATTTACAAAATGATGCAAATTCGCTTCCTGTGGTAGATGGTTACGATTCATACCAAAAAAGTCCAAAAAGATATGCGGAAAAATGACAGAAAACCTAAGTGCGCCACTTCACGGTCTACAGGCCTCAGTTAGCTTGTTAAATGTTAAAGTTCAAGGCAGAACACATGGCAAAACACTATTCAAATATGGTTTGTATGTAAGGGTTAAAATATCTCCTTTCTAAAAGGCATATGTCAGAAGGGCTTGAGTTTGCAAAGTTGCCTCTAATGAACAAGATTTATGCAATAATGCCCTGCAGTCACATGAGATAGAGATTTTTGGCAAAAATGCAGAGTACCATGTTTGGAGAAAGCCAAACACCACCCCACCACGGTTGGAAAGACAGTGTTGCCTGCAATCTAAACAAGGTGAAATTGCGGTTTAAAGGCGGATTATGAGAAGATGTCCTCCGAAAGACGTTTGTGTCTACATGGAGTTGAAAGTTGGTTGGGCTTAATCAAATGGGGTAACCAAGCTCGGCTATCAACTTCCTTGTTTAGGCTGAATTTGAACAGGACCTTTGGCCTAAAAAGAACTGGAGTGGTCAACTTTAAATAACCATAAAAAAGGCCCATGGATGTCAAGAGTATCTGCACATACACCTCATACCAGCTGCCAAGCATGGTGGTGAATGGGTGATGATTTGGGCTTGGAGGACCTGGGCACCTTGCAGTCCTTGGAATGACCATAAAATGCTCTGTATACCAAAGAATTTTAGAGTTAAATGTGAAGATTTGAAGGATTTTCTGGTAAAGTGCTGAACCCATGATTCCGACAGTCGCAGCAAGTCATCCAGGTCCTGAAGAAGCAAGGCCACCTCAGACCATCACACTACCACCATGTTAAACTGGCTGTATGATTAGTCTCACACCAGAAGTAATGGGAGGCACGCCTTTTAAAAAGCTACACTTTAATAAAACTACACATTAAAATCATTGTGATGTTTTTTGAAAAATTCCTTTGCGCTTCTTTTGGTCAACAGTGGTTTTGAGGTCTACAGTGCTATAGATGTTGTTCTGGAATATTTTGTGACCTCTTGGATGAGTCACCAATGTGCTCTTGAAGTAATTTTGGTGAGTTGGCAACTCCTTGGAAGAATCACTAAATGGAGAAACCACTTTTCCATGTTTTCTCCATTTGTGGATAAAGTCTCTCACTGTGATTCACTAAAGTCCCAGTGGTTTAGAAATGGCTTTATAAACCTCTCTGATGGGGGCTTGATGAGTTTCTTTTTGAGGTCTTAAACCCTGCTTCATGATGCAAGAAAGGTTCTATTTTAGTAGTTTCTTGATCGAACAGGTTTCTCAAACATGATTTAACAAATGGGGGTGATCACTTTTTCACAAAGGGCTAGGTTGGTTCCCGTAATGAATGAAATCATCAGTTTGTTTTTGTGTAACATTACAAATTCACACTAAGAAAACTAAAAGAAAATCCCGAACAAATCTGTAAGGGGCAAACACCTATTCACCGCACTGTAGATTAATCATTTATCTTTAGTTTAGCTGATCAAACGCCACACAAAAAGCAGCATCAGCAAACTATTTTTCCCATCGATTCTCTTCATCTGATCAAGATCAAAATGAATCGTTTCATCCTGGGAAAGGCCTACAAACAAACCAGTTCAAAGAGCTGTAATCTCCATCTTCTCACATCATGTTCCTCATTATTTCTGTTTGCTCTCTTTGTGTTGAGTCAGGGATTACACTTATCTGAGGGGAAGATTAGAGGAAAGCTGGTTTTGAGGAAGCCTGATCTTACTTTTATCCCATTTCACAGTTTATTAGTGTGCACACCAAGACGAGGGATCGAATTGCTTGTGAGGCACGAAAACTTTCCCGAGGTCAGATCAAAAGGTAAGCAGTTGCATCCGAGGACATGCTTCCAGCAAACAAGATTGCATGATCAAAAGATGGTCAAAAGAGGTGTCGTGCTGATCATTAGCCAATAGATGGCGTCCATGAGTCATGAGATTCAAGAGTCACGTTTCAGAGGAAACATTGGACTCTTTCAAAGCAGCAGCCAAAAGTTTCGCTTGAGCGGACGATAGTGAAGGCGCTCTTTCCAAGAAATATACAAGGCTGGTGTGGAGCTTTGAAAGTACGGTACTCCTTGCTGCCTCTCCTCACTTCGATCTGTCATTCAGAGGAACGGCTGCACAATGCAACCCAGTGTTTCAGCAAAGTGAACTGCTCTGTTAGCATTGATCCTGGAGCATAAGTGGAAACAGGTGACCGGCTGTCAAAAAGAGAACACACTGACTCTGCAGCTCAGCTGGTGCAAAGTATAACCCAGAGGGTGATTTTGCAAACATGACATTTGAGTTTTAACAGAGGGTGTGGGAGGACGAGTCCCAAATCATTCCTAGGAGGCTGAAGTTAAAAAGTTAAAAAATTGGAAAAGTTGGAAATGCTTGCAAATACAGACACAAACAGTTGCACGTTAAAATGTATTTTTACTGTACTGTTTATCTCTACAACTCCCCATTAATGTATCGCCAACAGGAACATAATTTGAAGACTCCATTGTATCTGCCATATTCATGGTGGAAATAGCCGACCACATTCTTCAAATTTAACAAAAATGGCATTAAACTTGCAGCAAGAAGGTCCTGGGTTCGATTCCTGGCCAGAGTTCTTTCTGCATGGGATTTGCATGTTCTCCCAGTGCATGCGTGGGTTCTCACCGGGTACTCCGGCTTCCTCCCACAGTCCAAAGACATCCCTGTTAGGTTAATTGGTCTCTCTAAATTGCCCTTAGGTGTATGAATGAGTGTGTGCATGGTTGTTTGTGTGCTGCCCTGCGATGGACTGGCGACCTGTCCAGGGTGTACCCCGCCTCTCACACATAGACTGCTGGAGATAGGCACCAGCTCCCCCGCGACCCACTATGGAATAAGCGGTAGAAAATGACTGACTGACTGGCATTAAACTTCATCCCATCATTATTAAAAGATATTAAAATTATAAAGGTAGGTCATCAGAGGGCATCCAGGCCCCTTAACATTACCAAACTCAAACAAAATGGTGTCAATGGCTTTGTGCTCCAAAAATGTTTGGAAATGATAATGGAAAAATCAAAGTCCTAAAGATCCTAAAGTGCAAAGGTCACCACCCCCCGAGCAATCCATCCCAAATGAGAATAGACCACAAAGTTCTCAAATGTCTAGGATTCATGGAGACTGTGGTTGTTTTCACTTTGTGGAGAATGATGGAATTAATCATTGGCTGTCTTATGGAAATTTTAGTGCCTTGCTTGATTTGCTCCTCGATACTCTACAGGAACTGACAAAAGTATTAGAACCCCTCTGTGTTATTCTATTCTTCTCTGTTTACTCTTAGAGTAATGGTTTCTCAGCCTTCTATTTGCAGCTGTGTGAGATAATATGTATGCCACACTGTTAAGATTATGTCTAGGACAACAGGTCTCATGAGAGTCACCTTGAGAACTGTTGTAGCTTATTGGAGAACTTTTGCTTTGTCTGGTCAGAATGATTTGGCAGCACTACTGAGCACATCTCCAATGCTGTAAAATCTTTCTCTCTTGCAAGATTAAAATAAAGCTGATTCTGAGTGACAATCATCAGTCTCTGGATGCAAATTTTTCTACAACAGCTGTAAACAGACATTTAAAATGTATCACAGTTAATGTTAACTGAAAATATGACCAGAGGATTTTTTTTTTAATAAAAACTGTAATCAGTTTTCCAACAGATTTTCCATGTAAAAATTCAGGTTTTCATAAGAAGCAATTTCCCAGAGTTCCCAGTCTTCAACTTCACCTTAAAATATAAAATACTAATGTTCTCTATAGATCTATGGCACATACTTCTAGGCTTTTAATATGTACCCTGCCAAAACAAGAAACTGTGGACGGCTAAAAGGAAGGAAGAAAAACATAGGACGGAACACAGAAAGGTTGATAACAATGTTGGAAAGGGAAGTAGGACACAAGGAAAGAAGGATGCAACTAAAGGGAGCTAGGGTACAAGAATGTGGGGACAGAAGGAAAAAGGAAAGGAGGGAAATAACTTAGGGCATGAAGAACAAACCTTTAGACTGTGGGATAGAGAATAAAATCTGGAAATACAAATATTTCAGTTTTTCCATACTTTTCCAGACCTGGAGAACAGGTAAATCAAATTCCAGACTGGGCAAGAACCCTGAAAAATATGTTGGAAAAAAAAACAATTATTTCCCTTCAGATGACCCCGGTGAATGAAGGACTACCTTCCTACCAGACCCTTTTCAGGGCTAGGTTTCTACCCAGGTTATTTATTTTTACCCTGGTAAATGCAGGGGGTGTTGAAATGAAACTACCCTGGTTCCGGTTTACAGCTCCCACAGCTCATGATAAACAGCACTTGTCGATGGATTTAACACCGCTTAACTGGATTATAACAAATTATAATCTATTCTAGTTCTGCAATTCATAGATTTCGGCTTTAGTCATTGTCATAAAGATCAGACACAATGGACCATTAACCTGAGATCAGGGTCAGTTGATTATTTGTATGGCTTAAAATCCAGCCAATTTTAATGCAAAGCAGTACCTTCTGTGCATATTTACTGTATCTATACTAGTTTCTCATGGTGTCATTCCTGCAAAAGTAATATTTTGTCAGTGAAGACATTTGTTGTTTAGGAGGAAGACCGCACCAATCTCAATAAACAAGTTGCTCAAACCTTAAACAACGGCCCAGTGTAACCTTTGGGTCCAAAAAAATGTCCAGCATGCAGGCATTTCCATACATTTTCACACAGACTCATAAACAATGTGGAAAAATATTTTATTGAACATACATAAAAACACAAACAGTGCATCCTTTTGAAGAGTTGCTACATTTCCGTCATCCAAAAGCACAGTTTCCTGTCACCGCCGGCCACACAGAGCGGCAGCGTCCGGTGCCAACTGAGGCCCGATCCGATTGAAGACGATCCGATCATTACAGGCTGTAACGATAAGAGAAGTGAGCATCAGCTGCAAGGAGCTGAGAAAAGCTGCTGGTCTGGACTGTCAGAAGAAAGCACCTACCTGTGGGTGACCAAGGTGGTGCATGAAAACTTGACTGCTGATTTTTCCAGGATATCCGGTGGTGGCGAAGAGATTTTCATTGGCAATAGACCACCTGAAGAAAACAAAAATACCTATAAACAGTCTTCTTTAGGATGAAACTTAATTTTTGACAAAAAAAAGGTTAGTTATTTGCAAATTTGTAAAAGAAAAAAATGTAGAAATTTAATGCATGATGAAAAGTGGATAATTTCCTGGGATTTTAAATTTAAATATAAATTTAAGAGATAGAGGAAACAAATAATTATTTTATTTCCTAAAATTTAATGAAAGTGAAAGAAGTTCCTCACCTGAATAGCCGAGCTTTGTCTTTATGAGCAGGTCTCTTCTCCTGTGGGTAACTACAAAAACGAAGACATAAATTAGATGTTCTGCAGTTGAACCAATGAAGCTGAACCAGTGCCACACCCTTCCCCCACCTGGAGCGCGTGATGTCCCAGATTAGCCAATCGTTGCCCACCACGGCGCCGACTTTGATCGTGTTGGCGAGGCACCAGTCGGCAGACATGAGCGGGCCGGTGTGTCCGCAGTCCAGCGACAGGATGGCCTGCTGGGTGACCAGGTCGTAAAAGCGAATCGTCCCCTTCTTCTCTGCCACCATTAACTGATCAGAAAACATGTGCCAAAGAGTAGAAAGCTTAAACATACTGAAATTTCGGACCGTGATTAGCCGGATTATTTAGAAAGCTGAGATCAGTTTCACTAGAAACACCAAGCTCTGATTCTAGACCGTGCAATCCAGAAAAATGAAAATGAACCAGCTTGGCAACACAAAGTAGGCAAAGAAAAGCAACACATCATGCCTTCCTCTGAGGAAATTTCAGAAGAGATGAAAAACAAGCAGAGCTCTGACTCAGTTAGCATGCTAAGTGCGAAGGTTAATGACAGGACCGTCATAAAACACAAGGAACAAGTCTGGGTCAATTGGTTGGAGGAGGAAGCCTTTAATGCAGCACAATGGACCACAAGACTGTGGGAATAATGTTCTTTTAAGAAATGAGACCAAAGTAGAGACCATGTTTAGAGTAATACTTAATATCTGCAACCCAACACATCTTTAATAGATACATTGCATGATTTTCCACAAATAAACTAGAAACAAAAAGAAAATTGGGTTTTTTATAAAACTCTGGATCCCAGAGTACAAAGTAATTAACCTTTGACTGCTTGAATAGTAATCGTGTCTTATCTGAAGTTTCCAAAACATCAGGTCTGGAGTATCTGACACTAAAACAAGATTCCTTATTGGACCCCTTTTATTATCGTTAATACCAACAAAAACTTTGGAAATGAGAAAAATAGCAGTTAGTGCTTTGTTTGGGGTTGGCTTAGTTTAATAAGCACAGGTCCAGTTCAACAGGAATTTAAACTTGTCCGCAGTCACAAAGTCATGAAACGGCTATTTTGTTAATTTTGAATGAGAGTGCATTCAGTTAGTAAGCCAAAAAACAAAATAGTGATGGGTCAAAAGTTTAAATCAATGTATGTTAAAGCAAATCAAACATAAAGCATGTGATTTAAATATGACTAGGTTTCTAGAATGAAGGAGGAAAACATCCTGGAAAAGCAAAACATTTTCATATCAATTTGTTTTTGTTTTTCCCATATGTACTCAGATCTGGAAAATTGCGAAAGCAAATTTCATACATTTCTAGATATTTCCAGACTGCAAAGGAACCCTGTAACAGATAAGCATGCTGCTGTAGGAATTAAGATTTTCTTATGTCCTGATATGTTAAACCCAACAATTAAAGGGGGGTGTACATTCTTTTTCCTCCGACTGCACATACTGACATGGGTTCCCTGTGCTATGGATGTGATTTAATTTCACAAATATGGAACCTTTGGGTACAGAACACCTAAAAATATACTTAATTGATTCAGACAGAGGATTCAGCTCCGGCCCTCAGAGCTCAGTTAGTGTTTTAGTAGAAGACGAAGGTTTATTTAGATCATATGAGACTAAACAAGTATGTTCCATCATAAAAGTACAAGTCCGGCCTGGCTTCCCTTATCTCAACAGGTTCTGAATAAACATCCAAGACAACTTCCTCCCACCTTAAACACTTCCTGTGGATGCCAGCACACACTCAGACCCGGAGAGCCAAGTCTCAAAAGGGTCGTTTCGTTTCCGTCCAGGTCCCACAGCCTGCCGACACACAACAAAGAGGAATTTAACACAATTAAAATACTTTACTAAAAATACTTGTTTGACCTAGTTTGATTTTAGAAATTATTGGAAAAAAAAACATGTCTGTGTGAGAGTTTATCAAATACAGGAAATTAATCTTCTCTAATTACTGATGTTACAGACTAATTCTAGTTGACGTGTGAACCGCTGTAGCTCTGAAATCTGCTGAAAATCTGTGCTTGCTCCTAATTAACGTCTAAATATAGCCTTAAACCAGGAACCAGACTTAGATGCTTAAGTAGTAACCGAAAGAATTTGCCTTCCAAGGCTCCTCATTTATAAACATCCTCGACTCTGACTGATATAATCCCAAACAATCCTTTGTTCACAAACAGAACACCCAATTATCCCCTTAAAGAATCAACTTCACTTTTCGGAGCTTAGAGATTGCACAACGTGGCTTTAATGGATCACATTCAAGGTTACGCTGCCCCCAATTCATCAAACCTCGGCTGTTTTTATTATGTGTGCAGAGGATGTACACAGTCTTCCCGCTTTTCCAGGGAAAAAGAGCTATTTCCCCCAACCGTGAGGAAAGGCAGACTCCTCTGACAAAGGGAAACGTCAGACTCACATTACACCGAACTACGACAGCCGTGCTTCGCTAAATCCGTATGGCAGCCGGTGTTTGGATGTGGGCGGCTCGCCTACGTCAGATGCAAGCAACTGAGCAGGATCAAAATTTGTTGAAAATGAAACAGAAAGCTGAGCCTGACCTCTGTTCATTAGGACAGCTGCAGTTCCTCCAATCTTCTTTTATGCTTCGCCGTATCCAAAGAGTTGCAGAACTAGGAGAAAAGAGGGGAATGCTCCAAGACTTCCAGGAAAAAAAAGAACATGGTGTTGCTATTATAATAACCCTAAAAGATCCTCTGAAGATCATTTCTATGAGCCCAGTATAAGTATTTAAAACCCCTTGAACTTTCCCCCCATTTTATCATATTTATGAGATTTTATGTGAAAGATCATCAAAAAGAAGCGCATAAAAGTGAAGTGCAAGAATTACTTTTCAAATAAAATGAAGGCGCTCAGGTCACATGAAACTGAAATATTAATTTCCGGGCATATATGTACAGCAGCACTCCACATCACCCTGTACACACCATCCCTATGGTGGTAATGCTTTTCTTCAGCACAGACAGAGAAGCTGGGGAGAAGATGGATGGATGGAGCTAAACACAGGGAAATCTTGGAAGAAATCCATTTAGAGGCAGCAAAAGACCTGAGATGGTAATGGAGGAGCAGAAGGCTGCCACTGTGCAGCGCCCAGGGAGCATTCTGGGGCTACAGGTCTTGCTCAGGGACCCAAAGGTAGTCTGTGTTTCAAACCGGGAACTTGCAGCCTCTCAAGGACACAAACGCCCTGCTCTCCAACCACTCTCCACAGATGGCCTAGTTAAAGACCAGATTTAAGTCCAATCTGTACAAGACTTCTGAGTTGCTGCACTGTTTTGCAGAACAGCCTCTAGAAGCTGCAAGAAACATACCTCAAAAGTATTTTATTAGTAACTGCGGCAACAAGTGGTTACAAAAAATATTTTCAGGAGGCGAGATACAGTTGCACGCCACACTTTTCAGATTTTTATTTGCAAAAACGAAATGCGAGAACCACCAAACCACTTTAATGCATTGCTTTGTTTTGGTCTTTCACATAAAATCCTAAAAAAATAGATTGAAGTTTGTGGTTCTAGCTTGACAAAAACTGTTAAGTTTAAAGAGGTATTAATACTTTTACAAGGCACAGTACTAGTGATGAGGTTGCAGTGTTAAGCACTGTGGCAGAAGAGAGGACATTCCCCATCTGTCCTGCTAGGACAGAGTGCCGTCAAACCTCAGGGCTTCTTTCCGCTGCCTGACCATTGCAAAGGCCCAGAAGAAACCCACTAGACCACATAAGGAAAACAATAACTACACCCTGTTCTTTCGAACACTTGCCAAGTGGAGCTCAATCGCACGCAATACCACCAACAGCCAAACCTTGGTCAACCGCTCTGCCCTGCAAACGGAGAGCAGCAGCTCTCCACAAAAACAGAACCTTTGCAGGAAGAGGTGAAAGAAGTAAGGCAACAGCGCTCTGCTTCCATGTACCACAGAGTTGAAAAGGACAGCTGAAGTCTCTATTGTCTTATCAAAGCGTGAGAAAAGAAACAGCAAAGGGCCGAGTTTTTATTCTGTGCTTCCAGTAAGTGGAGAAACAACAGCCATTGCTGGTGCTCTTGAGGAGAAATAAGTAAATAATTAAAAGTGGCTCCTTAGATTGAGCTAAAGGGGTCAAACTGTATAAACCAGGGGGCTGCAGCCTTTGGGTTCCAGGAAGCAATTTTTGTCATTTTCCTCTCTAAATGTAGTATGTCCAAGCCCAGAAAGTTTGTTAAATAGTGTTACAGGATACAGAAATAGGCCCACAGCTTGTGAATTGATGTTTGCTGCTGGAAAAGATAAATTAAGCTATCTAAAAAAAAAAGGGAAAAATTCCCCTTCAGGATCATAAGGGCCCATAAAAAAAAATTTAAAAAAAAACCGATACGTAAATAATGATGAAACAGAAATTATAAATTTACGATAAAAGGAAAATGCAAAAATTGGGGAAAAACTAAGATGGAACTGGGACAAAAGAAAAGTGAGGATGGACTGGGTGTGAAATTTGGGTTTTAATTGGGGGGTCATTAAGGTGTGGTTGTATTTGTAAATGGGTGGAAAATGGTGAGGGGGAAAAAATTTAGATGAGACAGATGGATGGATTGACAGAAAGATGGATGGGGGGGGGTTAAAAAATTAAGGAGGGAGACAAACGAAACTACTGGGCAAAACCCCAATATTTTTTCTGTCCCCGTCAAAATTCATATTTCAAAAAATCATGTTCGATTCGCCCCAAAAAAATTTATCAAAACCAAAGCAAACATGGTGGTGGCAGCACCATGGTGTGGGGAAGCTTATTTAGTTATATATATTTATATATACAAATTTCAGCCAGGACTTTAATTATACTGCTCAAAAACATAAAGGGAACACTCAAATAACATCCTTTTGAATGAAAAAATTTCCCTTTAAAATACGAATGTTCTGTAAAAATTGAATTGCTGACCAAAATCACAAAAAAAAATCATAAAGGGGAAATTCAAATTTATTCCCCAATGGGGCCTGGTTTTGGAGTCAAAACAAAATTAAAAGGTGGAAAAACACCACTACAGGCTACCAACTTTATGAAATTCCTTAAAAGACAAGTCAAAATGAGGCTCGATTGTGTGGGCCTCCACGTCCTTATGCCCTCTCTACAACCCCGGGCAGTCTGATGAGACGGTGGTGGCCCCTCCTGAGGGATTCCTCCCAGCCCTGGCAAAAGCATCCGCAACTCCGGACAGTCTGTGGTGAAACGGGGACTTGGGGGTGGGGAGACATGATGTCCCGATGTGTAAACGGATTCAGGTCTGGGGGAACGGACGGGAGTCATAGCCTTCAATGTCTTCATCTTGCAGGAACTGCTGACACACCCCGCCCATGAGGTTCTAGCATTGTCCGCTTAAAGGGGAACCAGGGCCAACCGCACCAGATATGGTCTACAAGGTCTAAGGATCTCATTTGGACCTAATGGGAGTCAGGCTCCCCCTACAGCACATGGAGGCCCTGCGGCCCCCCCAAAGAAATGCCAACCTAAACCATTCGCCCCCCTGCCCCAAACCCCGGGCATGTGAAGGATGTTGCGGCCCGCAGATCGCTCTCCCCGGGGTCTCCAGACTTTTGTCACGTCGGCCCCCCATGTGCTCAGTTGAAAACCCGCTTTCTCTTGAAAAAGGGACGGCGCCCTTGGCCCAAATTGCCCAAACCTGGTGTTCTCTGGCAAATGCCAAAAGTCCTGCCGGTGTTGGGCGTGAGCACAAACCCCCATTTGTGGAGTTGGGGCCCCATACCATCCTCATGGAGTCGGTTTCTAACCGGGTTTTTTGCGACACATGCACATTTGTGGCCTGCTGGGGGTCATTTTGCAGGGGTCTGGCAGGTCCCCTGTTTTCCTCCGGCACAAAAAGGGAGATGGATCCTGCTGCTGGGTTGTTGCCCCCTACAGCCTCCTCCACGTCCCCTGGGTACTGGCCCGTCTCCTCGTATTTCCTCCCCGGGTCGGGCACTACCTGACAGACACAGCAAACCTTCTTGCACAGCTCGCATTGATGTGCCATCCCGGATGAGTGAAACCCCGAGGCATTTTTGTGGGGGTTTTAGAGTCCCCCCTTTATGCTACCACGAGTGTGAAAACACCACCAACCATTCAAAAGTGAACAAAACATCACCAGAAAAAAGGGTTGAGAAGTGGTCTGTGGTCCCCACCTGCAGAACCACTCCTTTATTGAGGGAGTCTTGCTAATCGCCAAAGATTTCCCCCTGTTGTCTATTCCATTTGCACAACAACATGTGGAATTGATGGTCAATCAGTGTTGCTTCCTAAGTGGACAGTTTGATTTCATAGAAGTTTGATTTACTTGGAGTTATATTGTGTTGTTTAAGTGTTCACTCTATTTTTTTGAGCAGTGTAGTATTTAGATCTTGCTCCCCAGCCTAGTATGATGTCAAACATTTAGACAATGGTTATTTTTCTGTTCTTAACCGAATCTGGAAAACACCCAAATAAATAACAGACCTTTCCAGAAAGCGCAGGATAAGGAATGTTTGTTTTTTTTATTAATAAAATTGAACGTTTCAAAGTAAAGGGTAATAAACATTCTCCTTTGGTGTCCTTTTTGTTATGATAATGAATATTTGATTAAAACTGACTAAACCTGTTAAAAAAATCCTGATGTTAGAGGGAAGTTATTGTCCATCTGTAGGAAACATATTCAGAATACAACAAGCAGAGATTATTTAAACTAATCAAAAAAGGCAGCTGGGTTGCACTAACCTAGAAAACCTCTGTAAGAAACGACAGAATGAATAAGATAATATTACAGCTGTGACGTTTTTCCTTACAGAACACATGCAGACAGCGATAAGACCCTGAGATCAGGATAAAGCACAAATCAGTGCTGCAGGTGTGTGTTATCTGAGTACAGCAGCGAACTCCATCAACTCCAAATCCTCCCAGGACCCTGCAGTGTGCCCTTCTGATCTCTAGGTGGCATATCACCCCACTAACTCCACCCTGCTCCATCCACAGTGCCCTGCTGTGCAGCTCAGACTACATCCAGCCTGAGGAAGTGGAGTGCGGTCCCCCACCTAGATACTGCAGCGTTGGGTTGCGTATTGACTACAGCTGAGTTCCCAACGCTGCAGGAGACGGCGATGACAAAACTAAGCAAACTTATAGTGGAGGCTTTCCTGCCAAAGCCAACAGACTGACGGAGAGGTCACGAACTGACACATGCTGACATAAACCTCCCTTTCCTTTCTGCATGACTACTTCACTCTTCTATGATCGGGGCTCGGTTTGTGTGGCCTGACTGAAAGGTCGGTCTTCTGTTGTTAACCTGATCTGTTCTAATATTTCCGCCCCGGTCTTCCTCCTGCGTCCCGTATTTTCTCAACATGACAGAGTTTAAATCTTTCAGCAGATGAAGCGCTCTCCTGTTTTCTCTGGACACTCAGAGGAGGGAGGGGAAGCGATTCAAGAGACGGGAGAGGAGGAATTTTAATTTGGTGTGATCTCTGACGTGGACGGAGAGGGCAGTCGCAAAGTATTTCCTCAGGTTAATTGAAGAAGTGAATTTTGAATTTCTCTTTGCAATAAGTGTTTAATTTTTTATAGAATGATTTATATTGATTTCAAATAATTGATTTTCCTTTTTAATCCAAATCTTATTCAAATAGACTACCACCAAACTAATTGGGCCCAAGTGACACTTGAAACTGATTTTAAATTTAGAGATAAAACAGAAAACAAAAATAAGCAAGTAAATGCACAATCCAGTAAGGGTTTTATTTATTCTAATCCCTATAACTTCCGGACGCCACAACTACAGGGGTTGGACAATGAAACTGAAACACCTGTCATTTTAGTGTGGGAGGTTTCATGGCTAAATTGGACCAGCCTGGTAGCCAGTCTTCATTGATTGCACATTGCACCAGTAAGAGCAGAGTGTGAAGGTTCAATTAGCAGGGTAAGAGCACAGTTTTGCTCAAAATATTGAAATGCACACAACATTATGGGTGAAATACCAGAGTTCAAAAGAGGACATATTGTTGGTGTACGTCTTGCTGGCGCATCTGTGACCAAGACAGCAAGTCTTTGTGATGTATCAAGAGCCACGGTATCCAGGGTAATGTCAGCATACCACCAAGAAGGACAAACCACATCCAACAGGATTAACTGAGGACGCAAGAGGAAGCTGTCTGAAAGGGATGTTCAGGTGCTAACCCGGATTGTATCCAAAAAACATAAAACCACGGCTGCTCAAATCACGGCAGAATTAAATGTGCACCTCAACTCTCCTGTTTCCACCAGAACTGTCCGTCGGGAGCTCTACAGGGTCAATATGCACGGCCGGGCTGCTATAGCCAAACATTTGGTCACTCATGCCAATGCCAAACGTTGGTTTCAATGGTGCAAGGAGCGCAAATCTTGGGCTGTGGACAATGTGAAACATGTATTGTTCTCTGATGAGTCCACCTTTACTGTTTTCCCCACATCCGGGAGAGCTGCGGTGTGGAGAAGACCCATAGAAGCGTACCACCCAGACTGTTGCATGCCCAGACTGAAGCATGGGGGTGGATCAGTGATGGTTTGGGCTGCCATATCATGGCATTTCCTTGGCCCAATACTTGTGCTAGATGGGCGCGTCACTGCCAAGGACTACCGAACCATTCTTGAGGACCATGTGCATCCAATGGTTCAAACATTGTATCCTGAAGGTGGTGCCGTGTATCAGGATGACAATGCACCAATACACACAGCAAGACTGGTGAAAGATTGGTTTGATGAACATGAAAGTGAAGTTGAACATCTCCCATGGCCTGCACAGTCACCAGATCTAAATATTATTGAGCCACTTTGGGGTGTTTTGGAGGAGCGAGTCAGGAAACGTTTTCTTCCACCAGTATCACGTAGTGACCTGGCCACTATCCTGCAAGAAGAATGGCTTAAAATCCCTCTGACCACTGTGCAGGACTTGTATATGTCATTCCCAAGACGAATTGACGCTGTATTGGCCGCAAAAGGAGGCCCTACACCATACTAATAAATTATTGTGGTCTAAAACCATGTTTTTCAGTTTCATTGTCCAACTCCTGTATCTAGGTGTTGACTGCTGTAAAGCTGACCAGTTTCTGCTGTGCTGTTGTCCATATGTGGACACGGGCTGTCCATTTCTTAAACAACCATGTCGGACGACCCTGTGGTTGAGCAAAAGATGTTAATCTGTTCCAAAAGGTTCAAATTAATGGCATCAATTAAACTAAGAATACATGTAAGGAGATTGCTGAAACTCTGGTTACGAGCAACCCAACGCATTATTAAAAACCGGAAGCATGGTGAGGAAATATCATCTTTGTGGAAGAGATGTTGGAATAAAAACCTTCAGTGATCATGATCAACTAACTGCTTGGTGAAATAAAAATCATGCAACATAGTATCAAACCCACAATGCAACGGGACTAAACAACCGCGTAGCCTTGAAAAAAGCACTGATCTTTGAGGGCAATCGGTAAAAAGGCTTTAATTTGGTAGGGAGCATAAATATTGGGTTCTAGAGCAATGGGAGAGGGCTACATGGTCTGATAAGTCTTTACCAGAATGATGGGAGCATCAGGGTGAGAGGAAAGGCCCCTAAATTAATGAACCCATATTGTCTAGCGCCTACTGTACAATCCTGCAGCAGTGCTATGATCTGGGGTTGCTAGAGTCGGTATGGTGCAGGCTCAGCAACATTAAGACCCAAGAAAATGACCTAAATGATTACCTAATGCACTGAGGGGCCAAGTTATTTCATCAGTGAGTTTCTTCTTCCCTGATGAGTTTGAGCCCGATGAATGCCAGGACCCATCGGACTCAAACTGGGCAAGACTTGGCCACCACAGAGTCCAGGCCTCAACTCCACTAAGAATCTTTGGGAAGGCTGAAGAAGAATTTGAGCAGTGGTCTGACTTTCACATCATCTCTACAAGATATTGGCAAAATTAATGTAGTTCCAAAATAAACGTTGCGACATTGTAGAAGCTTATTGAAACGATGCCACAGCAAACATATAGAAGCTAAAGAAACAGAGTTCATCTGCATGGTTAGTGTATTTATGCTGTCTGCTACAATGTCATGTACTTATTAAATGTATACAACATAATCTGTACTGTGATTGTTTATTCTGTAAAATCTAATTAAAATATATTTCAGGGAGGAAAATTATTGTAAGGGAAATACGAAGGAATCAGGGATGACTAAGCACTATGTAATTGGTTTACGGTTGAAAACGCTGGTCTAAAAGGATGGTAGAAGTTAAGATAAAAACATTATGACCCAATTAGAGGAGGAAATGGTTAGATTGACAGTTAAACTAGAAAATGCAGGAGTGAAGCACTTCAGGTCAGCTTTGCATCTTACTGTAAAACAGTTTCCTATCCAGGGGTGTCCCCACACTGACCCTGGCTACTGACATACGTTTTTCCCCTCTCTGAGCCTTAATTGAAGAGGAAAATGTAGGAACCTCGTTACAAACTCCCCCACCCCTTAGGGGGGAAAATCTTTCTACAGCTAATTGGATTTCCATATTTATCAAATTATCCAGAAATGCTACAAAGCAGCTCTGTCACAGTGGAGCGTGTTGTGCTTAGGATCAGCCTTTACCGTGGAAACAGTCAGGAATTTCTGCACCATTAACAAAGAACAGGACTGAAAATCAGAGGCTGGGAACACACGGAGAAACAGAAACAAAATGGCTTGGACCTGCAAGTATGGTCATCGCTGACTGAAGCGATCTGTTTCCCCTCGGTGGGCTCGAACACCAAATGGTTAATGTAGTTGGTGTGGCCCTCCATTGCCTGGGTGAAGCAGAGAGAAGACAATCAGTAAAACTGAGCAGAACTGGCTGCATATTTGCTTTCTGTGTGTGTGTGTGTGTGTGTGTGGTTATATTTCCTGTTTAACTACCAAACGTCTGAAAGCTCAACACCTGATGACAAGAGCAGTTCCAGATGTTGTGATACCTTGACTTCATCTCGATCCTGCAGATCAGAAGTCAGCAGGCGTAGTTTCCTGTCAGCTGCCGCCGTGCAAAATCTGCAGAGGAAAATGGAGAGAAAGAGAAGATTTAACAATAAACAAAGAGTGAACATAAAAACACACTCGGTGACAGACGACATCAGAGTCTGTGTGTGGCAGGAACTTGGAATGGGATCGGTGGGGAACACTGCCAGGAATATTCTAATTGCCAGCAAAGATAAACACGGAGAGCAACAAGACGAGTCACGCTATCTACGCGTGTCTTTGATGGAAACCCGGTGCCGAGCCACGGAGAGGACTTTCCCCTCTAATCAGTCGTACACACCAGCGCCTGCAATTACTCACACAATTACACTAACTCACTTATGACAGGAAAAACACACGTATCACCAGTGTAAACAGACAGCGCTTCACACATTTTCAGGTGCAGGCACAGACGGATTTGGCATGATGTCATTACAAATATCCTTCAAACAGCATCGCCCCTGCAGCAGGTTAGATTATCCTGGTTCAGGCGCTAGAACTTTACAAAGAAGCCTGAACTTTTTTTTTATCATGTTGGATTTTCTTTAAAGGTACATTTCTAAGCAGATATAACAGCTAGAATACATATTCCTGTTGTAAAGGTCTGTGGACTCAACAACAGTGTTTTAGCCTAAATAATAGTTGACAACTCATCAATGTTTATTTTAAAGTACTCTTTCTGCAGCGGTTTATTTTACACTTATTTCCTGTCTCTTTATTGCCTGCTGTCATTTGATTGGTCGATTTCCAGAAGCATAGATAAAGCATCAATCTGTGACCTTGCGGATCCACAAAAACAGGGTTCCAGTTGTAAAAAAAAACATTTTCCCAGACTTTACAGAGTTCTCAGTCCTTTAAACTTTAATTTTAAATAATACAATACAGAAGTTCATCATTAATCTTAATTTATGGTGGATATATTTATACCAGCTTTAAATATGGAATCTGCAAAGACTGGAGGCAGGAAGGAAGGCAGGAAAACATGATGCTAGAAAACAGCGACACAAACCGTTGCTTTACTATTTAGGCTGCCCAATCAAAAATAAGCCAATATCTGTAGTCCAATACATCTGACAAACTGGTAACAACTTAAGCAGATAAACCAGCTTAAGAGCGCAAACATCCAGCTAAATGTGCAATTAATAGTAGGTGCCCAAGGAGAAGAAGGTTAAAATGTCTTGAAAAAGGTCTAAAGTCCAAAGTAAAGCTGCATTAAACACTTGGTGCTCTAAGGTGGTTACAATATTTCCTCCAGGCTTTCACTGCCTTCTGCTTGAATCTGTAGTGACACGTCTCACACAACGTGATGGATGAGCAACCAAAAATCTGATCGTATTGTCCAACAGTAATGGTAACTATACTCATTAAACAATTCATTCAAACCAGTAACGTCTCCTTCCCTCCTGCATAGAGTTCATTTATGAAGCTGCAGGAGAATAAGGAAAACAAAACTGATGCATCTTAGCAGGAGCCTAGAATGTAATCTCTGCTTTGGCAGCTTGTCATTACGTTGTAATCCTTAATGATCTAATATCGTCATATCGCCTACCTCTAATTATCACTCCTTCCACCCTAGATAAAAATAAATCACTAAAAGCCCAAAATTACATCAACTGTCGTACTAGTGATAATCATAAGCACACCTTTGACGAGAACGGTATTTCTGAGGAGCTTTAGATATACTTACATTTGATCAGGGATGCTTTAGTTTGTTAGACGCGTCTTATTTTAGTCAGGCAGCTAAAGAACCTAAAATGGGGCTTTTTGAGGAGTTCTGACGAAACTGCTCCCTAGGTTTTCAGGCCACGTAATTTCCTGATGAGTATTGATTATGTATTCCTGTTAATTCCTTCTGTGGCCATTCTGGGATCTGCTCCCAAACCATGAACTTTACCCTCCATGGTTTGGGTGTAGATTCAGCCACCCCCCAATGTCCTTTCCTCTGGTAACGGTCAGCTCTTAAAGAAAAGCCTGTTGTTTTGTGTGTTGGCCACTGTATTTACTAGATGACAGCCAAGCTTGAAAAATGAGCATGTGTGGAGGAAGTCAGTGGTTTCAATAGTCTTCAGGCTGGTTTTCAATACAAGCTGCTGTGGTGCAGCTCGAGCACCCCCCTCTACTCCCCTCGCCTCTCATCAAGCCCGTGAGAACATTGTACTTTTCCTGGAAGGCACAGCTACGTGCCGACTGAAGGGAGAGCTTGAACCCGAGCGGGTTCTCATCAGCACAATAACATCTGCGCACGTCACAGCGCTGGCTCGAGGGTCCTGTGGCGTAAACCACAGAAGACCAGGAATTAGCGCTGCCTTTCCTTTCCAATTACACAGAGCCTGAACGCCTCCAGGGGGAATGCAGATCCTTCACATCCACAGCTCCAATCAGCTGGAAACTCTTTGCTTTCTAATAATCCCTAGTTGGGCTACTTCCCACCTGAAACAACTTGGCTTCAGTCCTAGATGTGTGACAGCGAGTAGTTGTGATGAATACGTTCGGACAGCATGACTGACGTTCTCCACCAGGAAAAAAAAAAAAAAAGATGCTGTTATTTTAAAAGCCACAGATGTCAGGTTTCTAGGGCGGAAGGAGGATGGCTTGACACCCTTTAATCCTCCGACAACTGATGAGATCTTACATAACATCACGCTCTACAGCTACGGACACAGCACAAGTCTATTTTGGTGAAATACACTCACGGGCACTTTACTAGATACACCTCTTTATTTGCTTTTTCTCAAACAGCAAACCGGCCAATCACATGGCAGTAAGTCAAAGCACCTAAGCATCTAGACGTAATAAAGACAAGTTTCTGAAGATTTTTACACACAACATTCCCTTAGGTGTTTGTGTGGACCAGTTGCGTGGTCAAGATGCTTTGCTGATGTCGGAGGACAGTAGGGAGACTGATCTTAGACGATAGAAAGGCAACAGCGGCTCATACACCCACTCATTACAACCAAGGTATGCAGGATGGCATCTGTGACCACAGAATAGAAAAAACCTTGTTGCAGATGGGCTAAAGCAGCAGAAGACCACAACATGTGGCGCTCTTGTCAATAGGAAGCTGAAAATACAATTCAAACAGGCTCAACAGAAGTTAACAAGTGGTCCGTGTCGGACCCCAGACGGCTGCATCAAGGACTAAAAGCCTCAGTATATGGTGTTCCTGCTCTAACTCAAGACCACGTGGCAACCCGCCCATTTCTACAAAGCAAAATTAAACAATTGTTGGTGATGCTTTTGTTTTCTTATTTTCTGATTGAAAAGCCCATTTAAAAGAACTTACAGGTTGAGTTTACACACCAGCCTGTGCTGGCATATCGCAGCTGCCTGCAGCCTCCACGAGTTTTCTAGTGCATCTTATTGGATTTATGGTAAGTTAGAGAGATCCAGCACTCTTACAACGCTTAAAAAGCTGATTGAGATTCAGTTCATTTTATGTTTCCTGTACAATGTGGTAAACAGTCCGACTGAGGGCGTCCCGTTGAGACAAAGTGAATTTTATGAAGTGAGTTGGTTCGAATCAACTCTGAGGTGAAGGAGGGGGTAACAAAAATGCATCAATTATTTTTTATATTTAGTTTTAGCTTGCAAGTTTAAGAACAGTACAATGAGAATTAACAGAGACTTTGTAAATTTGTCGGACTGGAGGGAGTGATCAGATTTCTTTGGGTCAAAAAATGAGAAGGCAGAAGGGCGGATGGAGAGTCAGGTTTATTAGTGGATGGACAAACAGAGCAATGGACGGATGGATAATCAACATTTGGATTATGCATGTGCGTTTATCATATCGTTTATTGTCTTCAACTATAATGATGGACGGACGGACGGATGGATGGAAAGGCCTGTAGTTTTACTGTCACAGCACACAAAGATAATTGAATTACTTTAAAAATGAAAAGGGCAAATCTTTTTGAATCAGACAGATATCAAACCTTGGTGTCAGTCAGCTGTGCTGCACTGCACTGTTTGAACATACATAGTTTTTGTCAAACATAACTGCCTCCAAGTGAAAAAAAATGGTTCAAAAGCCAACTTTTAAAACAAACCAAACACTTCCAAGCAAAGCATTTGGATTATCGCACGAATGAAGAAGCATCTGACTAGCCAAAGCGCTCTTGTGGTTGATATTAGAGCAAAAATAAACTTGAACTCCTGAATGTTGATATCACTGAACCCCCAAACTGAAACATTTGCATTGTGTGTGGGCTGCATAACAAGCAGCATATCTAAACTTATGGACACAATATACTGTTACCAATCCACATATCAATTATGCTGACAGGGGATACCTGATGGTAGGTATCCTGTCCAGCCGTGACTCAGGGCTCCAAGCCAGAGCATCAACGCGCAAGTCAGAATGAAAAGCTCGGAGAACACTGAACTGGACTCCATCCACGTCCACGTCCTCCTCCTGTGGAACCAGATTCGTGTTTAATGACAAAGGCAAACACTATGGTGGTTATATCTGGCAGCGTGGAGCTGCATTTCTTACTTGGAAGAGGCAGGTGCCCACCACCACACATTGGTTTTCAGCATAGGCAAGGAGAGAGGCAGGGGAACCCGAGCTGAACGGGCTGAATTCGACCACGTGGACATAGTCCTCGCACGTCACTGTGTAGCTAGGACTGCGGGTCAAGTCTTCCTGCATGCTTGGATGCTCAGGCAAAGCTGGCTTCAGGTCGGAGTTGAACTGGAAATGCAGTAATATAATAAGAGACAGACAAGCCACATTAATTAGTGGAAGAACATTAAGCTCTGAGACTATAAAAGGCAGAGAACAAGCGGACTTCCATCACTGAATGGCTCTAACGCTGAATGATGCAGGTTTTAAAAATGAAATACAGATTGAGCCCAGGAGAACTATCAAACAACAGGGCTAAAGACCACTGTGCTGCTTACACAGTGCACACGTGAACTTTTTAACATTTAATCATGTTACCACCACAATCTTCTATATATTTTACTAGGATCTTATAATATTAACAAAAACTAGTAAATAACTCTGAATTCACTCACTCCCCTTTATTCTGATACCTCCAAATAAAAACCAGAGCCACAAATTGCCTACGGAATTGAAAATAATGCCAGTATAAATAAAACTGTTCGATGAAAGGCTCCGAGATTTCTTAGAGAACATCAGTGAACATGAAGACCACACCAGCAACGCAGTAGATAAGTCAGGATTAGGTTGTGAAACAATATAACTTTTTACATCTCATAAAGCTCTGTTCATTCCATCATTTAAAAATGAAAAATCACGGCAAAACTGCAAATCCACCAAGAGTTGGCGTCTACCTGAAGTGCCGGGATGGGCAAAAACAGGTCCCATTGTAACTCTGGAGGAACTGCAGAGTTCCACGGCTCAGCGGTTAGAATTTTTTGACAGGATAACTATAAGGCTGGGTTCACTCTGTTTGAATTTTGGCAGTCTTAGACAAAGTTGTTAGTTGTGAAAGAACATCTCTGGTCAAGAGCTTAAACCAGTCATCTGTGTCTGACATTTTCCCGGAAAAATTACACAGGGTGACTGCTGCTGTGACAGATGTCTGACTTTTGCCCTCTCCTATCCCTAATTTCAGTGTTCAACTAATATTAAACACATTACCACCAGAAACTTGCTGTTCCATCATTGCTGAACTGACGTGCTGCTCGGATCTTTCTGCTGCAACCACAAATAGCCATAAATAGTGCAGTCTGGCATCTTTTCCTGTAAAGTGCGACATATCGGGTCGGGTGTGCACTGGTTGACATGTGCAAGTCCCAATGTTTTTTGTTTTTTTTAAATTGCACAGTGTTTGCAGGGCAGACAGTGAGAGTCGTCAGACGAAAGCCCGTCCTGTTTAAAGAAGCGATGCAGGGAACAGCAGCAAACATGTAGAAGATAGTGGTTCACCTTCCAGCAGAAAACACACCTGAGCTGAGGCTCTCGGTCCAATCTGGCTCAGTTTGAGCTATTACAAGATATATGAACAGTGGGTAAAAATGTCCACCTCTAAATGTGCAGGGAAGTTTAATACAAATTTGCTCCTTTTATTTGGTAAATTTTGTATGAATGCTTTTGCAAAGCACTGTGTCTGCCCTCTTGTGCATCTTTGCTGGAACCGAAATTTATCACAAAACTATATAAACAGAGTTTACCTCTGATTTGCTGGAGGCAAGCTAAAATAATTCACAAATTCACCCATTTATACTTTTTCCACCAGTATGGTTGGTATCCAGTTTCCTCTGTAACAAAGTAAAGCTAAAAAGCGGTTCATACCGTATTTTAACTTCAATGTACCGTTCCTAGCTACTACGCCTGCTGTTAAAGCTAACCGCATATGTCATATGGACACGGGAAGGTTTTCCACTTTAACAGCACATGTGGACAAAATAACCATAACCCTAAGTAATACGTTTCATCAAGGGTGCATTTTCATCGTAAAAGGAGCAATAACGCGCATACTTTACCAAGTTTTATTCTTTACATAAATGAACTCGCTGAATCAAACACAGCGCGCCTTATAGTGTTTCCAACACTATTTCCGCCTACGTCACCGGAGCGTACCATTGACTGGAAAAGTCGGGGATTTGGCTGTTAGACAAACCTAAAAATATAGAGATGGGCTACAAAAATATAACAGTACAATAGTATTAAATTTTTTCTTTTTAAAATATGTTCAAAAATGCCTATCACGAAGTCGTAAATTTCGACGAACATTAAAAACAAAATCGAAAAACCACAAGTTTTGTCTGCTCCCAGCTGATTGGCTGGCAGGCAATAACGTCATCTTGGATTTAAACGTTCAAATCGGCAGCTGCTTTTCTCGTTGACTCTTGCTCCTTAAGGCTGGGAACCTTATAACAGGTTAGAAATTATTAATCCAGCGTTTTTTGATATCGCTATATACATATATATATATATGTCTGAACAATATTTATGAATGCATAAAGATAGATCTGACTTTAAAAGTACAATAATAATTTAAATACTTGTCAGAATCAGCTTCTGATAAAGCTGATTCTGATTCTGGATAGTTTAATATTTGTAGGCTCTCAGATGCCTCCTTGTGCCTGTTAACACTGCCTTATGAAAATGCTCCTTCAGGCCCACATGTGTAGCTGGGCTCTACATGGATTTTGCTCAGGCTGAAAGCATACTAATACAGTCAACGTTTATGCATGGTGCCCATGTTAATAGGTAATGGGCAGAAAAGTGGGCCGCAGATATAGTTTTCCGTGGGTTACATAATGGCCCCATATTAATGGCCTATTTAGAGTTGCCAGCCAACATATGTGGGTTGGCCAAATATGGGTAAATCTGGTAAAAAGTGTGACCCTCTTTAATCTGATTTTCTTAATGTCAATTGGAGGCCATGCTAAAACCCACTATATAAAGGTCCTCCACTGGTATTACTGGAATGTGTTGTTAGCATATATGGGCCCAATACCGAAAAACTAGGACAACTTATCACCTATTCAGCTGAAAGAAAATTCCTTTGGGTCCCTTATGCAGACATTGGCAATGCAAAAGCTGAAATCACCTGGGCTTCCATTACACTGCAGCAGTGCCACAGGCTGATTAACTTCATGAAGTAACCCATGCAAAAGGATTGCCCAAATGTTTTGACATGTAACTGTAAATGTTCACAGGGCAGGCTTAGAGTATTTACTGTGACTTCTGTTTTAGGGAACAATGGAGGCATTTGCAGACCATCTAAAGCTGATTGTGAAAACCTTCAGAAGGGAGAGCCACAGGGTTTTACAGTCCGAGAGGACCACCGTTCATGGAGCCGACAGCATGCTGATGGTGCTACAGCTGGCCTTGGCAGAGATCAATAAGCAGGTAGCAGTTTAGCTCCTGTATTTGTTAGTCCCGCAGCATTTCATAACTTTGACACTCTTATGTTTGAGCTAATAGGACAGAAAAGCCTTTTTCCCAGTATGTCTTCCTGGGCACTCTGATCAACGTAAAAAATAAAGTATACATTTTGAAAAATATGCTTTTATTGCATGTGTTTTAAAGATATTGTTAGTGATACCAATATTTTTGACACTGGCCTTTTTTTAATCATGCCTTGATGTGGGATTTTTCCCCACTGAATAAATGTACTCATTTTCTAAAATTTTCATTGTGATATTATGCTGCTGCAATTAAATTAACGTAAATTCCTTTATGTTAAATGCTGCACAAAATGAAAATGTATTTACTCATATTTGTTTATACTTCAAAATCAAGCAGCAATACTTTTTTTTGTCTTTTCTTAAACTGTGGTCTAAGATCCAAATATTAAACTGTAAAAATCTCTTGAAAGCCTGGAGAACCTCTATAAAATGTTACAGAAAATGTGCTCTGGTTCATTGGAAGCATGATGCAAAGAAGTGGGCTCTTATCATGATAAAACAGCTGCATCTCCTTACATCCTGATGACAGGTTGCACAACTTTACAGCTGCTTAAATTTGGACCGAGTCAAACGTTTTGTCTGCTTTTGAGCTGATTGGTCCTTGGCTGTTGATACTCACTGTCTCTTCTCCTCCTATCTACAGCATGCGGGGGAATTTAAAGTGGCTTTGAGCGACGTGCTGATAGCCTGGAAGCACCTACTGTTAGACAAACTTAACCTGCCGCCCCCCAGCTCAGCTCGCCTGGAGAACTATGATTTCTTCCTGGAGGCATACCAATCTTTTCTGAAACGCTCCAACACTATGGATCTTGTGGACGTTCTGGCTATGTACAAACGGCTGCGAGTGGGGGACTCGGATCCAGAGGAGCTCGTAAGCCCGGTGAGAAGGAGTTGGTTGAAATCAACCCAATGAAGTTGGAGATGAGGGTAATGTAGGGAAATTGCTTAGTAAAAGTATTAATACCCCATAAACTTGTACACATTTTGTTAAGTTACAGCCACAAGGTTCTATGTATTGTATTGGGATTTTAAGTGGTAGAACAACACAAAGTAGAAAGTAATTGTGAAGTAAAAGGAAAGTATATGGTTTTCACATTTCTGCACCCTTTATACCACAAAACAAAATCCAGTCCAATTGTGAGCATTTGTCATATTAATCCCGTTGTTCTTTCCTGCATTCAAGATGCTATGTGTAGTGGAAAATTAACTCTCCACATCACCGTGAAACCACCAACCCCACAATGAAATATGGTGATGGCAGCATCATGCTGTCAGATGCTTTTTTTTCAGTAAGGACAGGGAAGCTGGTCACAGGTGATGGGAAGATGGATGAAGCTAAGTATAGAGTAGTCCTCATTTAAACAGCTGCTAGAGGCTGCAAAAGACTTGACACTGAGATAGAGGTTCGCCTTCCACAGAGCTTCTACCTTCTCAGATTTTTAGTTGGAAAGAATTTTGAAAAATAAGTAATATTTTCCTTCCACTTAATTATACACTACTTGTTGTTGGTCACATAAAATCCCAATAAAATGTATCAATATTTGTGATTTTTACCACAATGAATGTAAGAGTTGAAGAAGTATGAATGAAGGGCAAAATACTTTAACACTTTCCTTATTCTTTACCAAGATGCAGCTGTTTGAGTTCCTCTCAGGCAACATGGAAGTCCCAGATCTCCCAGATTCATCAACTTATTCAACACCATCTAGTCAAAGCAGGAACTCCCAGTCCCAGGTAGGTCCAATCCCATAACAAATCCTCTCTTTTTCCACTTCAGTTCCATAGGACATTATTTTAGTAGTATGCAAGTCTTTTTGCCTGCTGGTAATGATCCAGGCTTTCACCTCCTTTCCACCTCTCTTAAGTTCTTGTCTGGAATCCATTCTGTTCTTATTGACAGGAACTCTATATCACATCATTCAGGTTTAGGAGTGTAATGTGAATTCAATTATGGTGCAGATGTTTAACACTCAGCTCAGTGGAGCTCAACAGGAGCTTCTGTAATACAGTATGGTTCCTTCTTCTGTTACTTGCTAATTTATGAGGTTTCAGCCAAGACTTGCTGCTGTATTTCCACTTACATAGTGGTTTCATTTTTTATGAGCTTAAAACAGGCGGCTGTTTGAGTGCCTTACTAAGGCTGTGAAGCTACTGTGTTATATCTTCACTTTTTTTAATAATCCAAGATTTTAGAAAAGTACCAACTAATGGTAAAGGTACTAAAAGGAACCAATAGCTTTCCAAAAGTTAATTCATTCATTCATTCATCTTCTATACCGCTTATTCCATAGTGGGTCACAGGGGAGCTGATGCTGGTCTCCAGCAGTCTACGGGCGAGAGTCAGGGTACACCCTGGACAGGTTGCCAGTCTTTCACAGGGCAACACAGAGACATACAGGACAAAAAACCATGCACACACTCATTCCCACCTAAGGGCAATTTAGAGAGACCAATTAACCTAACAGCCGTGTTCCTCCTGTGGGAGGAAGCCGGAGTCCCCGGTGAGAACCCACACATGCATGTGGGGAACATGCAAACCTCCGGCCGGGAGTCGAACCTGGTTGGTAGCACTGTAGATGCAAGGCAACAGTGCTACCAACTGTGCCACCGTGCAGCCCGCTTTCCAAAAGTACTAATATTTAATCAAGCATAAAACTAGTGTTCCTATGCACCCGGCAAAAGGAAGAAATGTACTATATTTAATGTTGGTATGATGTTGCAAAAAGAACGTTTAATCATTCGTAAGTTTGTCCTTCCATCTGTCTAACCATTTTTCCACCTGTTCCTTTGTCGATGGATCCATCTGTCCATTCATCCAATTTATACATCTGTCTGTTCGTCATCAATCTATTCATCCATCCAGATATTTATATATCAATACAACTTGTCCACCCCTCCATCCGTCCATCAGTTTTTCTGTCCTTTCATGAATTTCTCCATTCACAAATTCAACCATTTATCCATCCATCCAGTCAACCATCCCCTTACTTTAAGTGGTTTTTACAAGTTCCGTGTTTAAAGCCTAACTTCTGTAATAATATTTCTACCATAAATGAATACTGATCTGTTAAATTTCTGCTTTTAAAATTACCGAGAACACTGAAAATCTAAGTCTGAACTTTTGACATGAAAATGTCAACCTTGGAGATCCTTTCCTAAAGAAGTTGTTGTTTTCATAACTTTTTTTGGGGAATTTAAGGAAATAAATATAAACTTTACTACTGCTAGATTTCTGACTAAAACACGGGTATGATTGTGTTGCTAAAATCTATATTTATCAAGACAACAAATTTAGTTTTGTACTAAAATTATCTGTTTTCTCTTTACTGGAAGATAAAAATGGCAGTGAGACGGGTTTTCTGCTCCTATCTGAGTTTGCTGGTAAACTCTAAAAACGACATGGCTTTGGCCCTCACCCTCAACGTCCCAAGTCGCTCTCTTGAAGGACAGGCGTTTACTGACATTAAGCATGCTGCACGAGAAAGCCAAACCTCTCTCTTCTTGGTAAGAAATCATTCTCCACATTTATTCAGTTCACGCTTTAGCAGAAAACCAAAGTTTGAGTTGTTTTTGTAGTTGCAACACTTGGGCTTTTTTGTGTTTTTTGCAGGCTGTGACATCTTTCATTAGAGCCATCCAGCTTGGAGGGAAGGGGTATGCACCTGCAGAGTCTGATCCCCTCAGGAAACATATCAAAGGCCTGTCTGACTATGTCCAGTTTATAGACAATCTTGAAGAAATACTGGGGAATATTCTTGACCCAAGGTACCCAACACAGCTTAATCTTAACTTGGATCACATTTTAGTACAGTGCAACGTGTGATAGTTAACGTGTACTTGATATTTCTGTCTGGTATTCAAGACTGAAGTTTTAAGGTACGTGTCAGAGCAAGTTCCTTTTTTAAGTTAATCTAATTTATATAACGGTAGGATCTTCACCAAGTCCCATCCAATTTCAAGTGTACAAAACTCCACACCACAGATCTCTCTGTCATTATGTAAGAAACAAAGACTAAACCAAATCAGGAATATTAAACAAGTAGTTTTGTACAGAATTCATGAAAATAGGGTCATGTTATTTATCTTTCTGCAACCATAGTGATAACATTTAATCAATGCCTTTGTTTTGTTTTTTTAAAAGGATGTAAGTCTAGACATGCAGTCTTGACTTACAACTATAACCAAACCATCAAATCTTGTAAAATACGTGTTTTTTAAATAATTATATAATTTAAGGTGCTTTTGGATTTTTATATATTTGAAGATATGATGAATGGCTTATTGGTTTCTAAACATCAACAATTCTCTTAAATTAGTAAATTAAAATGTTAATTATTGGGAACATTATAGAGTCTTATTTGACCGAACCACCTACATTTCCCCCAGTTTTCTGTTTTTAAGGCAAAGCTAGTCACCTCACAAGTTTAGTTTTATAGACATGGCATGCTGTAAGGCTTTCCAAATATTTGGAAAAAACCATCACATCCAGTCCATATTTTTTAAATAATGTTAAGTAGTATGCTAACCATAGCAGCATGCTAAACTCAGAGAATTCTGTTTTGATTATATAAAATTTTCCAAAATAAGATCATGTAATACTGTAAACCCCATGTCATTCATAGATAATTCTATTTGTTTGATTTCTATTTCCTTGCAGAAAAAGCCTACAAATCCAACTTGTATTTAGTATTAATGATGAGTAGTATGCTAACTGCTATGATAAGTTAGCATAGTCTTTTTTTTCTCATTTCACATTTGCCAAAGCAGATAATTTTTAGAGATTATTTTTCACATTTAGCACAACACCTGTTAAGTAAAGTAAAAACAAAAAACTTGTAACTGGAAACATTTAATAGTTTTATTTGATCTCCCATTTCTCAATGCTAATGCTAAGCTTGTCACTTCACAAGTTTAGCTTTTATGGCAACGTAATATATATCACACAATGGGCAACTAAACACGTTTTCCAAGTATTTCCTCTTCAGGGGAAAATGCCAACAAATCCAACTTTTAAAATTTTTGGAGTAAATGTTAACTGATATGCTAACTATAGTAGCATGCTAAATTCCAAGAGTCTTATTTTTGTTATATCAGGTTTGCCAGAACATTTCATATAGAAGTGACTTTTCTCATTTCTCATAAAATGTAGGTACAAAAAACAACAAAACAAACGAAGCTGACACGTTTTACAGACGTTTTCAATGCAAATATTAGGCTAGTCACCTCATAAGTGTAGCATGTGTTTATCGCAAAGTAATGAATAACGCATAATGTGTTCCTAACTAGGCTTTGAACGTATTTCTGTTTCTGGAAAATAGTTTTTCCATTGGAAAAACGCAACCAAATCTAACTTATCAAACTTTTGGTATTAATGCTAACCAATATGCTGACCCTAGCAGCATGCTGAACTTTGAAAATCTTACAAGTTTGAAAAAACAAGTCTTAAAAATGAAATCTTTAATAGAAGTGACTTTTTAAATTAAAGTTAACATTTGTTTTCTTTGTGGTAAAATCAATTCTCTTTAGCACATTTGGTTCTGAAAGCACATCCTGTTCAAAGAAGGGGACCACTGCTCAGACTGGTGGAAATATTTCTCCTTGGATAAGGAGCAGACCAGCATCCACATGTTTATTGAAATCGCACCTGCAATCATAAAATATACCTGTGCCAAAGCAGGTTATTATTTCCAAGAAATCCAATTAACGACTCCTATTCAAGTTTTTTTTTTTTTTCAAGATAACACTAGATAAGTATGTTGATTTTTGCCACATCAAAGCCAGGCTTCTTCTGGTTCCCTGACTTTGATGATCAATCCTTGAGCTATACACATCATTACAGCTTATGTTCAGACGTCAAGGATCTTGGCTCCTCAACAAAAGTGATTATCAGAAATGAATTAGCCATACAATCATGTAGGCTTGCAAGGGAAACTGGTTTAGGGCAACTGTGTTTGCGGTCCCTGAAGTGAAATTTCTGTTTCTGTTGAGCCATAACATATTGTCATGTTTATGCAGTGTGAACTCCAGCTGCTTTTTAGAGGGCTTTTGAGTTCATGTTATCTGATGAGAGAGCTCCCTTCTAATGAGATGTTGATTACCAACGTTTATCTTTCAACAAGCAGGGCCTTCACGTTCTGAGCAGGTTACTGTATTCCCTCAAACACCTTCTGTGGTGAGTTTAGGGCCCCTTGTTTAGAGAACATATGTTTTCCCAAATGATATTGTAACTGAGCTTCAGTGTTGGGTCAGGGTTGGTGCACCACCAAAGCACCTTGTGGCAGTCTTTTCTTTCACGCCTAGGTGCACTTGACAACCATGAATCCAGTAAATGTGGAAAGGTACAGCTGAGTGCAATGACAGTGCCCAAGGTGACATTAATATGAGTGTGGAACATTTTTCAGAACTATTAATATTGGCAAAGCAATAAAAACAAAGCAAATAAAAACACTGAATTAGTTTTGCTTGGCCTTTAAAGTCGATGTCAAAATTTAAAGTGAAGCTGCAGTATATCTTTTGAGTACTTGGAGTTGAAACTCTTTTTTTTTTATATACACTCTGTTAAGAAGACCATATTTCTCACTATCTGACAGTAAATCAGCCTAAACCTTTACCATTTTAGGTTGGTAAAAAATATCAGACAACAGGACATGTCTCTAAAAACAAAGGCATTCATCCTCAAGTGGATTTGCAAGTTGTAGCCATTTTTTTGGTTGCTTTTGGAATAATGGCTGCTTCTTATAACTACGATTTAAATGTGAGAGTGAGAAACCTTCTATACAGTGTATGTACATATCTGGTTTCAACTGTAGGTTTTGGGAGAATTATTCATGAGTGCAATTATCGGTTGAACTCTTTGTGTGTTTAAAGTTACTATACCCTTGCTCTAAATCTGTGGCTTTTTCTGTCTCCATGTTGAATTGTTAGTGAGTGTGGAACCCGGCTGCTGGCCACCATCAGAGCAGCGTTGGTGAAGGGACGCAGCAGTGGAGATCCAGTGTACGTTGCAGCAGAAGAAACTACAAAGGATCTGAAGGAGAGGATGGTCCAGCTTCACCAGATCCAGAAACAAGCTGCTAATGGGGATGGGACAGGGATAAGTCCTGCCAGGGTAATCTTCACCCTCATCTCTGAAGGTTGTACTTCATTACATTTCACTATAAAAGCTCTGATCGAAGCCATTTCCACCCGCAGCCTAAAGCTTACACAGTCAACCACGGCACTGCATACGGAGGGCGGGAAACAGTAAAGGTACTAATGGCGCTGCTCGATGAAGAAGCCTTGGCTCCTCCATGTCCGAACAAGGCAGACCTGCTGTCTGAAGACCAGCCGGTCCTCAGTGGAGCTGAGGGAACCTGTGTCCTCATGCTGTTCAGGTTGGTCACAAGCTTACAAAGCAGTGCACGTCTAAGCTCAACTGGCACAATTTGGGAAATAGATTTTTTTTAATAGGTTTTAAAGGGAATTTCCATGCAATCTTCCTCAGCAGTTCTTTCAAAGCAACAGACCAAAGCTGATGTTTTTTAGCAATTTGGACATGTATAAAAACCTGAAAGCATCACAAAAAGCTATGAGGATTAATGCTACAAGGTGCCAAATATTAAATATGTATATGGGCTAATAATGAAGGTAGCTGCGTTTAAAAACATGATGAAATTTTGCCTTTTCAGATTTTTGTGGTTCACAAAGCTTGTTGGCTAAAGTTATTCAGAATTTTTTTTTTTTATTTCTGCACTTCTGTTTTTTTATTTTTTATTGTTCCAGTAGTTTTATGTAATACCTCAGGGTTCTGGGCTTGGACCAGTCCTCTTTGTTTCATATATGGATGCATATATGGAAGAATGTTTATTGTTATGTTTATTACACAATACTTATCCATTAAGCCTGATTAATCTAATCAGTTATTTTCCGCAATTATTTTAAAAGACATGAAGGTTTTTTTTCTTTTAACTCAAAACAAGCTTCCAGTTTTTGTGTGACAATCTGTCACATTAAAAGACTCGAGGCTTAAAACGTTGTTGCTGATCAAGCCTATAGTTTGCGCTAGGGCTGTGCGATATTAAGAAATCATGCCATTAGAAATAATATTGTAGAATTTTGCAATAACGATTTCAGTTGCGATAAATTCATAGAAGTTACTCAACACAATATTCAAAATACTCTTTGTGTCTTTTAGCCAATATCTATCTACAAATCTATAGGCTGTTTTATAACACATTCCCTTGATATGGCCGCCTAGAAGATGACTAATATGTGTACTTGCACAGTGAAATTAGCATTAGAAGACCAGTTAGTAAACACAGAACCACTGGTTATAAGTGAGCGATCCTCACGCCACTTCCCCACTTTACATCCCCTTGCCAACTCTGTTCAATGACTACCTCCTTCAGACCTTCAAGAAAGCAAAATGATGGCCTGCAAAAGTATTCATACAGCTTGAACTTTCCACATTCCAACATGTTACCACTAGGGGCGGGCAATATGGAGTTAAAATTGTACCATGACATTTTGTGGTATTAGTTGTGATAACATTTTAAGTGATGATAAACTATAAACAACTTCCTAAGTCGTATTTATGCGACTGTATGGCTGCTCTTAGAAAACATACACATTTTTAAATAGGCTTCTTCAGGACACCAGTTACATAAAGAAATGTGATTTTTAGCACTAAACTGCAGATAGTAACTTTATTTTATCATATTTTCAAATGTATTTATATTTTTTGATGCTGCTATTGAACAACCAGTGGAGAAAACAGTAAAAATAACATTTCTGACAATGCAGTCAGTTTTAGGGGTTTTAAAACATATTTATTTAGAATTTGTGGTCATGATAAATCTAAAACTCTTATGATCAGCAATCTTTCACGATAATAAACGGTACAATAAATGTCCACCCCCAGTTACAACCACAAACTTTAGTGTATTTTGTAGGGATTTTATGCGATAAACCAACATAAAGTGGAAAGAGAATGAATGAATCTCTTTATTCTTTTAGAAATAAAAACCAAAAAAGTGTGCCATGCAGATATTTTCAGCGCCCATGAATCAATAACACTTTCTGCTGCAATTAGAGCTGCAAGTTAATTTAGGGGTAGGTCTCTGTTAGCTTTGCGCATGAGCTCTAATTAGCTCTTCATGAGCTGTGGCCATCTTACATTTCCTTGCCGAAGAAAAGAATCCCCACAGCATGATTCCGCCACCACCATGTTTTACATCCCTTGTGTGTGTATGGTGATTTGCATGTTGACCATGTTACATTTTGCTTTCATCTGACTAGAGTGCCATCTTTCACATGTCTGCTTTATCCCCCACGTGATTTCTAACTAAATTCAAATGGGGCGTCGTAAAGGTTTCTTTCAACAATGGCTTTGTTCAGGCAAATCTTCTGTAAAGGCCATACTTGTAGAAGGAACCTCCCCGTCCCTGTTGAAGAAAAGCATCCCTATTCCCCCAGCATGATGCTGCCACTATTGTGGTTCACCATTGGTGGTGTGTCTGATGCCTTCACAGAACAGCTGTATTTGTACTGAGATTAGATTTCAAACACTTTCAAACATTTACTAATTAGGGGCTTTCTAAAACTGGCCGCACTGGATTTTATTTAGGGGTGTCAGTAAATAAGCTGAACACATATGCAGAACAAACTGTTTGGGTTTTTATTTGTAAGAAACCCTTAAAAACCTGTATGATTTTCCTTTCACTTCAGAATTATTCACGACTTTGTGTTTTGTTACTTTTCGCAGTAGGATACATAAAAAACTGTGGTGGTAATATACAAGGAACTGAGCTAGTATTGGCTGTGTTTCATTGTTTCTTACGAATTCACCCTGTTAGTTCTGCAAAATTTGTTGAATTGGCTCTAAATAAACTTGAACTGATACTTTTAGATTTGAAAAAACTGATTTAATAGTGAGAAAATCTCAGTTTCTTCTAAAACAAATTTCTACACGTTCCCCCAAGACAAGTCTGTGTCCCAAGTAATTGTTTTCCCATGAAGTCCATATTGGAAAAAGGACCGAAGTCTAAAGTTTGTGCATGTCACATTGAGTTTGAAGTAAATTAGGCTGTTTTTACACTCTGAGAACGGGAAAAGCCCTGCAGCAACAATCCGACCAACATGGGACTCATGACAACTCTCGGTGAAACCACACGGGGGAAAGTCCTCCGACATCACACTGGAACAATTTATCAGGTCAAACATCTGAGAGAAAAATACAGTAAAATAGTAGCCTGAGGGTGTTTGCAGTCTGCTGTCTGATGTTTGTGAAGATCTTTGACAGGATTAAACTTAAAGGAAAGGGAGGAAAAAAACTCTATTGAGACGTAACAAGATTTCTCTAACTAAATGCAAGCTTTTGGCTTCCTTAATTTATAAAACACCCAGCTTTACTTCTTGCTTTCAGATCCCCTGAAGTGTCCACTGGATGTTCTCCAGAACCCCTCAAAAACAGAGTCCAGAGCCGACTAAACCTGCTCAAGCCCAAGGTAACACCAGCCCCCAAAATCTTAATCATCAGTTACTTCAAATTGAATCAGATGTGCAAACACTGAAAATAATGTCTTTACATCCTGTAATTTCTTCCTGGTACTGTATTATTTATTTGCTTAGCTGAAGCTCACAACTGACTTCCACAGTTAACGTTTTCACAGCTGTATTTTAGCTCTTAATGCTGGTTCGAGTGTGCAGTTTCAGTCCAGGGCATAAAATGAGTTATTTGTAGGGGGGTTCATGCCATTAAACATCACCTCATGATAGGTTATTCCATTTGCTTACAGTGCACAGTACTGTATATTAAATATCAATATTTAATTATTTCCTGTCCGTTTTTTATTCAAACCTTTAGTTTAAATCATGAAAAACATGATGTTTTGCTCCGTTTTAATAACCTTTTACCCAGATGTTCAATGTGAGGCAAAAACCTCACCTTATCATTTTGATGCGCCGCAGGAACACTTATTATTCAGAGCCATGACTGGGGAGCAGAGGCAGACACAGAGGTAAACTGAAACCTGTCTGGTTGACTGGAGCAAATAACCGCGAGACGGTAACTCTAGTTTGAGCTGAAGAAATGTTCCACTCCCCATGCATCTTTGTCACATAAGGTAACAAGTGATCCTCGCTGATTTTTCACACCTGAAACCAGCTCATGTGTCGGATGGGTTCTGTAACATATGTGGAAGAACATGTGCAGTAAGTTGTGAGTCCAGAAGGAGCTGAAGGAAACCTCAGTACGTTCATTCAGACAGAAGTACCTCCTTGGGTTCTCTTCTATACTTCAAAGTGAAGTCCAGTTTCACCTTTGCCTCTACTGCAAAGTCCGGTTATTCGAGTTACCCCTAGAACTACCTGCGATGTTCGCCTGCAAAGAGACATGAAAGCTATGTCCAGTGTAGTTCAGCAACAACTATTTAAATTACAGATACAGGGAGAGGCCACTAGGGTCCTTATTTAAAATGCCTCCCTTTTTCAAAGGGCTCTTCTGCAGAGAAATAGGCCCACAGCATCATAGATCCTTCACCGTACTTCACAGTGAGCATAAAGGTTTTTTTTCCACCTATTTATCTTTTGTTTCATGTCAACCCCACCTGGCTGGAGCTTAAAGCTTTGGTATCTGCAACAGTATCTCCAGGACGACATAAGCTAACGCTAACTGTTTTGAACATTAGCTTCACAGACATCCCAATGAAGGTGTTCAGTGGGTCTGAGGTCCCCCTTCGACATGCGCAGTTCTGAACCACGTAATGCTCTGTTCTACTGTGGTGCAAATTAATGCAGGAAAATGTTAACCAGCTGACAACTGCACAACTGTACATAAAATGTATACATTTTCCATTTAAGATGAAAAACCTTCTTTGTGTATAAATATGCTCTATCCAGAACTCCTTAAGTGCCATAATTTTAGCCTTATCTGGTTAAAGTTCTGTAAAAAATCTCATTAAGTACCTTTTGCTATCTGATTATTAATCGATTAATGAAAAAAAATAATCGACAGATTAACCGATTAACAAAACAATCATAGTTGCAGCCCTACTAAATAGTAAAGCTTTGAAACACGTTGGTGCAACATCTAATTACTCCTCGGTTTAGTTGTAAAGCCATTGGAGGCTAATGTGGCTAATTATAACACAGGTTATAGTGTAGCCTGACTGAAGCAGACAATGCGAGCAGAAAAAAGTAGGAACTTTGTTTGGAGAAGCAGGGAAGTGAAACTTTTAGATTTTTTCTTTTTCTAAACGAGGGCTGAATTGTCCCCTAATTAAGGAATTTAAAAAATATTGTCATATTGTAATTAGTCATATTTCTAAATCTTAACTTGAAAGAACCTTATGCTTTAAAAAAAGTTTGCTGCTGCATCAAAAATGGTATAAAATATTTTTCTTTGCATCGGTATCAAGTTTGAAATTATAGGACGACCCTAAGAGACAGGGCAAAAATGGCATCCATGGGAGCGTTCCAAAGCCAAAACCGCTGCGCACCAAAAAGACCATAAAGGCTTGCCTCAAATTTGTCAAAAATAGCTTGATGATCACCAGAACATATTCTGTGGACTGATGGGAAAAGGGAGGAACTTTTTTTTTTGAAGGTTCCTGTTAAATCTGACTTAAAACTAAAAGCATTTCAAAGAAGAACATTAAACATACAGTCAAACATGGTTACAGTAGTGTGATGGTCTGGGGATACTTGAATCTGGAAGACTTGACATAATCAATGGAGTCATGGATCCTGGTCTCTACTCAAAAAATCCTGAAGTAAGCAAATCCACCTCTGAAGGGCTAAAAGAATATATTAAATTAAGGTTTTGGAGTGGCCTAGTCAAAGTCTGATCTTAAGTTGAGTTCAGAGGCCGAGGCATGACCTCAGACAGGCTGTTCGTGATAGAAAACCCTCCAATGTGGCTAAATTAAAACAATGCAAGGAAAAGTGGACCAAGATTCCTCCACAACAATGTAAACGAATTATTACCAGTTATCAGTAATTTGATGGCAGCTGTTACTGCCAAGAAAGGAACAACCAGTTCATGGGTTTAGATGGTAAATACTTTTTCAAATACAACCAGTGTGATACTGTCATAATATCTATAGAAGTTAAATATATCCTGTGACTGCTTTAGTGTTTCACTTTGTACAGACCAATGTAATCAATATAGCAGTGTTGCTGAGTTACTATGTCTGCATATTTTGACACATTTTGAGTTGGAACCAGTCTTAATTTAAAGCTGATCACCTGTGTGAACCCTTTTTTTCCCCCTTATTTTTTCCAACATCATATGCTGAACACATTTACTGAACCGGCTCCTTCATTTGAGTAAGCTACCAGATGTCATCCTAGCTCTACACAATCTGGCTGGCTTCCTGTTTCAATGCAGCGTAATGGGCCCTGGGCCGCTCGCCGCTTCCTGAACTCCAAGAGCGGAAGCTCTTCACATCAGTTTCACTTTGAAGATGCCGTATCAGTCGCACAGCTCGTCTAGCCGGGGAAACATGAAAGGTTATTGCTTGCTGTTGTCTGCTGAACGACTTTATCCTCCTGAGTTCTCTGGTGATTTCACCATGACGTCAACTGGCACACATGGAGATCGTCTGATTTTGTTTTTGAGACCTTTTTGAATTATGTTTCCCAGTCCTTCAAATAAAACCTACACTGACAGTCAACCTTTTTTGCAACAGACGCTAATCTAAAAAAAAAAATTAAAATATTTAGTTTCTAAACATTTTATTTCAACAGGATTAAATTCCTCTCAGGTGGATATGCAGGTTCATCTGTTATTTGTTCCATCATCTCTGTTCAAACATAAAAACCCAAAGGTGCATGGTCATTGTATTTTGTCATGAAAAGGACACCTTTGTGCTTTATGGACCAAGCCGGCGTTATTTGCCATATTTTTTTCCTCTCTTTCCCCTCATTCTGATCTCTTCTCACCACTGTGACCCATTGGCTCGAAGGGTGAAAAGCCGCTGATCAACCAGCGAATCAGAAGTTGTGAATGTGTATATTCCAGGGCAGGGATTGCAGTCTTCAGTTTTGTTAAAACGTGGTCTGTCACCGTTCTTTTTTTAATAAGGTGTTTTGTCTAGAAATGTTATCCAACTAAAAGACTTGCTTCTACTGGAACATGACTTAAAGCCTTTTTAGCATCTTAAAAAAATCTAAATTGTGATTCAACCAAATTTACATTTCAAAAATTCCACTGACTGCCAGTCCGTGTTTTCCTTCATTCTAAAGCATCACAATACTGTCAGAGGCGTAAATTTATTCATATGAGCATAAATAATAAACCTAAAACAATAAAAACATTTGGAAAAAAAACAACAAACCAGTTGGTTGCGGAGAGAAATGAAGTTCAAAACTTAATGATGCAAGTGAACGAAGTAAAATTTTGGGATTTTCATCAACTTTGGTTCAGTGAGTCCATGTGGGAGGACCCCATAGCCGCATTTCTTGGTTGGTTGTTATAGGAAGACGTTTTAGATTTGGAACATTTTAATTAGGCTTTGCTGGGGTTCTTTTCTCTTTTCGATGTAATCTCTTGTTATAGTTCCAAAGAACGATCTCATTTTGTTGTTGTGCGGAAAACACAGTGAGGAAAAAACCCTCCGTTTGTCTTGAAAGGCAGGAATCTTAGGCATCAACTTGAAATCAGTGATACCGATCAGCATTGTCATATTGTTTGATGTTTTTATTAAAAATATTGACATATAAGTCTGATTCCTGTGAACTACTCACAATATAGAAGACACTAATTACTTCGGAGAGTCCCGATCTCCTTCTATGTAATGCCAGCAAGGCTGGTGCCAAACTCCAAACAATAGATGCCTAGACATTGGTGTCCATATAAGGCATTTATCTTCCCTAGAGGGTAAACTCAACTCATCATATCATAGTGCTTTTAAAAGCTTTTCATTTCTAAGACAAAGTAGTTATAAGAGCTGCAATTGTACATGTTGCTAAGTTTCAGATGGTAGAAGTTACCTGGTGTTAGATAGTAGCAAACACAATGTATTTTGAAAGTTTGAATAATCCCTGAAGTTTATCAATTGTTTTTGAGCTACGATCACACTAATTAGGCGACTTTTAAAAGGCCACTGGTTGCACTGAATTTCATTTGGATGGAAAAGAGTAAATAGGGCTAAACCTGTATATGCATGCCAGAAACACTGATCTTTATTTGTAAAATAAAACCATGTATTCTTTTCCTTCAATTTTCCTTGTGGCTGTTATGTAACTAAATTTGGAAAAGTTCAAATACTTATTTAAATACTTTTGCAAGGCACTATACAGCATCTGTAGACGTTTGGTGTTCATTTCTAATTATTAGAGCTGCTAAAATTATCAAAATTAGAAAGAAACTTCAGAAAATTCAATATAAACTGAGGTTACTTTTCTTCAAAACCAAAACTTGGTCTAGGACGTTTTCAAAACAAAAAGACTAAGGTCACCTAGTTTCAGAAGCTAACAATCATCAGTGTCCTCCAGCCTACTGCATTTATTTTTGTTTATTTCAGGCTACACAGAGGGTCATCAGATCCCAGTTTGCCTGCACATACAAAGATGACCCGCCGCTCAACCGGGTGCTGGACTTCCCAAGCACCAGCCAGATGCCAACCTGTGTTCACCCAGCACCAAAGCCAAAAACGAGTCTATCTGTGGAAGACGGGTTCAACTCTGATACGGAAGATGGAACAGGTACACATTCCTACCCATTGTTTAGAACAGGCTAAAGGCACTCTACAGAAACCCAAAATGTTAACATGAGCTGTGAGCTGAACTACTCAGCTGGACTATGTAGAAACTCTTTCACAACTTAGGCCTTGAACCCTTCCTGCTCCCTACACTGGGACTGGTGCTTACCTTAAACCATTAAATTAATCTCTTACTGTAAAATATTCTAACCCCCCCATCTATAGTAAAAACCAAAATGATCCCGCAGACTTTTTTTCCAGTGCTTGTATGCAGTTTGATCTGTGAAAATTCCGGCTCAGCCCCGCAAAGTTTACAGGACAAATGTTGAATTTCATGGCATAAACACAATATGCTTGGACTTCCAGTACACTTCAGGAGTTTCCCTTTGTTGATTCCAGCATTTAAAACTTGTTTTTGGTTTGTTTTAGTTTTCGCAGCCAAGCACTCCAGTGAATCCCAGAGAAAAAAGCACCGTGAGGTACAGCGGTGGGTTGCTCCCGAGCAGAGGAGTGGAAATGCTCAAAACGGAGGTGGATGTCAGAGTAATAAAAGGAAAACTGGCATTCAGATGCAGAGCAAGGGTAATAAGAGGAAGCAGCTGGATTCTGAGCAGCATGGCGGATCAGAGAACGAACCTCCGGAGAAGAAACAGCACACCCGTGTGTCAGTCAAAGTGCCCGGCAAAAACGTCTGCAAGGCTTCAAGTAAAAAAAAACTTATAGTTGGACAGGGAAAGCTTACCAGCTTCTTTAGAGTTTAGGCATGACGTTCAGTCATTTGATGACAAAATATCAATGTTTGCTATATTTAAGTCAGCTTAATAGTTGATTTTACCCAAGCACAGATTATGAGGTGTATTTATCCCCACACCGGTTCTCCAGCTGATGTCTTGACTCCTTTTTGGTTTTAAGTTTTTTCCTTTTAAAAATTAGTGAAAATGCTCTTTTTATATTCTTTTGGTTCTCGCAATACCGCTATGCAACAAAGTTTGGCAGCTAATTAACATGAATACCTAAAACGGAGGGAAATCGCAAACCACAACTGGCCAATGTGTTTTTTGTTGTTGTTTTTTTCAAACTTAATTCTGTATTTCTTCAAATTAAGTGGTTAATGTGTTAATCAAGCTGACTACAATCTGACTCATACTACCATATGAGCAATAATTAGCAAAAATCTAAAAAAGGAGAGAAACAGCTAACTAGAAAGAGCAAACTGGCCACTTGCAAAACATTTTGTTTTTCCACAAATTTATTAATGACAAGCTTAATTTTTTTAGGTCTGACTAAATTAAAGATAGGATAAGCAATCATATGCACAAGTACCTAAAGCAAAGGAACTGCTAACGATGTAACAATAGCTAACTAGCCCCTAGCCATGGACAAGTTTGGATAAGTTTTTCTAAATAAACGTGGGAAATGTTAGTTGTAAATTGCTAAAGCATTTTAATTGTGAATTAAAGACAAAATACGTCTCTTAATTTTTGACCTGTAGTAGAGTAGGGGGCTATGCAGTGATTAATGTAAATACCTAAAGCCGAGAGAAACTCCTAGAAACTAGCAATCTAGAAAGGGCTAGCTAGCCACTACCAATACATTTTGATAGGTTTTTCCACTAATTAAAAATTTTAAATGTATATTAATTATGCCTCCTCATCGTGAGTTGATGATGAGATGCGTTTCTTCATGTCTGACTGTAGATTAATGGTGGGCTATGAAGACCATGATTAGCATTAACGCCTATAGCAGAGAGACCCCCAACTAGCTAAAGTTGCTAACTAAAAACGGCTTAGTAGCGATTATCAACAGATTTGGGTTAGTTTTCTACTAATAAACATGTCAAATGTGTTAGTTATGTATCCCTTATGCCTTTTTAAAATTAGAAGTTACCAAGGAACAAAAAAAATACAAACACTGGACTTCGATTTGAAAACAGTTCTTGATCAAATGTTTAACTATCTAATGAACAAGAAGGTGCTAAGTAGCAAATACAATTACCTTTTTATGAGGCAATATTGTTTTTTTTGTTTTTTTTACTTATAATGGGCATTATGCATTTTAAAATTTAAATTGTGCAGGGCAGCAAATCAAGAAGATTAAACTTGGAGTCCATATTTGATTAATGCACTTTATTGGTAAATTTACTTCCATACATGGGTTCTAATACATGTCAACAGATGTTTATTTAAATACTACTTCTGAAGTTTTAATTTTTATTATTTCTGTACAATTTCAATGCAAGCTTCCTTTTAATAAAGACTCATTGTTGTTGTTTTACTTTTTTGTCACATTTCTAGAACAAGGACATGTTTGTGTTGTAATACAGTAGACGGGGAGGACAGTATCGTAGCATATTCAAAAAACACTCAAGTTTCCCAACAGGGTCGGTATACTCTTCCGATCATACATCGCAGCACTGCAAGGAAGAAAAGAAACAGTCAAAACAAGTTGATAATACAAAGGAAATGAAGTAAAAAGCTTTTCCTGACACTTACTGTCAAGGTCTTTTTCTCGTTTATTTATTTTCAAAGTGAACTCGTCAGGTGTGTTATCCAGGCTTCGTTCTGTGATCAGAGGATAGCGCCGAGTCAAGGCCAAGTTCAGCCCATGAATACTGTGCCCCTTCAGGTTCATGTCCTAAAATTTATTAAACACCACATGTTACATCTCACATTCACTCTCATCATGGAGTATGTCAAATCTTAACGATCAAGCAACAGCTTTAAAAGATTCTTTGTCCGCTTAGCAGATGTTGGACTTCCCTTTATCTGTTGATCCAACTCACAGAAAATGGAACAAACGTGTCCTCATGTTTTTTACGATATCACAGTAGCCCGCTTTTTCCAAAGCTTTGGATCACTCAGAAGTAGATGTCTTTGTTGTTTAAATTATGGCTTTCTGTTCCCCATTACCACAGAGATAACCACCATGTTCATGACACACAAGAGACACAATCGGCAGAAAAACATATTGCAGCCAAGGGCTTCATGAAACACCAATATATCATCATTCTTCCCAGTGTGATTTCAATAAACCTTTATAGGCTTGTGATCATCTGACCTTTTCGGGTAATGGCATTTCCCGCTTTTCCAGTGCTGCTGTAAAATTATTTTATAGGTGTGCGGGTAAAATATTGACTTAACAGCAGATGAGCGGATGGTGGCCAATGAAAAAGGGTCAAGTGTTTAGTCACAGCACGGACATAATGTGCACTGTGAAGTAGTCTGACAATGAATGCTTATGATGCATGACTATTTTGGAAAAAATTACTTTTGCAAGTTTTCAGATTAATTCAAATCAATAGCATTGGCATTTATTGTGCGGGTTGATTCATTTTCATAGAAATCAAAGTAAGTAAAACACTGATCCTTCTAAACCACCATAAATCTGGTAAAAATGTTTTCTCTGCAAGCATTGTGCAGATATTTCTAATCATGGTATTTGAAATAAAGCTTTCAAAACGTTTTTGTTATACTGTCTGTAAAAATGGAAACCGTTCATAACTAAAACAGATTTGATCTAGCAACACCTACCGGTATAACGATGATTTTGGATGTCCCATCATTTGTGAGGCTCCGTCTGTACATTAGAGGAACCACAGCACGTTCAGTCATGTCCTCTTCAGCCAGAATTGAGCCCAAACCTTCTCGTTCTGTAGCACCATCTTCTACCGTAGTTGAAGGCATGGCCACAGTGACCAAGAGGCTGTTCATCTCAGAGAACAGCATTATAGCGAACAGGAGAGAGTAGACGGACATCATGGAAACAGGTGTTACACTCATACACTCAAGACTTGCCTGATCTTGCCTTACCTAACACCTGAGATGAAGCTGCATTAAGTGGCATTATATACCAAGGAACGTGGAAAAATCTCACAAAAATACAATCATGCATCTATCTGTAAAGGTTGAAGGTCACAGGAAGTTTAAAGGTGACTTCAAATAAGCTACAATCCTATTATAAAGAAAAAAGGAGAGAAAACAATTATTAATTCTGTTTAGAGATGGGATGAGAAACATGCTGGTCATCTTCAACCTTATCAGACTAGGGTTGACTGGATAAATAAAAGGTCATAGGGCAGGAAATAGTAGCAGATTTATTCTTTTAAAAGCTCTACAAACCTAAATACACTCAACAGGTGGTAGGACAGAGGAGGGATGCTGCTTATTGAGTGGTCATGGGTGTCATGCAGTGGCTTTTCAAAACCCACTGAAAAGCCATCAACAGATGTCTTAAACACATATTAATCCTCTCTGCTCTACTTTAAGATACTAATCCTAACACTGTTGCAGTTAGTTGCGTATTCTCTGTTTATTTAAGGTATTTCAAGAATTATCTTTAACTATTATTGTGCAATAGCATGGGTTTTAGCTGCAAAAGTGCACTTACAAGTTCTAGCCATTGGGCACTTTCTTGCTACACCTATTTATTTGCTTGTGAACACGAATTCCAAGACAACTGGAGATCAAAATGGGTAAGAAAAGGGGATTTAATTGGCTTTGACTGTGGAATGGTTGTTGGTTATGTGACTATTTTAGTACCTGATTATCTACTAGGATTTAGATGCACAACCATCTCTCATGTTAGCAGACAAGGGAAAACAGAAAATATCCAGTGAGCAGTCATTGTGTGGATAAAAATACCTTGTTGATGTCAGAGGAGAAAAGACAGACTGGTTCGAGAGCATAGAAAAGTATGAGGTATGGACATTATATGTCAAACCTTGAAGCAGATGGGCCACAGTAGCAAAAGGTCACACTGGGAGCCACTAATGTCAGCTAAGCTAAAGGAAACAAAGCGTACAATCTACAAGGCTTCACAATAATTGGAGAGTAACAGAGAGGAAAAATGTTGCCAGGATGAGTTTTGGTTGCAACATTCAGATGACAGGGTCTGAATTTAGCATGGAACCATCCTACTTTGGAACACGTGTTCCACAATGAGTTCACTGTACTACACTGGCCTCATCAGTCACCAGATCTCAGTCCAATAGAGCACCTTTGGGATGTGGTGGAAAAAGCAAATCATGGTAAACACTGCAGGAAATACATACAGTAGCTGCAAGAGGCCTGTCAGCTTAGTAGGCATGGTTCAATAAACCATTTAATCATTCCACATCATTGACATTCTTGGACACTCTTCAGTTAAATATTTCTTTAATACAAAATTGCAAAAAATAAAGTGCCCAGGCCATGGCAACTCACATCGCTGTGAAAAAGTATTTATACCCTTGCAGAATTATTCTGTTTTTGCGTTTGACAAATAATGATTTCATTAACTAAGGGGAGAAAAGCTAACTCAACCAAACTGCCCCTGAAAAGTAATCACCCCTTGTAAAATCAAAGAAGTCATTAACAAAGTTTTTTGGAAACCTAAGTTCAACATTTCCACACACATGCTTGATTACTGTCATATTTAAGAAATTACTTAGATAGAACCTGTATGACAGCGTGAAGTAGGCTAAAAGATCTCAAAAGAAATTCAAGAAAAATGAGAAACAACATCATTGACATCTATCAGTATGGTATCTCTAAAGGGCCCCCTTTGGGGAAACAAATAAAATAACATTATAATGTTGCACACCTAAATAAACAGCAGACCCTGGTCTACAACATATAGACCTTTACTAAATTGCTAAATATCAAACTCCATAAAGCACAGCTGTGGAAACCTACTCGTCCCACCACAATTCATCAGGATCACATAAGCCACGCCCCGAAACAAAGCTGAGACAAAGCATCAGAGAGACAAAAGCCAAAGAAAATTAACAGCAGAAATTGCTTTATTGTAAAGCTGGTCTTACCTTTGCTGTTTTGCCGTGAACATTTTTTTTCACTAATGAATTAGACCGTCTTGTGTTACTCTCAGATCATCCAGGCCTCTGGGGGAAGATTTCAAATCTCCTATTTGGCACAGGTCACTTGCCACATGATGACATTATGCTGATTCTGATTGGCTAACAGTGTTGTCAATCATTTCTGCGTGGTTAGAGTAGCAATCTACTGGCTCTGAAGAGTCCAATGAGGCAGCGCTTTTCGACCAATCTAGTGCCATAAAAAGGATGTCATATGTTTGGATGTATTGAACACAATTAATGGGCAATTTGTGAGCCCCTGTCTGCATAGTTTGTACCAAAACATTTATAATTTTGTTCTGCTTCACTTTATCAATCAACCTTTGCAGAGATAATGTTCAGATACTGTACTGTTTAGAGCTCTGACTGCACCACTCTTAAAGTGATACTCATCCTGAAATTTAACCTAACCTGTAAATGTTCCATGTTTACTTTGTGGTATCATCATATTGTTAATCATATTGTTAATAATACAAGGGTTCTCTTTACTGTCACCTCAAAATTATTCAAATAGACCTCATGTTTTCAGAGTTACACTCATTCTATTATGGTTATGCAATTTTCCAGTGGAGTCTTAAAAATACTGTGTTTGTGGTTTACCAGTAAGAGAAAGGTTGGACATGAATGGCATCCCTGGGAAGGAAAGTTACAGGGTGAAAACCACTGGTTACCAAATTTAACCCAAGGGCCTGTTTTACATTTGCCAAAAGGTGATGGTGGTGTGATGTTCTGGGGTGCTTTGGTGCTTCAGGTCCTGGATGACTTGTTGCAATTGATGGAATAATGAATTCTGCTGTCAAGGTAAAAATCCAGAAGGAGAATGTCCGACCATCAGTTTGTGACCTTAAGCTCAATCACATGGGTTGTATAGGAGGATAATTATCTGAAGCACACACGCAAGTACACCTCTAGATGTTTAAAAAAAAAAGGTTGTGATATGGCCTAGTCAAAATCTGGACCTCCAACAGGCTGTTAATACTCAAAAACCCTCCAATGTGGCTAAATATGAACAAGTTTTCTAAAAAGAGCGAAATATTACTTTTGCACAAAGGGCTAGGTTGGTTTGGACAGCTTGTTTTGTCATTTATTTAGGAAAACATAATTCTACAACTGTTTTACTTTAGGTCATCTTTGTCTAATTATAATATTTAAATGTAACAAAAAAGAAACAATAGAGAAGAAATCTGAAAAGGTGCAAATACTTTTTCCATCCATTGTAGCAGCCATGAAAGGCCTGATTTTTAAATTGAAATTGTTCTTATTGGAGTGCTTCAACATCTCCATGATCTTCCCATCTTTTGACCGACAAGCAACAACATGAAAATGCAGACCGTCAGCTGGTGATAAAAAGGCAGAGGCAAGCATAAATGTTGACACAGCTCTTTGTGGGTTTCTTCCCAGCTCAAAGGGCTTACCTTATTAACATCAGAGGATCCCGTAGAGCAGGGGATGGAGAACCAGGGTATGAATAATAACTATGGATCTCAGCTGAAGTGATTTTACTTGGAGCGGTCAGCCTTTATTTTCTTATTATTATTCTTATTTCGTATTATTGTTGGAGGGCTGGGAATTCTGCTGAAGAAGATGGCTGATCCAGCAGAAGCACAACTGAACATTTGAGCTCCACACACTGCTGTTTTAACCTTCGGGGCTCTTACTTTCTGTTTAATAAAACTGCCTCCTATTCAATCATATTTATACATAGATGGTACGTGTATTAAACCTAAATGCACACTGGATAGACAGCATTTAAATTCTACTCCACCAGGTTTAACGCCTCAAAAAGGAAATTACAGAAGATTCAACGAGGTCTAAATTGAGGTGATGCTTTCTATCTGGTAACTATCACGCTGTTTTCTCCATTCTAGATTTCTAAGAAATCATTACCATAATTCTCAAAAATAGTACATTTAAAGTAAATCCAAGAGCCAAATAATCTCATCAGAACCAGATGTGATTTGAGGGATCCTTGTTGACTCTCTAGCTGATGTCTTCAAGGTGTTCTCAGCTCCTGATAAAGCTGGTGCTGACTTGCGGCTGGCCTGGATTTAACCTCCTCTATATCTGCCTTTTGCCTCGTACTTATGTTTTGAATTTTGAACTCAGAGAGGCTGCTGAGTGTTTTATTCATCATCTCTGTCGGATGCTTGCATCACCTGTCAGATGGTGGTGCTGTATTTCAATCACACCGCCTACATCTTCAAGTCTGGGCTCCATGACATCAGTAGCAGCATTGTTTTATGATCCTCTGGGGGTGCAAGAAAGGCCATTTCCTCATCCTGTATTAACACACTGCCTTTCATCAAAGACACCCGACTTCTGATGGGAAACAAAAACCGGAGAGAAGACAAACACGGTTGTGGCAGGCGAGGGTAAGAAGCTCAAGTTCCAAGGAAATTTGACGCTCCGCGCAGGATGCTTCACATATGTGCGCTTGAAGCCAGGGGGGCTGGCGTTGATGTGGGTGCAAAGATGGAAAGGGAGTGAGGGGTGGTCGCATTTTGGGCAAGATTTTTTTCTTTTTGCCAAGAGAACCGACCATGGTTTCCTGGAACAATGCAACTGATGAGAGTCTCTCCAAGGAAAATAAGGCTCTGACATCATGGGTTCTTAAAGCACACAGCTGAGCCAACACTCTCCTACTATAATCAAGTCTCAGTGAATTTCCACTGTCGACTGAAGCCGAGAAAGAGGGAGAATCTCCAAATCCCAAAGCTTAGCCACTGTTTTTTTTAAGCAGACTTTAATCTAGCTCCTAATGTTCTGGTAGCACTTGCTGGACTCTGTTCCTCTGTTTCACGTCTGGATGATAAAATGCAACACAATTCTGGTTTAAAATTGGTCACAATCAATGCATTACTTTCATGGCATCTGGGCATGAGAATTTACTGAGATTCTTGGGGATTAGAGTAATAAAATGCTGATCTGACAAAAGCAAAAGTAAAAACTCAGCAGAGTTAAAATACTGCATGCGCTACTAGGAAAGAAATAAATGGCTTAAGACGGATGAGGCCTTACGAGGTGCCTTTTTTTCCTCCCTGTGAAACAACCAGAATAAGTAGTAAAATTGGTGAGTGTAGTAAAACAGACCACAAGGTCATTCAAAAGACAATTGTGTGCTTAAGATGAGGAGTTGAAAAGTGTGGGGAGATTGTGTTTCAGAGCTCAGTCCAAAGTACGTGTCCTTAGATGCACTGGATCGCAGAGTGTGCACAGATCAATGAGAGGGGAAAGTGGTTTTTCCAGGCCTGGTTTCTGTGGCTGATCAAATATTCTCATTCTACACTGCAACTCTAAATAACAGCATATAAAGGAATAAAGTAATCTTTAATTATTAGCTTACTGTAAATGTTTTGCCTTATTATTTCGCCAGTGCGCGCAATCTTCGAGGCTTATTTGAACTCAGCATCCTAGAACTGGACCATCAGGGTGAAATAATTGATTCTGTATTAGTCTCGAAATGGGATGAAATAACATCCAGGTTGGCCTCCGTGAGCCGGACCTCGCTGAGCTCCCCCTCTGCTTCACATTTTGATCCTTACTGCCTGCTGGGCGACTGCCAGAGAGCCAATTTATCAAGGTTTTATCCCTGCTCCATATATGCCTCTGTTTGGAAAGTGCTGACGGTGAGCGAGCTGGAACTCGGCCCTGTCACTGTGAGCATCCTCCAAAGAGCTGAACATGCAGCTCTGGCCTCAAGGAGAACCACACCCTGCTCTGTTTTTGTTGGCGGACCCCCTCCGCCTCTGAGGAAGTATCACGTTGTCTTTCAGTACGACCAGTGCGGTCAGCTTCAGAGTGCACACAGCTTGACTTTTGGCTTTATCTACAGCCAAAATATCTTAAAGGATTTAGGAGGGACAAACATCTAATATGCAATGATCTGGTGTTTGTGTGTCTGAGTCAACAGGGTTCCTCATAAAATCTGTGATGTTAAAAGGGAGAATAATGTCTTCACAGTATTATGTTACCGCCAATAGTCTCTGGGCATAAAGTGCCTTGCAAAAGTATTCACACCCCCTGAACTTTTCCACATTTTGCCACGTTACAACCACAAACTACACTACATTTAAAGACATTTTTCAGTGATAGACAAACACACAAGTAGAGCATAGGGTGAAATATAAGCAAAGATTCACGACTTTACGACTTTTAAAGTCATTTTCCTTTTTACAAATAAACATCTGAAAAGGCTGCCATGCATAGGCATTCAGACGCCTTTGGTCTGATACCCTTAGAAAAAATTCGATGCAACCAGTTACCTTTTATAAGTCACTTCATTAGTGAATAGTTTCCAATTTCTGTGTAATTTAATTTCAGTATAAATAAGCTGTTGTGAGTTTTTTTTTTAAAGAACAGTAAAAACAAAAAGCCTAATGAAATGCTATCTGAAAATGGAAGGAGTATGACAACTGCAAATCTACCAAAACATGGCTGTCCACCAAATTGCCTTTACAGGAAAGGAGAGCATTAACAGGCATAGCAACTATAAGGTACCGCTGGAGGAACTGCAGAGATCCACAGCTCACATTGGGAGAATTAGCCAACAAGACAACAATTTGTCATTCACTCCACATATCTGGTCTTTTTGGAAGACTGACAAGAGAAAAAGATATTCTTGAAAGACACTGCAGATTACCTTAAACACACTGTCCCCATGGTAAAACACGGTGGTGATAGCATCATGCCATGGTAAATCTTTTCTTCAGCAAGAGCAGGGAAGCTGATCAGAGTTGATTGGAAGGTGGACGGAGCTAAATTTAAGGGATTATGATAGACAACCTGTTAAAAGCTGCTGAAGACTTGATGTTGGGGTTGAGGTTCAAATTTCAGCAGGATGAGTCTAAGCATACAGGCAGATTAAAGCATACATAATGGCCCAGTCAAAGTCCAGACCTAAATCTGATTACGAAACTGTGGCAAGACTTAAGATTTGACATCCACAAATGCTTTCAATTCAGTCTAACTAATCTTGAGCAATTCTGCAAAGAACAAAGGGCTTAACGTTCGGCCTCTACATGAGCAAACCTAAGAGAGACATACACAAAAACTTGGAGCTACAACTACAGCAAACAGTGGTTCTGCATAGTTTTGACTTGGGGGCTGAATACTTATGCAATCCCACATTTACGATTTAATACCTTAATAAATTAAAAAACAGGTAAAGTATTTACATGTTGAATAAAAGTAGTCTCCAGACATTTCTGTGATGTTGGCAAGTGGTTTATTCAGCAGGAATGGTGAACAGTTTGTCAGTATTTTTTTCCTACAGAAGGCAATCAAGCACCATAAATAACAGGGCTGTAATCAAACAGTTTCTTGGACAGTGAGCTTCAGGAAAATACATTTACTCATTAAACATTTCAGGGAGTCACGAATGACTTGAGTCATTTTTGATTATTTCACAGAACTGACAGCTTGAAATGTTCGAGTGATTCATAAGCAGATGATTTGAAATTGTTTCTGTGGTTTGCTCTTTAAAATATGCCATATACACAGAAGGATTTCTATCTGGTTCATTTGCAGTTTCACTTTATACAACACAAGCCATATTTCAGATACTTAAACATTGTGTTAAACTGCAGTAGAGTTGAGACAACAATTGAATCATGCTAGATTAATATTTTCATGGGTAAAAAGTCTTTGGTATGTACTGTATATCTAAACATCTAGGAAGAACACATTTTCTCCAACTACCTTTTACTTCATCTTACTCACCAGGGCAAAAAGTAGATATTTTAAAAAGAACATTAAAAACCATTGCAAAAGACTCATATACTTTAATGTTATTTTTTGAAGCTCACGAGCAAGGACCACTTCAATGGGATGCATGCAATTTTTGGAGAAATGTGGTGTTTAAGCTGTGATCCTGTTCCTGAACTTCCAAAATGAAGTCAGATTTTTCTCAATTAATTATTTAAAAACCTATCTTACTTGAAAGTGGGAAGATGCAACTTTTGTTAAATTCTAATAAAAATGTAAGAGTTAATTTATCAATGCATAAAAAACTCTAAGGTTGTAATTAAAACAAGCAATTAATTATTTTATTTAATTTGCACTGAGGGATGGAAACTAAGTGAAATCATATTGTTTTACCAAAGTTAAATGAGTGGTCTAGATCCTTAAACTACAGATATTTTAGGTATATAACCCCTTGATTTGTACGTGTAGTTATGACTAAAAGAAAAAAATCATTGCTTTAATTGAAATTGATAGACATCTTTCTGGCACAATTAAACCATTTACTTTTAGTGTGGAGTATTTTTGTTTTATAAATAACCTTTAGACTATTATGTGAATATGCAGTGTACTATTTGAAAGAAATTGAAGTTACTTTGGTCAAAAAAATATCCAAAGAGGACAGTTTCACTTATGTTTTTTAATAAGCTGTAAAAGATATTCAAGACATGTGTTGCTTTTTAAATCATTTCTGATCTTTGAGGCTGCTAGGAGCAATGTTGATTTACAGTTTACCTAGTATGCCTTATGCTAACATAAGCTAACGTAACTTTTGCGTTATAATTTAAAATAGGCCAGAGGGGCTGGTTAGCTTAGCTTAGCTTAGCATGTACATGTCAAAGAAGGAAATAGCTGTTTAGCTGACAAAATATCACAGATAATTTAACCAGTTTTTCAGAATGTATGTGGCTTTTTTGTTAACAAAACAACACTATAGCTAACATGGTTTTGGCCAAGTTTAGCTAATGCTAACTGATATGAAAGTATTATTGGTCCTTTGTCACCGTTGACAAGGAAAAGTACTAAACAAATTTGTTCCCAACATATTCAGTTCGCCTTTAGATCAATCTCTAAGAGACTTTGTGATTGTTTTTCTGAAATTTGGGGCTGCTTAGGGCAAATCTATGCTTGAATTTCCCATTGTATGTTTTAGGTTAACATGAGCTAATATAGCTGAAACAAATCTTTGATCCCTTGTTACGTTTGACAAAAAACCACTAAACAGATGTACTTTTCAACTTTTTGCACTCCCTCATAATCAACACTAAATGATTTCATTGAGTGGAATTTTATTACGTCTCTTGGCTACACATTAGTCATGTTATCATGCAAAAATAATTAAGGAACAAATAATAACTAGAACACTCTCTGAAGTCAGCAATCTAAGTGTGGCAGCCCTGACTTCAAAATCCGATGTGGCTGTCACTAAAATAAAACATAGTAAATGTTTCAGATTTAAATCATTTATTTGCACTTCTATTGTTTGGATGACATGAAACTACTGACACACTGTACAACCTCTATTTGTGAAGATGTTCCTTTACTTTACAAACACGTAAAATTGAGAAAAAATACAATGCTATCATGTTGAGTAGCAAATAGTAGATATAGTGCCAAAAAAAATCAGCAATTGACTTGCAACGAGATCATGGTCAACTTGGGTTAGACATTGTTCTGAGATCTGAGCACTGACAATTAGAGACAAGCAGAATGCAGCATTACTATATTTATGTAAAAAAAAAAACTCAAAGGAGGCAGGTATAAAATAACAAATTTGGACCTATGATGCTCCCTTTAGTCATACAAAACTTTAGCAACAACAACTTGGGTTTCCTAGAGGTTTTCAACTGGCCTCAACCATAAAATGCATTATGGCTGCCTAAAATATAATGTTTATTAATGTAGTAATGAAGTACTTTCACTCACACAGTGTACTGTACAATATCTGTTAGTGAACATGTTGCCTGAGGGTTTGAATGGATACACTGTATTTAACTTTTGTAGCTTATGTTAGCTATCCTAGTTGCTGAAAACAACAACAGGCAAATTCTAGGTTTCCCAATTTGTAATCAGTTAAATTAGGGAAAGTTGCATAATCCCACTTTGAGTACTCTTAATATTTCATACTTTGGCTTCCAGGGAGGCATATGCACGCACACACACACTCTGGACAGACAAAAGCACACCACGACTTTTAACAATCTTAACACAATCAGAAGAATCACAGTTTCCAGTATGTTTGTCAAGACATTTGGCATAAGGGATTTATATTGAGAAAATAATTTAAGAATAGTAGAAAAAAATTGCCTTTTGCCTTCTTGGGGCCACAACATTTGTCTATTCATTTTTCTTTTTTTGTTTTATTCTCCATGCATTCACAGACTTCACGCAGATACATTAACTGGCTTCCGCTTTTGAAACTGCTTACAAATAAAATCACTATTAACATGGTGGCCACAAGGCTGTGCAAAAGGGAAGACCTCCAATGTAAGCCCTGCCATCAGTCTGTCTTAGCCATCTCTTTGCAAGTAACAAACTATAAAATAGCACCATTATACAGTGGATAGGAATTTTAATACAGTTTTGTTATATGAAACCATCATGTACAATGAGTGATAGTAATGCATAGGTTAACATAAAGGGAGTACAGTTTGATTATACACAGAGAGAGGAGGCAGAGCCAGATATGAGCCATATTTGGGGCAGTTTCAGGAAGGCCCATATGAAAAATCTGTTTCCTGTCAATTATCATGCAATGACTTCTTAGAACTGGCTTGTTTGCAAAACCTGTGAAGGTGATCTTGACCCTTGGTCATATCTGGATTATTTTTATATTTACTGTGGCTGCTTTGTGAGAGTAATTGTGTACTGATGCAATTCTGCATCTCCCTGTCAGACATTGGTTGGCAATATTTATCAGTTTATTCTGCATGACTTCCCAGTGGACTTTGAAACGGATGCTGTGTTGTTTGGTTGTACTCTTGTCATTGCATCAAATTAAATAATCCTATCCAAAAGTATTAGGATTTTCTTTTTTGCCTCCCTTAAATAATAACAGTTCAGGGAATGATAATTAGATTAATACAACTTTAATGTGCCTTGCAACAGAATTGATAACTCTTTTAAAAAAGGCAATGTTTCTTCATGTTGCAAACACAAACGTCACTTTATTTTACTGGGATTTTCAGTAACAGAATTACACAAAGTACTGCACAATTGAGAAGTGGAAGAAAAACGATGCACGGCTTTTAAAAATGTCTTTAAACAAAAACTACACCTCAATAAAATCTGTCTACAAAAACTGACAGGCCTGGAAATGTCTCCGGAGGAGCTGCAGAGATGGATGTAGCTAAATACAAGGCAATCAATACTGCCAAAGCTACTTTGGTATGATTAAAAAAAACAAATTCATGTATTAGACCGACCCAGTTAAAGTCCAGACCAAAATTTAATAAATATATGTGGCAAAACTTGAAAATGGATGTTCACGGGTACTCTTCATATAATTTGAGCTTAAGCTGTTTTACAAAGAAGAATAGGCCTGTAGATGTGCAAAGTAGACACATACCCCATTGCAGTGAGAGACTGATCACAATGCACACTAAACATAGTTATTTCAAAAAATTCAGAAAACCATATAGCTTTTCTTCTTCACAATCATGAGATATTTTGTGGTGGTCTATAACACAAAATCCCAATAAAAACACATTGAAGTTTCAGGTTTTAAAGTGTCAAAATGCAAAACGTGGTATGGTCAGTTTTGCAAGGCATTGTAAAAGGCCATTGTTCCAACATTTTTAGTCTCCTGCTTTAGTCTCTGAGTTGGCTCATTTAAGAACACGTCTTTGACTGATCCTAACAAATTACTTTCAAAAACTGTGACTCAAGATTCATGACTTGTAGCAAGCATTTTAAACTCAAACTGAAACATTTATCTGGATGTAGCTGGGCCTTTTGTAATCAGATCTGGAATGAGTGGTGTCCTGTGAAAAGTACACAGACAACAAACATATTGGCCGGTTGTCACTATTTGATTAATCCACTCATTTATGCCAGATGAACTTTGAATCCACTGACTGACCTATTTCTGACATTTAAACAAGCAATGAAGTCAAAAATCTCAGGTTAATTCCCTGCTTTAAAAAAGAGGAAAAGCTGAAGTCCCTTTTTTTTTTTTTACCAAAAGCTCCAAATTCTGCTTCGACCCTTGTTATAGAAGTAGATTGTGGACCCAGCCCTCAACACTTAAAGTGAGGATCCTTAAAAAGGATTTGGTTGCTCTCGAACCCTCAAGCCACTCCACTTAACAGGGATTTAAATGGGCCTCAGGGTGAAATTACCAACAGCAATGTTTTACAGTCTGAAAATAAACCACATGGTCTTGGTCTTCAAGATAAACAACATATCCACAGTAATGCATAGTGCATAAAAACAAACTCTGAAGATAAAATTTAATTTGAACAGGGATAGTAACTGCTATATGTGACAGTGACAAAATACTCAGAAGAGTGAAAAGGATGTGACCACTTATTACTGTTTGGGTGATGTTCCCACCTTTTCTGGAGCCAAGGAAGGGGGTTGTTGCAGCTTAAACATGGAGGTATAGCAAGCTCTTATTGTGTCTTAGCAGCTAAACTAGTCGTTTAAATTGAGTTAACAAAGGATTCCTCCCGACATGGAATGGTGCAGTGTTTAAGATGATCACAAGTACCCTCATCCAACCTTTAAACACAAATTATCTCATTTTTTAAAGCTTTTAGGATTTTGAGCATCCTTTTGTTCTGTTTTACAGTGAACCATTCCACAGGGGTACCAGGTAAGGCCGCTCCCTTCTCTCTTCCAAAGCTGTTGTCCATTCGCTGCTTCCCTACATTCTGTACCTTTTGCCCCCGGAGCTGCCTCGACTTGAGTTTTTCGGATGGACCTCCTGCAACACAAAAAGAAACACATCTTAGAGATCACTGCCAATGAAAGTTGGGTCTATGGTTACAGCACTCCAGGGCTTCAGAAAGTGCTGAAATGACAACTAACATATTTTTCTGTAGTGTTTGAGGATGAGCACATAGAGCCATTGGTATTAGTATATTTATAATACTATTTCCAAAAAATGTATGATCCATCCATCGACGGTAAGAAAAAAACATTCACAAGCGGAAAGCATTTAAGACAGCTGCAAATCTCCAAGAGTGGAGGTTCAAGCGAATTCACCCCAAACCATATAATGCCCAGAGAAACGGAGAAAAACCTATGAGACCCATCTCAAACTCAAAGGGCCTCCGTTCGTTTGTTAACTGCTAAAGTTCATGACAGCACAATTAATAAAAGAGTTGTCCCAGCAAAGTACGGGGTTTCAGCATGACCCCAGAAACTAACCTCACATGTCAGTTAATGTTGCAGCTAATTGGTTTATTCTTCCCAAATCACTTTACAAATACATGAATTTAGGGACAAGACAATGACATTGAGACAGCTTTAGATGTGATTAGATGAATCCATACCTTGAAGGATGGATGACTATGTCCAGATGAAGGTCTCTGTGGGAGCAAAATAAAGCCATTTAAGTATGATTTATTTGTGACAGACCTCTTGAAGTAACAAAGGTCATTTGGCCTTTAGCAAGATATTCGTTTTTTTTAATGATTTTCAGGATTAATTCTGTGCCTTCATTGATCTGAACCACAAGTGTAGAGTGTAAATGTGCTCACCTTCTTGTTTTTTGTCTTGTCTGGCTGCTGTGTTGCCCTGCGCTCTGTGCCCTTGTCCACTTTATGTCCCGGGTTACTGACCTTGGGTGTTCTCGGCACATCTGTGTGGCGCTGTGCACGAACAGAGCGAGATGACTTGCTAGTTTTGGCAGGTGCACAGTACATCTCCAGGCGCCGCAGCTCACAGCTCTGGAAGCAGCACTCATCCACAATGCCATGTGATCGCCTTGCACTGGGCCCATAGCCTGTTGGCTTATCTGTTTGGAGAATAGAAGAAACTTGTACCCATGGATGCTCTAACAAAGTAACTATGCCATCAAGACAGAAAGCATCAGGTATTTTCATTGTTAATACGATAAAAATGACTCCTACGTCAGTCTGTTGGGCTGAGACTTGGCTTAAAACCAAAAGTGACATCTTGGCATTTTAGATTGTTTTACAGGGGTTACATTCAAATATGCGAGCAGAATTACACCAAACTCAAACTCTTTTTAACTGTAATAATTTTATATGACTAATAGACTTCCTGGAGAGTGAAAGCAACCATCAAAGCAGGGTTTAATGTTATTAAAAAGTTTTTTTCCTCCACAGATTTCATATCTAGAGGAACAACTCAAAAATGTAAAGAAAGTACAGTACGTATTTAATTTACATATTCTTTTAGAGACCTCTAGGCAATCCCCATTACCCGCAGTCCTTACCCCGTAGCCCTTAGTGTCTCTTGTGTATTAAAAGTGAAGTGCAAATTGAGGACATCCTTTTTCCTGTATAGTGCCTTCTATGAAGGATTTTGTATTGCATCAGCTAAAGGGTGGCATTTTGAGTTATTCTAAAAGTGTTTAGGCAATTTTTACTCCAATAGTTGATATAAGTACCAGTAGAAAAAGTAGCATCTTATTTACTGATATGAAGTGGTGTTGTTCAATCTACATTGGAAAGTTTTGTGCAGGTTTTTGAGAATAACTTTGAGGGTTGGAGTTTAAAGAAGGTACTTATTACTAAAGGAAGGACTATTTGTTTAATCTTAACTTTGTACTGGATAATAGATTTTAGTTGGTTATATCACAAGAATGTATCAATACCATTAATTCATCTAAAACATTAAAGGGTATGAAATCATGTCTTCTAAATTATTTATTTCTTAACTGTTCCATGTTGAAAAGTTAAGATCCATTTTTTTGCAGCATGTCTGGGTTGTTCCAAAAGGGGGTTTGTCTGCATAGGAAAATTGAAGATCAATTTATTTTGACGCATTCCCATCAGGCTGTCAGAGATGTACTGATATTGATGCTTTTGAAACAGCTGTGCTGCTTAGTTAAACGGCTGATAAATGGATTGTTCAGTTTCTATCCATAGACTGACTACATAGTCTGATGGATTTTTCCAAATCCATTTAAATTATATTGTAATCCATGTGCCAGGTAATTTTTTATGAAAGTCTGGAAGTTCCAATCCCTCTAAACATTCAGCCTTTTGTAAAGGTTTTAAACTTATGCGTGGAGGTTTAGATGTCCTTAAAAGATTTGATATATCAGAATCTAAGCTTTTCAACCAAGTCTTTGGTGGTTTAACTGGAATAGTTTGTTTTAGGGAGGATTGTCATTTTAATTGCAGACACCGACAAGGGAAGGTTCTCTACCGTGGGAGTTCATTTTCTACTTTTTTGAGTACTTGGGATATAGCACAGCTAATATTTCTTCTTCTGCTGCCAAAGACACCAGTGAACATGGAGGTGTGCCAGCAAAGGTAACTTATAGATTAAGAATAGAATGTGATCAAGATTTATGTACATGTAAAAGTAGACATACTTTTAATATAATATATTATCATGTATTTTCATTAAGTTTGGAGTGATTTTGCATATGCTTTAGAATGTAACCACAATGAGGAAGTTTAAATTTTGCCTTTATTGGCGTAACCTTATTATGTTGTTTCATATTAAATGATAACTTAAGCGTCCAGAACCAAAGAATGAGGAGGGACAAGTACATTAATTAAATTATCTGACTAATCTACCTTGTACCTCAGACTTCAGTGGAAACACTACATACTAAGGCTAAAATTAAGTTTAAGTTTCCTGAAGGTAGCTTCTGGGGAATAAGAGATAAGGATTTATGTAGTCAAAATCCTTTGTTGTCAAGTAACTCATAAAGTCTCAGTCAATTTATTTTAGCTACAGTTTCTTTTACATTTAAGGGGACATATCACGCAAAATCCACTTTTTTAACCTTTAAATACATTTTGTTGTGTACTTGGAGTCTGTAGGAGTGCAGAAAAGTTGAATTTAGTCTCTCCAGGTGTTGCATACATATTTTTTATATTCTTTTTGGATCATGTTTTTCAGTCCATTCAATTTTCTCTATCATCTGTTACATTTTTCCAACTGTTACGTTACAGTATTTGCTGCAGAACAGCTAAATAAGGTCACAGACTTCTGGCTGATCAATTTTGCGTATCCGCAATATTTATTTCTTGCTACAATTTTGTAGTCCAAGCTCAAGTATGCTTAGTTAGGTTTGGTTGTTTGTTGTATTAATCCACACAATTCATTACAATGTCCCCCAGCATCAGAAACTCTTCGAAGTGTCTGGTTAAATTTAATTTGTCCCTCGCCAAAATGTTAGCCGGTTTTATCTCTTAGCTTAGTTGCATAGCAAGGTAGTTAGAACTTACAAAATCTACATTGGGAAGCATATTTTCAGTAAAGTGAATTAAAGGTTTTGGTGCTCGGACACATTTAATTCAGATTATTTCAATAACTTTATTCGTCATCAAAAGGTTCGCTAGTTGTAGGCCTATCTCTTTAAAGATAGCTAACAAAACGTACAGTAGCTGCATACCAAGCTATCTATTTATTTATTTTTTGCTTTGCAAATGCAGATTACACTCCGTCCTTTACAATGTTCAAAGCAAGGAAAAACAAAAAGCCTGCAAAGCTCAAATTTTCTTGAGTTTTGACAGTCAAAACAATTACTGTTAGCTCAGATGCACACCAAGTTATGTACAGCTAGCAAAGTTTACAACTGTGGTGTACCTTTTCATTAAAGATAAGGATGTCTGAGCAAGGTTGCTTTCTGACATACAGACAATGATTTTTAAGGCCCCTTTGAAGATTTTAAAGGTTCAGTGTTCCAGTGTCAATGAGCTCATGAAAGCTATTCAAAAACAGCTAACATTTAGTTCAATCTTGTTTATATTGACACTTGGGCACATTTCCTCTGGAACGTTTCCCTGAATTTGTTCTTGATCAAAAAAGTTACCCAGTTTTATCTCTTTAAATATAGCTACCAAAAATGGCCATTAACCTGTCTACAAAGAAAGCCATTTACAAAAAAATAAACAAAATTTGACTGTTCCCATTTTTGTTGGACATATTTATAAACTGCAATAGCTGTGCAGACACAGCAAAGATTCAGTCCAGCTTCTTTAAATCAAATTGTGTTCTCCTTTATTGTGCTGGCAGTTTTTCAAACCTTATGCTTGTAGTAAAGCAGCGATAATAGTCAGTTCACAAGTTTAATTTTCCTGATATATGAACCAACCTAATGACATTAAATTCCAGCATGTAAAATTTACAGCATTTAACACTACACACAGTGGACCAAATTTGGCAGCTGCATATTGGAGAATGTCCTATTCAGCCATTTTTTGGCTCTGTTAATTTTTTTCTTTAGCCCTCTGAGTCCGATCCACCTGCAGAAACATCGAGGCCTCTCTGTTCGTTCACATATTCATTTGGAAAAAGCACCCTTTAGAGCCATTGAGATGCATACATAAGCAAAGAAAAGCTATGAAAATGTTTTTACTTAAAATTTATTAGGCCATTTGAAGGTAATTTGTTTTCTTGATGACTGCATAAGCCTGCTGCAGTGACGCCAGAACTCATTCCCTCTTCTTACTCAAAGACGATGCTTTTTATTGGAAAAACTGAGACCCTCCATTTAGAATTCCCAGTTCCTTTGGTAACAAGGAAAAGGTTGGGAAGAGATGGGCTTTTCCCTGTGACCAAATGAAATAATAATAATTTAATATGGCATTTACAAGGAGGAAATGCCTCTCTCTCTCTCTCTCAGAGTTAATAGCTCTTGGCTCTGAAGCCTGCCAGCCCTGACAAAGTGCATTAACTCCTGCTCTGTGTTCGCCTTGTTCTGACAATGTTGCTTGGACAGAGGGCAGCTTTCATTCAGAAACAGAAGCATCTTTCTCTTCTGAATTAAGAAAGAAACATGGTGGAAGATAATGGAGACGTGAATGAGATGGAGGAGATGAGGTTTTGTGGATGATGACTTACTCATTGCAGCTGAATTATTTATAAAGCAAGAAAACCAAATTATCTAGATATATAACTTCTAAATGAAACACCTAATTTGATTGACGTACCATTACAGACTATTACAAGCCAAAAGCAAGGATCTGTATCCGCTTGTTTGGCCTCATTTCCAACCCCTCCTTTTAAAAAGTAGAAGAAAAGGCTTAATTAACACCTGGTGTTATTCCAAAAAATAATGTGCCACCCTGCTGCACAAACAGCTGGAGGGGAAAGAAAATCAACTGGTTGTGACTTTGGATAGTCGGGGAAAAACATTCATAAAGTATTCACCTCTAAAGGCTTGGTTTTAAAGGTTTTTACACTAATCAATAATTGCACTAATCCCTCATAAACAATAACGTCTGTTCCAGGACTGCTCTCAAAAAAGCTAGTTACTTGCATTAGTTTTATACCTCCCTTGGTTAAGTTGCAACTTGGTTCATCGTCTTCTTATGTTCAAGAGACCTTCTTTGTATTGGTGTGGGACGGGGTTAGCATGTAGGGTTCAATGACTGGCACAGAAAGCTGAGTTTTACAGCTTTTTATGGTTCATAAAAATAGCTTCTTGGAGGTAACCCACTGTTCTGACCCATAAGGTGGCCGGCGTTTCTAACGACTGGGCAGGGATGATGAAATAAGTGTACCATAAGTGCCTCCCCAAAAAATGTTTTGGGTAAATGCAATACTTCTGTGCTAAAACCAAGAAATCTGATCCAAGGTACTCGTTGAATCCCAAATGTGTGCATTGCATAAATGTCATGAAATGTCAAGGGATTGAGGGCCTTGGAGTTCTAATTGGGGACTGAAACTGAAGATCATGGAATGGCTGATAACTGGAAACACAAAAATAAGACCAACTGAGGATTTTTCGCTTGAAAAGACATCAATATGTCTGCAGACATACAGGTGCATCTTAATGACTTAGAATATCATTCTGGTTCAAAGCTTAATTAAACGTCATTTAGATTCTCAGAAAGATACTACATAACTGCTAACTTGAAAGTTGTCCAGCAGACAGTTATTGTTGCTCTTCAACAACGATGGAAAGCCACAGCAGGTGCTGTGTCCAAGCATATTCATGGAAGGTTGAGTGGAAGGAAAAAGTGTGGTAGAAAAAGGTGCACACACAAAAGGGATAACCTCAGCCTTGAGAAGGTGGTGAAGCAAAGCAAGACAACAGGCCTGAACTGAACCCCACAGAGAATCCATGGAGGACTGTCAAGAGAAAGATAAGAGAAACCAAAGCCAATAATGTAGATGAATTGAAGGGGGCTATTAAACCAACATAGGCTTCTTTAACAGCTCAGCTGAGCCATATGCTGATCTCTTGCAATTAATGCAGTAATTCATGCAAAAGGTACAAAAGTACATGCACTCAAACGGTTTGAGTGCATATACTGCACAATACATGGGAATACTTTTCAGTAGGCCGACATCTTCACATAATTTCTTATGTAATATTCTACTACGTTTTTACTAATACAAATTGCACTTTATCCTTGCTCAAAGCCAGCTGATAGCCAGTATAGTTAAATGTCTCCATGGCACGTCAGCTGAGACCAAATATTGTTTCATATCTGCAGTGGCAGATTACACTTAAATTTATCATCATAAAAAACAATGTTTCCCTTTTCACCTCCCAAACAAACAGGGTAATTTAGGGGAAAACTCTGGTATATTAATTAGGTTGTATGTAAAAAAACTGCATTAGCTAAATGTCTAAACCTTTGCATTGATGGTCAAAGGTCGTCGGTGAAATATTAAGTTCACAGTAATAGCAACCAAAGGGACACAAAAGGAAACAGAAAGCATTTATACTCCGCGAGGAGAACGACTGACATGCTGCAGGTGGGTGGAGTTAACTAACAAGGATCAGGTGCGGCAAGTAGACCAAAACAACAGGACATTACCTGAAACAAATCTGAGTTTTTACTAACACAGTCAAGATGTCACATAATTAAATCACAGAATTGAAGTAACCCATCGCAAAACATTCTTTTTTAACAGAATTTGAGAAATAAAAAACACTGAGGTTGTTTGTTAGGTATTCTTTATTCATGCTCTTGTTAATAATATGGGTTTGACATCTTTAGTTCAACGCTCCTGATGGATCAACGTCTTGTTGGAAAATATTGGTCTGATAAAATCTGGTAAAAGGAAGACCAGGAGAGTTCCAGAGTCTGGGGGGGCCACTGAACAGAAAGGTAATTTTGTTTTCAGCTTAGCCCGATGGACCAACGAACCACAGGGTATCAAGGATCTTCCAGGGACGTATGGATGCAGAAGTCCTCAGATGTAACCTGTTACCCTTCCATGGAAAGCTATCCAAGGCATTACAAAAATCCTAAGATGCACTTGAAAATAAACCAGGAGCCAGTCCAGTTGCATCAAGACTGGAGTCACATGGGAAAACTTGGATGATTTTGTCACAAGCCTGGCAGCAACATTGTCAGCATCTTGCAACCCTTCTAGGGAGGCTTTGCTAAAGATGTGTAAGATGGACTTCAGGAATTCAAACGTTAGGAAACAGAAGCATAAATAATTATTTACAGTTCAGAGCTTAAAACAATGGAGTTTAGTTTGCCTATATTTCTCAGATGAAAGAAACAGGAACAAACCAGAAACTTAAAACACACATCCAAAACCCGGGTCAAAAGTTATGCCAAGGTTCCTAATATGGGATTTTGCCAAAGTACCAAGAGGTCAAAAGGACTCCTTGATCACAGACATTGCATATATGGACGCATTTTTGTGAGTTGTAGACACTTCCTGACTATGATCTCTAGTCTTTCTCATTTTAAAGAATGGAGTATGTACCTGAAACAAGAATTTAGGGATTATTAAATCAAAGTTTCTCAATACTTTGATCAATTTATGCTTCTGTTGGATTTTGTTGGTTTACAGTTCCTATAGTCAGTACAGGTGACAATAAGTGTGGTAACAGGTTGAAATGAAACAACTACTACTAAACAGGTTTTTCCCTGCAATGAAAAAATTTAATTAGGGGTTAGTTGTTAATGCCCTAAATATAAGTTTATTTTAGGGCTTTTAAGCCATCTTTACCAAGTGCCACTAAAACATGGAGGGTGGTGTAATTATATGTTTAAGTAATCAGTCCATTAATTTCGGTTTAGGCTTTAGGTTCAGGCTTTTGGTTCAGGTCTCTTGTGGGGGGGGGGGGACCTTTTTTCTTGGTGTTGAAAAGGACACAGAAGGCTTTTCTTCTGATGCTTTCTCGTTGTGTATAGTGATGGAGGGAGGGAGGGATGGAGGGGGTGTCCTGATCATCCTGTAATCCACATAATCCCCTGCTGCCGAGGGACGAGGCCTTGTTGTGTGTTTGAGTGTGAGCGTGGGCGCGTGTTCGACTGTGACGTACTGTTTATACATTCTACTTCTCTGGAGCTTAAGTGAAATTGACAGGGCTGAATACTGACTAGGAACGTTCATTAATGGCTGTTGAAAGTAATTTTTTCCCCCAATCCTGCAACCCAAAATAACTTTGAAAACAAAAAGTTCCCAGCCCAAAACGTTCGGTTATCTCATCCTGTGACTCATAAGGGGTTATGTATTATTCATTTTGAAGATGTCCCATTCTAAATTTAGGATGCCTGAATATTTTAGTATGACCTAAAAGTTACTGATTCCACAGAGCTACTTGGAGCTTACACTTAAGCCAAAAAAAGCCTTATAAACTATTTGATTCAGAAAATGAACATCCCAGTGAAATCACTGTACAGTACTGCCTGGTAAAGTACTCAGAAGACAAGCCAGGATTCCTAGGTCAGGCTAATATTTGGAAAAATTGACTCGCATCTTGAGATGAAGAGTGCTACTTTACTGGCTGCTTGCTCAAGGTGGATAAGGCAGGGCTGGGAGGGACAGAAAGCCCGTTATTGTTTCAAGCCTGTTCCTGAACCCATTATCAATCAGAGGGCTGCCAAGTTCAACACGCCTGGGAGAAGAGTTCAGGGAAAGGAGCAATGCAGACGGGATCCAGACAGCCTCTCCGGATATTTCACACAGAGGAGAAAAAAAACGAGAGAGAAACCGAGGAAGACAGCAAGTGGCATATTTTCCGAGGAACAGCACCCTGCTGCTAAAACCTCATCTTTTTCATTGAAAAAAATAGGTCTGAGTGCTCATGAAAACACACCTCCTCTTCAGCAGGAAAGACAAATACATTAGCCTCACAATGAGGAGGTCAGGACTCACTGAAGAAGTGTAATTGTGCATGAGGATTCATATCACCAAACACTTTGTTAGGTGCACTTGTTCATTGCTCATTAACGCAAATAATAAATCAGCCAATCACATGGCAACAAGTTAAAGCATCTAGACATGGTGAAAACGACTCACTAAGGTTCAATCTGAGCACCAGAATAGGAGTGTTTTATCCACCACCATCCTTTGGGTTTGTCAAGACTGGTCCAAACAGAGAAAATATTGGTACAACATGATGGTAAAGTAACAGTAGATCAAAGAACCACTTGTTACAACCAAAGTATGAGGAATGACATCTCTGAACACACGTTAAACCTTTAAGCAGGCTATAACAACAGACACCAGACCGTAGCCACTCTTATCAGATAAGAGTGGAAAACCAGGGCTACACTTCACAAATTTGGGATGTAGTTGAACAGGAGACTAGCATCATGGATGTGCAGCTGAGAAATTGCAGCAACTGAGAAATGCTATCATGTCAACATGGACCAATATCTCTGACGAATGTATCTCACACCTTCCTGAATCTATGCACTGAAAAATTAACACAATTCTGAAGACAAAAGAGGATCCAACTTTCAGTCTTTCAGTTTCTTCTTTGGAAATGGAGAAACCATTTCTTGTATGTGAAATTCTGGAAAGTGATTTGAGGTGGAAGCTTTTAAAAAACCCTGAAGATAATAAAGTTGGACAGGAAATAGGATGTTTGCACCAACGTTGGACCGTTTCTTAAAGTTACGACTATGAAATGCTGTTTTTTTTTGCTCTTGCAGTTATTTTGTACGACCCTTTTTCAAGTATTTAAGCAAACTGCACCGTAGTCATAGTTGGACAAGGACTGAACTGAAGATGAGTAAGAAAACAGCAAAGTATAGAGAAAAACTCTCAAAGAACAAAAATAAGAATGGATAGAAGTGGTGAATTTTCAGACAATATCCAGACCTGAAACTTTGCAGTTGCTTGGTGAGTCTCCAAAAGTTGTGTGTTTAGGCAAAGAAATGGTAAGTCTTGGAAAATGGCAGAGTGGGGTAAACAGTGAACATCAGCAAGGTGCACGGTGACCTAACAACAGGACAGCTGATGTTAGATAAGTCTGTACAAGTTGCATTGTCCAATGCATTAGCATTAGTAGCAACAGCAGTGGGATTAATCCACAACAGGTTAAGCAATACTAAGATTGATTTACGTCTCCTTCTGAGAATAGACATTATCAAGATTTCCTCCGCCGTCGCCATGCTTGCTGTTGTCTAAAAATTTCCTCTGAATTCAGAAGCTAACTCAGAACTGCCCTCTTGTGGTTACATTGCCTAACAACCATCCCAACTTAATAGACTCGTTGAAAGACTGAGAAGTGAGGCTTGTCGTTTGATGGACCTGAAGTAGGAGATATGGTTCGTCAATTATGAAATGGGACACCCAGTTCATACAGTTGCATTTCTGTTTCAATCCAGTTTACTTGCATTTTGTTTCCAAGTACTTAACCACTGCATTCTGGTTTAATTATCTTTGTAGTTCAACATTGTATTTAAATATTGATCTAATTATCATAAAAATGCTCTTGTTTCACACATAATTCATTTTAATTGTATCGTATTTTCTTAGGATATGTTATTGCACTCCGTTTTCCTTGACAATTGTTCTAATCCTTATTAAAGCCAGTCGACTCTGACAAACCAAAAGTAATCTAAAAAAACTTCCTACCAGTAGACCAGAGTAACCCCTGCTTGAGAGACTACCAAAAACTGTTGTGGTCTAATAGAAAAATCACAGTAGAAACCAAATATCCACCTGTTGGTCCATTTACGCACAGCGTTAGCGCTATAGCACAGCTTGCAACTACAGGAATCTAGAAAAAAAGAGGCTGTTTACAACGTGCCTGGATTATTTAAAACCGGTTTATTATTTCGGAGACCATTTATTGTAGAGAATAGGTTTGGCAATTTAGAAATTGTGCAGTCCAATTGCATCTAATGGCGAAATTGCAATCCAATTCAGAGATTAAATGAGCATTTCAAATGCAGGTCACAATATGCTTGCAATCATAAAACAGAGATACTACTAAAAACGTAAGCTGTGGCACTGTTACAGAGCAGAATATAAAATAAAAAAATAACAGCAGAAACTAAATGTCGCCTGTTGTTATTGTGTTGTTGCAATGCTAGCACAGTTAGCTGTTACAGGAAGTAAGAAAAGAAGCAACTTCAGAGGCGTCTGGTTGTTTATTAAATGTTATTGTTTGTTGCAATGTTAGAACCATTTTGGAGGATGATTACTGATGACTACTGGAGATGACATCAGTTCAATTCAGGTAATTGAGATAGCGCTAATTCATCTCAAGGCAATTGACGAGCCAAACAGACAGAATTGTACAGAAATCTGTGAAGAGACCAACCTGCAGCACAGCTATGTGTAACATGAAGACAGAAAAGTACCAACTCAAAAGTAGTAGGGTTGTTTTTTAGCAGGTAATTATTTTGTGCAATGTCAGAAATGAAGCCAGAAGATAAGTACTCTAAGGAGTTTAATCAGAAGTTTTTAATGCTGGTGTTTCTATTTAGTTTTTTTGTATAGTGAAAAGAAAAAAAGTGAATTACTACCAGGCGTACAGTTGGTTAAAGCCTGGAGAGATTACCAACAACATTGTAAGCTGTGGACTTTGCCTTAACTGTGATTCATAGTCTTCATCCCATTAATCATATGCTGATGGTGTTTATATGAAGGGAAGTCTGAGAAAAGCATAAATAGCAGCCCTCTATTAATCATCTGTAGAAACAATGTTGGTATTTAATAAGCAGATACTTTATGCTGCATTACTTTATGCCTGTGCCTAGCAGGCTGCTTGTGAGAGAAAAAACAAATAAATACAGTTTTCTTGGTAACACAAGAAAATGCTGTTTAATACGGAAGAAAAAACATTAGCATTTTCTGGACTGTGTCAAGGAGCTGCTGCAGAAGCACTTCTTCATTTTTTTATGGCAATAAAATGTGTTCATCATTTGAGAAACTCTCCCCTTTCTTCAGAATACAGTAGCTACGACTACTGTAATGCCTCTGCTTGGTTGTGGGCTGCGACTCAAAAACAGCCCCCCTTTTGGCTCCCAGTTTTCCATCAGTCACCAGGTTCTCGTGTATTTTCAAACCATTCCTGGTTCAGCCTAAGGTGAAAGCAATCAATAACTGGAAAAGAGAAGAACTAAAAATGTGCTATAGATGCTGATCTCCCTGAGAAATGTTATATCTTCTTCTCCCTTTCTGCTTGAAACTGGCAGCTGACAAAGTCTACCACATGTGGAAAATCTTTCATAAGTTTGGGACGGAACCAAACCATTTATAATGGATTGTTAAGTCAAAACTGCACATGAGTCATAGGGACAATCAGTTCCTCAACAGAACAGGGTTTTGTTGGAGATATGATTCTCGCTCAGGACATTAAATGCAATTCAACCTAATTGTTGGAGGGATGCCGAAGAAACGTAAATGATGTGCATAAACCTTTACCTTCAGCTAATGCACAGAAAACTGCATATGTCTGACAGAAAAATCCTATTACATGTTCTGGGAAGCTGATGGAACACTGTAATAATACTGATTTAATGCAAAAATGCCTATAACTCTTCAGAACCACTTATTTTAATGTTTTAAATTGGGATTTTATGTGATAGAACAACAGAAAGGAGTGTATGCTGCATGTGTGAAGTGTGGTAAAATGATAGTTTGATGTATCTGTTTTCAGCCCCCTTTACTCTGATTCCCCTAAAATTTTATAAATGACTGAAGAGTCAGGCCCCAGAGGTTTGTTAGAGAACAGTAGTGAACAAACAGCCTCACGAAGACCGAGGAACATAGCAGACAGGTCAGGGAGAAAGATGTGGAGGGGTTCAAAGCAGGATAAGAAACAAAATGTCAAGCTCATTATCTGAGAATAGAAAGAGTACTGCACATCTGCACACCTACCAAAACATGGCCGTCCACCAAAACTGACAGGCTGGACAAGGAGACTGTTAATCAGGAAAGTACCTAAGAGGCCCCTTGTAACTCTGGAGGAGCTGCAGAGATCCACAACTCAGGCAGGTGAATCTGTTAGTCACAAAGTTTAAATGTGTGGCCTTTACTGAGCGGCAAGAATGCTTCCTGCAGGCAAAATGCTGCGTGACAGTAAAAGAACACTGAATCTTACTCTGAAAATACTATCCTCATCATGAAACATTGTGGCAGCAGCATCATGCTGTGGGGATTCTTTTCTCCAGCCAAGGCACAAAGGCTGGTCAGAGTTGGTGGGAAGGGTCAGTTCACGCTTGTATGAGGCCCAAAGCAGAATTGTATCCGACGCCCACTGCCAGCCAAAACCCTCATTGTTCGATTGGCCTGGGAAGTCAGAGCTCGGATCTTGGGATGAAATGTGCTTGTTGCAATTGGTGAGACCAGTAAAAACTGTTGTGGTGCTACCTACTTTAGCATAACGGTGGCAGCATCATGCTGTGGAATGCTTTTCTTCAGAATGGAATCTAAAGCTGATGAGAGTTGAGGCGAGGATGGATGGAGTTGAATACAGAGCAATCATAGAAGAAAACCCTGCAAAAGACTTGAGGCTGAGGTGGCGATTCACCTTTCAGCAGGACACACAGCCTTAGCAACAATGGAGTGGTTTGAATTAAAGCATATTCATTGGCCCAGTCAAAGCACAGACCTGAATCATTTCGATTCACAGATGCTGCCAATCCAAACTGACTGAGCTTGAGTTATTTTGTAAAGAAGATTAGGTAAAAATGTTAGTCTTTAGATGTGCAAAGCTGGTAGAGACGTTCTCCAAAAGACCTGCAGCTCCAATGCAAACAAAACATTGTGGAAACCATATATTGTTTACCTTCACCATCATGCACTACTTTGTGTTGGTTTATAACATGCAAAAAACAATGGAATTTGTGGTTGTTAAAAAAATCTGGAAGCTTTAGGGGCATGAATACTTTTGTAAGGTACTTTAATCCAACCTACGCTGCCCTATTTTACAGTTAATTTGGGTTTCTTGGGATGTTTTTTCTCGTCTGATGGAAAAAAGGAATAACTTTATAACATCCAGCTGTTCCTTTTTCTTTCAGCTTGTCAAATTCTACTAAAAGCCCCTTTTCTGTGAAATTAACCAACAACAATAATCACCAAACATTGAACCATATTTTATCTCTGTTTGAGCCAAACAGTTGGACTGTAGCAGTAAAAGTAAAAAGGAGTCAACTAAAGAAGAAACATTAATGCAGGGAAAGTCAAGAGAAGATGCCAAACTGGCTGCTGTTTTATTTATGAGCCTCCTGGAGGTGGAGAGCTCTGAGACCCACACAGCCAGCCTTTATGAATAAATAAAAAGGTGCACTTACTGAAATAAAAGCCCCTCTCTCCACAGACAAACTGCAGAGTGTCGACCAGCTCCGCCCCGCACAGGGTCTCTGGGCCCGCCCCTGTTGCTGTCGGAGTCAGGGTGAGGATGCACAGCAGTAGTGAGAGGGTGTGGCTACATGAGATACAGCACATCGCACCCTGTGTATAGACAGAGAGGGAGAGCTTAAATGTGTTCTCTGATGGGGAAGGAGTTACAGTTACTCACCAGCTGAATTAACATGCTTGACATTGATGCAGTTGTTTGGAGAGAAAATGTTTGTTCAGCTTAAAAAAAAACTCAGGATACTGACTGCAAACTTTAAAATGTTGCAAATATTAATGGAAAGTTAGGTGGAAGGAAAAATCTTGGTAGAAAATGGTGCACAGGCAACAGGGATGACCACAGCCTTGAAAGGATTGGTGTTTGGTATGAATTCACAAGGTGTGCTTCTATAGTCACACAGACTATCCAAGACATGGGCTGCAACTGTTGGATTGCCACTCCTTAACCAGAGGCAACAGCAGAAGTGTGTCACCTAGGAAATAGACTAAAAGGACTGCACAGTTGCTCAAAGGTCGAAAGTCTTCTTTTCAGATGTAAGTGGTTTTTGCATTTGGTTTAGAAAACAAGGTCATTATGCATGTCATTAATAATGCAAACATGTGCACTATATTAGAATATCATCAAAAAGCTAATTTATTTCAGAAATTCAATTTAGTTTTTCCTTCCACTAAACGTTCCATTCTTGGCAATAACTGTGTGGTTTACCCTGCTTGGTCAGCAATGCCATAAAATAACATGTCTGTATTAAAAATTAATGTCTTAACTTTGCAGGAAACAAAATTTTAGGTGGCCATAAGCACCATTTGAGTTAAATTACTGATATAACTAACTTTTCAATAATATGCTAATTTATTTAAATGCATTTGTTTGCATAAATAAATAAATAAATGGGGGTCCTGCAGATTTGGGTGCAATGTAACCCCATGCCCCCCAGTAGCGCCACTGGTAATTTGCCCTAATGCTGCAGTGTCCAAATTAAAAACACGTTCCCCCTTTTATCACCCTATACTTCAGCCAACATATAGCAATGAGTTAGCAACAATCCACATTAATCACGAACATTCATTCATCATATATATCATTAACAAGCGGGCCGCCTTCTCCCTTTGCCAAAGCTGTCAGCGCGTTATTACGCACCAAAAGTGCTTCGAAATTCAGAAATAACGGATGCAGAATAGAGCCGCCAGGGGATCTTTCCGATCCAAAATGCTTGATGGAAAAGAGTTATCCCGCCAAAGCCAGCGGAGAGAGCGGACTGGGCCAAAATGTGCATAATAAAAACGAATAAATTCATCCAGATCAGAACCGCACAGCCCTAAACGCTCTGGAGCGCCTCAGATTAAGCTTTCCCTCTGTTCTCCGGTGAAATATTGAAGCTTTAATAACGCACACTCAGCAGTAATTAAGGTGAAAGTTTGAAAGCTTTCTGGTACAAAATAGCGCATTACGCATGGATGCGCAGAGGATCCGTGCAAATTCAGGCAAAGCTTTCAAAAATGCAAAATAATCAATTAATGCAAAAAGGTGTTAATTCCAAGTCACTATTCTGCAAAAACACATAAAAATGCATGCAAACTGAATTAGAACTATAAAAATGTTGCTAAATCCACGTTTAACAAGCGTTTAAAAAGCTCTTGAACATACTGGTTCAGTCTAAACTCAAAAGGATGCTGAGCGCAAGCAGTGAGCAAGGTGACAGTGTAAAATCAGCCAAGTTACCTTGAGGACATCACATAAATGCCACTGAGAGGAAGCAGCGCTAGACATCACCGCGGATCTCCGCAAAAAGACAAAGAAGCCCGGCGAAAATGAGCAACTTGTTTGAAGTCATTAAAAAATAAATCGGGGCAAGAAAGAGGACGAGATGCGGGGCAATGTCACATCTCAATATCCCCACGTTGTTCCATTGCGCAGGCTCGTTTGGGAGAAGTGAGATTTAGCGAACAGGAGACGGATTTAGAGAGAAAATCCCTCACATTTATCTACATTACACAGACATTTTCAACAGGAAACAGCTGGGGCAGCGTTTGCCTCCTCCTCGTTCTAAGTTATTCATTAAGGATTTGGGGCACATGGTCAAATAACGTCATTCCTCCCCTTTTTTTAATTCTTTCACTGAACGGGATGGAGTCTTGATCTTATTCAGACTTGGTTAGACACCAGCAGTAGCAGCACCAAACAGAACACCAGGTTCTGTTTTATCCCCTAGAAACTCAGGAGTAGGAAGTAAAAGACAAACCAGAGAAGATAGTTAGACTTTTATTGATTGTGCGCTATTTGGTGCCACGAAATTCAGCAGCAAGGTCCTCTCACAAGATAACTCAATGATAATATACAAATTTTGCAACAATAAAGAGGAAAAAAAATAAGTCTTGATCTTTTAACTTTGTGCCACAAGATTATTTTCAGCTTCTGGGCTCTTTGTCACTGTGATTTATACCTCTGTGTACCGTTCTGTTCTCTCTGATTTTCAGTCAGTAATAACTGTTCTTCTAAGAAATTATGCTTATTATGGGATAAATGATAATCTCTACCAGCTAGAGGCTGAAAATATTGCCTGTTCTTTTTTGCATCATACCTGAAAGCTCAGTCAGATTAGACGGAGACCATTTGTAAACATGGATTTTAAAATCTTCGTAAAGATTTTAAAACAGATTTTGGCCTGGACTTTGACTGTGCTACTCCCACACATGAAAATACTTTAAACTGCCTATATGTGTAGGTTTGTGTCCTTCTGAAAGGTGGATCTCCACCCTAGTCTCGTCTTTTGCAGCGTCTTGTAGGTTTTGCTGTAAAGCCCCATCCATCTTCTTCTTAACAGACTAGCTTCCATGTCTCTGCTGAAGAAAAGCATTCCCACAGCATGATGCTCCCACCACCATAAATCACTTCAGTAAAGGAAAATTACATTTATGCATGCTTTAACTGACACTGGCGTACTTTCAACATCTGTGCTTTTTAGGTTTCTGAATGTACAACTCTTTTGTAGGGGGACAGCCTTATTCCCTGCAGCTCAGAACCACACTGTGCACCGAGCAGGGTCTGTTTGCCTCCCCTGGTGGATTGCGTCATTGACAGGAACTGCCTGTTCTAACATGGAATACAATAAGGATGCTCTTCCAATCTGAAGGGCAAAGCTGCTTTCCCTATGACCTTGCTAGCAACCAGTCAGCAATATGAGAAAATACTTAAAATGCTCCATCTCTGTTGATCTTGATTTTACTGTCGCTGCAGTCTGGCAGTGTACTGTAAATGATGAGCTTGCTCAGTATGCAGAAAGTTGCTGATGAAGAGGAGCAGAAAGGGCGAGTGGGAGAGAGCTGACCTTACCAGCCCCTGCTTCTGTAATGCCTTGTTATCTGAACTGTCTCAGCGCCAAGTTTTCTTCCTCACTCCTTCTCTTCTTTCTTTGATTGCAAGACTTCTGAACCCACTCACCACCACCTCCAGTCGCCCCACACCCCCCGCAGCTTTGTCTTTGGAAACGTCCGCCTCAGTGAACTCAATGACCAGGGAAAGGCTTAATTTCACTCCCCTCTAGTGTTGGAAGGAGACGCTAATTACTAGAAGAGGGATAGCATTTTTCCAAGATGAATAATACCACTGAATTATTATAGATGAACAAAAATGTTTAAACATTTGAAACCATCTTTAAGCTCTTCATAGTTTGCTTCCAATGACCAAGACCTCTGCACTATCTTTCAAAGGTATTTTAAAGTATTTTTCAGAGTTTTTGAAGATCCTTTTGGGACTTTAGCCGCTTTTTGCCACAATTGTTTTGCCAACCCTGATAACAACTGCAAGAATAAATCAATAAGTGTCAGGTCTACCAAACTGTCAACAACAGATAAAATAGGGTCAAAGTCATGGCTTTAAAAACCAGGAGGAAAAAGACAACAAAGACCTGTCCCTGCACTTGTGAGTTGCATCACCCTTCAGTTTATTATTTACTTTATGCTTAAGTCTCAACTATTATCTCTTAGGAATCACCTCCACATTCGGCTATAGGCAGGGTACACGCTGGAGAGACAACCAAGCACCACCTAAAAGCAATTTAAAGTGACGGTAAGATTACAGGTTAACTCTGGAAGACCATTCATCCATTGTCTTAGCTATGGTCAGGTTTTAATGTCCAGGAGGAAAACCCACACATCCCTTTCTCCAGTGGAAGAGCTGAAGCAAGAGATTGGGGGTCTCTTCCTTGTGCTAAAAAAACCCTTCAAAGAAAGGTGCCCAAGAGGCATCCTGATCAGATGTGATCCACCTCCACTGACTCCTTTCAATGCAGAGGAGCAACAGCTTCATGTCCCCTCAGTGTGAATGATTGAGTACTTAACTGCTGAGGAAGCCCTTTTTAAGCTGCCTGTATGTGTTGTTCTTTTGGTCCTGATCCATATCTCATGATCATAGATAAGGGAGAGAATGAAACCCCTGCGCACATTTTCTTACCATATAAAATTATAATATCGCCTTCCATCTGAAGATTGTGGAAATGTGGTTGAAAGATATAAATACGCTTATATAAAGACATCTATTGATATCTTATTGCGTTTGAAAAGTGGTTGGGGTTGATCAAATGGGCTAACCAAGAGTGACTGTTTCTCTTTGTTTGGGCTGTGGGACCAATGGGTTGAAAAAGTCCAACTTGAAGTGAGTCCGGAACCTGCTTTGGGGTCTCCTACTAATTGAAGGCCCAGAAAACCCCTAGAAGAGGGAGCTCTGCAGGCATCCTGATCAGATGTTTGCACCACCTTAACTGACTCCCGTCATTGTGGAGAAGCAATGATTTTACATTCAGCTCTCAATGGAGGACAGAGCTTCTGACCTCATGAACCTGTTTCCGGAATCAAATTCTTTCCCTCGTGATCCATATCTTATGACCACAGCTAAGTGTCTGGTCGTAAATGGACTGGAAAATCAAGAGCTTTGGTTTTAGAATCAGATTTCTAGACAGACCAGAGGAACACCCATATGAAAGGCAATGCCATACTCCATCAATTGTGAGTAAGACTCAAAGATACTACAACTCCTCCAGTCTAGACAACAACTCGCCCTTGACCTGGAGACAGCAGTCCATCTTTTTCTGGCCGAGAATCATGATCTTAAGAGTTTAGAGAAGAACATGCAACTCCAAACAGAAAGGACAGAGATTTGAAGTCCCAGGCATTACTACCAGCTTCCAATCCACCATGGACTGGTTCTTTGCAAGGTTTCTGGTTCACGCCTTGAATTTAGGAGCCTTTTTATCCCTGGTTGGTTTATAGGCAATGGCTTCTCTGAAAGTTATCTGGTTCTGGACTTATTATTAGAAAAAAAAGTAAATGGAAGACCAAAGACTTTTGAGAAGGATTGTATGCAGCATTTCTGTTCTAAAACAGATTCATGACTAATAGATAAGGAAACTGTCTTATACTGTGTTGTTTATGGAGTTAACTTATACAGAGCAAAATTCTTGGTTTCAAATAGAGTTATATCACCTCATTTGGAACAGCGTTTACATGTTAACACAAAGCGATCCAAAAAGACTTATGTTTTTTTTTCTGCAGTGTTCACAGCATCCCTTTGCATCTCCGCTGCCAAACAAATGTCCGAGTCAGCGGCGCGCACTCACACAGGAAACAGAGAGCAGTACTGAATGCAAATGAAAGGATGAAAGAACGAAGGCTGAAAACTGAGATAAAGCTTTAGCGAAACTTGTGTGAACTGGAGAAGGAGGACAGCGTATGGGGGGAGTCCAGGGCTGGTACCCAATATAGGAGGGGCTGGCGCACAAAAACAGGTTCACTTAAGGACACTCACTTGACTTGGAGAGCAAACCTTCTCTTTTCTGTTGATATTTTGTAGAGTTTTTTCCTTCTCATGTCAATTTTCCTGCTTATCCTATTGACTAAAACAAAAGAAAGAAAAGCTCTGCAAAAACAATCAATGAGGGATATCTATTGCATGGGGCTGAACGGGTAATTTCTGGTGTTTTAGCTTCCCAAACAGGGTGGGTAAGTCTGTGTGTGGTATTGTTAGCTCACATTGTTATCAAAGCCCCCTTGTGTCCTGTACATGTTTCATATGGAAGAAATAAAGGTGCGTCATGGAGCAAATGCACAGAATGGGGGGCTTGTTTTGATACGCTGTCTTTCCACTGTAACATTTAGGGGTCACAGGATTTTGGCAAAAAGAAAGGAAAATCTGTGGTGCCTGCTGATGATCAAAACCCACATTTTCAGAAACTGTTAACTGTTTGTGGCGAGGCTTTCAACAAGCTAAACTTTGAGGCTGCACCACCCTATTTTACTGGTGATGAAAACAAAAGCAGCGTGGACTGGATTTAATGAAACTGTAGGCCTTTCTGTGTGGCTCAACTTACAGCAACTGTATGTTGACAGTACTGATTAACAGTAACAATAAAAGTAAATCAGACCAAAGCTGTGGTGAAATCCCATTGAAAGCTGAGTTTTTAAATGCATCTCCGGAAAAACTTGAAGGAAGAAGACAAACATACCAGCTGCTGTTAAAATATACAATAGAAAACTGCTGAATGTACTTTAACTATTTGTTTACAGGCCTCGAGCCCCTTCCCAGAAAACCACCAAAGGAAAGTGCCCACGAGCCATCCTAAGCAGATGCCCAAACCACCTCGGCTGCATCCTCTTCAATGCGGAGGAGCGGGCGGCTCTTCTCCAAGCTCCTCATCCTATCTTTAAGGCTAAGCACAAACAGCCAACAAAGAAAGCTCTTTGCAGTCACTTATATTTGCGAACTCATTCTTTCAGTCATGATCCATTTCTCATCGCTTTTGGTGTGGGTTGGAGAGTAGACAGTTTAGTCTACATCAAGAGCTTCGCTTTTTGGCTCAACTTTTTCCTCACCATGACAAACAAGAGCATGCCCACATTACTGCAGCCAAGGCCCAATTCGTCTATCCATCTCTTACTTTATCCTACCATCACTTGTGAATAAAGCTGCTCTGCTTGAGGCAGCGATTGTACCCCTGGCCACAGCTCTTGCTTGGATTCTACGAAGACAGGAAAAACCTTCATAGTACACCCCACAAAACTCCTCTAGGAACCCGGTCATAGGCCTTCTTGGGATCAGCCAAACAAATAAGCCCCTCAGCAACCCTGCAAAGGTAACGATCTGGTCCACTATTGGACTGTTTGGTGGCCAGGACGAAAGCTACAATGCTCCTGGCTAAGCCCCACGTAGCTTTATACAAGCAGATGAAAAAAATCAAACCAAAATGTAGCACCGTTAGAAGACAATATACAAATAAAGAGCATACATCTGAAACTGATTGTGTTTATATATGAGCTAGCCTTAGCACATAGGCTAGTCACATAGCTGCTGAAAGAAGGTAGAAAAGTAAGCTAAAAGTCCAAATGAGTCATTACTTGATTAGTCTCTAAAGGCCAAAGAACACTTTAGACGTCTTAGGGTTCATTCAGATACAAATTTGCAAACTTCCCTGTTGACACCACAGTCTTCATATACATATTCACTTCTAACCTTTACATTTGTTCCCCCACTGCTTGTTGAAAAGCTACCTGGGGTTCAGCAGAAACATTTTGTGATTGCCTTCAGGCCAGCAAACAGTTGACCAGTGGACTAGACTGGGACTTTATCTGGTTAAATAAAAATAAAATAAAAAAATCTCTACCTTAGCAGACCTGCTATGGGATTATGGTAGTTTTGTTGTCTGTTCTACATGTGTTTTGTTGTTTCTCTTCCGGCCCGGAGTCTGTGATGTGTGCAATTAAGGGTTATCCTGTCCTCCTTTACCCAAAGAAGGAGTTGTGTAGATACTTATTTTTTTTTTAATACTGCTATAATGAATTTTAACATTTAACCTACGGAGACCTGTGAAGTCTGAGATTGAGCAATTTGCGTTTGTAGACTCCAATAATGCTCAATTTATCAGGACATCTACATCTTAAACGTTTTTCTTCTAAAAACAAAATTTCTCTCTGTAGAAAGAGGGACTTTAGTTTACTAAAAAAAAAAAACATCTGAAATTGATGAAGCAACAATGGCTTTCCCTAAATCATTACTTATGTCTGTCTGTCCTGGCATAGTGGTTTTATCAGGATGTTCACACTCGATGGTGATCAGTTAATCAAGTGCATTTTACGAGCAGCACCTGGCTGCTCCTCTCCCTCTTAAATCCACTGGAAACAGGAAGGCTGCATTTAGTTTTTTACAAGCAGCTTTTCCATTTTGGCTTCATTGTTTTCAAATACATAACGATCGTGGAAAGTAGCTTCCAGGTGCTCCTGATTAAATGCACTTCAATTATGTTAAACCGGTACCCTACAGTCCTAACTTCCTGCAGCAGCTAACTGTGCTGCAGCACTACTTTGGTGTTAGCATGCTAGAGCCAACGTAAGGATGGTAATGTTATTGTCAGCGTGCTAAAGCTAATGTACAGCTAATTATTGTATGTTTCTAACTTTTTTTAAATGCCTACAAATTCAAAAGCTACCCAGATTTTAAACAAGTGCCATATTTAGAGTTTATTTGTACATGTGGCAAATAGAAAAAGATATTTAGCTTTCTGGAAAAAACAAATATAGAATTTATACTGACAGTTTGATATATGATGGACAGAATAGGGTTTCAACAACAGATATTGTCTTCTACTGTTTATAGAAAAATTGTTCAGTGAGATTTTACCAAAAACACATAAAAACGTGTCAAGAGAATAGGGTGCTGACTTAAGTCATGTCAAACAACCTGAAAGTACTGGGACTGTAGAATACACAATACTAGCATCTCTCAGTATGGAAAAGTCCAGTGGTTCTGAAAGAACCTTGCCATAACCTGCATCGATAGTTTTGGATTTACACTTTTTGCAATTTCTGACAAATTTAAGATTTTTTTATGTACCTGTTCTTCATAGAGGTTAAAAAAGGGAATAATCACATATAGCTTCAGCTTGTAAATAAAGCATAACCTGATGCCTTATGGTAGCAAAAAATAATCAACTACAACCTTAAAACCTAGGGTTGAAAGGTTCTTATGCTTCCTTTCAATTTGTGGAAGCCTGAAATAAACAGGTCAGCAGACTGACCAAATTTTAAGAGAAGAACATCTGACTTCCACAAACAGATGGAATGTAGTTATTCTAGAAGAACACCCACATTAAATAACAACTTGCCAATGGGAAAAGTATGAGCTCTTTAAAACTCTTGATATTGGCCTAGAATTTGTCATAAATAATGTTTGGGTGTGTGAGTGTCGTGGTTTGGGGGCTCCATGTTATGTATTCAAAAGGATATTTTTTTAGGTTACAAAATCACGGCTGGCACGATTATTGGTAACCCTGCTGTTACATTGTGCAGCCTAGTTTTACTACTAGGACAGAGTGTAGTGTTCTCCTATAATATTTTACAAGGTTGGAGCATGCAGAGAAAAGGATATGACTATTCCTTTTTGCTCAATATCTCCAGATTATCCAAAGCTCTGATTTAGGGACTGGGGTGGCTACAAGGGAAAGTTGTTTTGTATCTGATTGGCCTACCATGTCTGTATTGATTAAGCCATATGTTCAGAAACATTATCCTGCTGAAAGACCCAGGGATTAACCATTTTCAGGTTTCTGCAGGAGGCCACCAGATTTTTATTTAAAGGCTCTTTGTATTTGTCCATTAACTTCTGTATCATGTCATAAATATACTCCAAGGACATAGGAAGTAATAGATTACAACTAGTGCCTGCCATAACAATTAATGGAGAGCAGTGCATTGCAAGGCAATCCAGGCCAACATATTATTAGTAGCACTTTAGCTAATGCAGGCATATGAGCTAGTATTAGCATAGTAGAGAACATTTGCTATTGATAGAGAACATGCCAGTGTTGGCACTTTCTCTAAAACTACTGAAAAAGCTGCTGTTAGCATAGGATATAAAGTTACCTAACATGCAAATAGAGGCTTGTTATGTTATGCAACCATATTAGCTGATTACCGAACTTTAACATTTTCAATATTTGATACGGTTTGCTAACATGCTACTGTTAGCATTATAGCTAATCATTGCATATATATTATATATATATTACTGTTAGAAATTGTTACAAGTGTGACAAATCTTAAGTTGGCTTTAAAGCCCAAAGCTGATGCATTTTGGGCTTAACTCATGAACAAAACCGTATATATGGTGCTGGATGGTACACCTTAGGCGGAACAATCCAAATATCCTTAGGAAATTTTATGTTTAAAGTTCTGATATAATCAACTTAAAATAAAGTCCTAATTTTAAAAGAAAAAAGCAAAATTTTTTTCAGTTACATTTATATTTTTCGTAATATTACGAATTGTGTGTTGCACTGCTGATTCATAAAACATGTCTTAAAGTTTGATTTGTCTTTTTTTTCATTAAAGATTTGTATGTATGCTACTGCAAAAGATGTATGGAAGGATCTTTTTAAAACAAAATCATTATCCGGGCGCAAATAAATCTCATGGTTGCTCTGTGTATCAGGACAAATCTATTCAAGCTATTTTTAGCTATGCAAAATAGCTATTTTCTAAACTATATCCAATAAATTACAGGATTAGGGAAATTTACAACCTCTCACACTCAATCTGATTAAACCTGACCAACCTGAATAAACCAACTTACTGAGGTGGTGACTTCATACGTCAGTTTCTGTGAGGACGTGTGTGTGCAGACCAAGACCTTCTGCACTTCTCATCTGCGGCAGCTGCACAGGGATAAGGAAGAGGCTCACAACAGTGGAGGCCGGGCCCTGCATAAGCAGGCCAGGAACAAACTGACCAAGGATATCAAAGCAGTGAAGAGAAGCTACAGTGAGAAGCTAAAGAAAAGCTTCTCACATGAAGACACTTCTGCTGTTTGGAATGGTTTGAAAAACCTGACTGCCTACAGGAGACCTTCCACCAACCCTGAGCAGAATCCTCGCCTGGGAAATCAGTTGAGTAGCTTTTACTGCAGGTATGAATAGCAGCAGTTCCCATGCCGACCACCTGGCACCCATCTTCAATGAGGTCTTCAACAAGTCACTGGAGTTGTGTGAGGTTCCCTCCAGCTTCAAACGCTCCAACATCATCCCAGTACCCAAGAAACCCACAATCACAGGATTAAATGACTACAGTCCTGTCACTCGGACGTCTGGTCTCATGAAATCCTTTGAGCTATTGGTGTTGAAGCACCTGAAGGACATCACAGGCCCCCTGCTGGACCCTCTGCAGATTGTCTACCGGGCAAACAGGTTGGCAGATGATGCAGTCAACATCGGTCTACACTTCATCCTGCAACACCTCTTCCACCCAGGGATGTACGCCAGGATCCTGTCTGTGGACTTCAGCTTGGCCTTCAACACTATCAACCCAGACATCCTCCACCAGAAGCTCATCCAGCTCAAAATCCTGGCCTCCACCTGTCAGTGGATCGGCAGCTTCCTGAAAGACCGGCAGCAGCAGGTGAGGCTGGAGGAGCATCTTCTCCCGCACAAGAACCATCAGCACCGGTGCCCCTCAGGTGTGTCTTCTCTCCCCACTCTTCTTCTCCCTCTACACAAATGACTGCACCTCAGCAGACCCATCTCTGAAACTCCTGAAGCTTGCAGATGACACCGCTGTTATTGGACTGATCCAGGACAGTGGTGAGTCTGCATACAGGAGGTGGATCGGCTGGTACGCTGGTGTGGTCAGAACCACCTGGAACTTAACCCACTCAAGACTGTGGAGATGATGGTGGATTTTCGGAGAACACCACTCCCACACATCCCCCCTCACCATCCTCAACAACACTGTGTCTGCTGTGGACCACTTCCGGATCCTAGGAACCACCATTTCTCGAAACCTGAGATGGTCTTCACACACAGACGATGCTCGGAAGAAGGCCCAGCAGAGACTGTACTTCCTGAGGCAACTCAAGAAGTACAACCTTCCACAGGAGCTGCTGGTCCTCTTCTACACTGCCATCATTCAGTCTGTCCTGTCTTCATCCATCTCATTGTGGTTTGGCTCATCCACAAAACAGGACAGGTCCAGACTGCAACGAATAATCAGGTCTGCAGAGAGAATCATCAGGGCTGACCTTCCCTCTATCCAGGACTTATACAGGTCTAGGGTCAGGAAAAGGGCAGCTAAAATCTCTGCAGACCCCACACATCCTGCACACAAACCTTTTAAGCTTTACCTTCAGGTCAGCGCTACAGAGCACTGTCTGCTAAAGCCAGCCGCCACAGGGACAGTTTCTTCCCCCAGGCTGTTTCTCTGATGAATACTTGACAGTCAGAGTTCCAGAACACCATGCATACTTGGACTGATCTCACATTATATTCTATTGTAAGACAATTGTGTGTATATGTACATTCAAAAAAAGATTTATTATTGAGAGCAAAGTGTACCAGATTGCTTATTTGTCTGTACAAACATGGCAATAAAGCCTATTCTGAACTAAAGTTGTCCAGTGGGCATAAAGGTCCAACTTATTGCTTTAAACTAGCTATATTTTTACGTGCGAAATATTTAGATTTTGTTGTTTTGTAGGGATGAAACAAGATAAACCAAATGCACTTTTCCAAATATTTCTGAATAGCCCAATCAAAGTCTGGACTTAAATCTAATTAAATATCTCTTTGAAGACCTAATGGCTGTCAACAAACGATGCCCATATACCCTGATTGAACTTACAGAGACAAATAAGAAAAAAAACTCCCAAAACAGGTGTGCCACTCTTGAAGACAGCTACGGAAAAGTGAAAAAGGGGGAAGGGGGAATACTTTTCTGGTGGCACTGTGAGCTTTTAGCAGTCAATAGGAAGATTTTCTTTACTGATGCCAAGTGACTTCTTGTGTAGACTTTTTAATGTGAGATTTAACTTTATCCTCATTAATTCTTCTCTATGATGCACAGACAATCATCTCAAAAAGCTTTTGATAAAATATAAACCTTACAGAGTCAGAACGGCAACATTATAGCATCACAGGTTAGGCCATATGAAGGGCAGGTGAAACACAAGGGGACACACCTAGGTTCCTCTCCTTCCTGAGTGTTGATTTAATGAGTCTACCCCATACAGAGACCTGTATAAGCCTGTTTTAGCATGCAGGCATTCCCCTCTATTTGCAAATCCAGGAAAGTTCCACTGACTCAGAAACAAAAACACAAAACAAACAGATGAAAGAACAATATTATCCCCAGTAATTACTGGCTTAATGTGGCCACAGCAGCTAATCCGAGATGAGAGCCAACATTTCAAACAATGCACAGATTCAAGGTTCAGCTTTGCTGGAAATCTGCTGCCTCATCCTGCATTCAGATCTGGACGGTGGCCTGTAAGTGACACCTCTAAGCAGGCAGGGAAGAATGCTGTCTGTGAGGCTAAGTGAACCAATACAGGAGCAATGGCTGTGAGGGGTGGGCTGCAGAGCGGGCCTCACTTTTCACCATCTGGCACTGCCGAGACAATGTCTAGGAAAGAGAACGCCGCCAGGCCTCAATTACTGGAGGGAATAATCCAGGACACACTGAAGCAATTAGAGCCCCATATAAATCAATATGCTTTGGGTTAAAAAGTGATCTGCTCCCAACACTCTGGAGAGGCTCCTGCTTGATTTTTCTCTGAGACGGGAGCGTTTTTCTCTTAAAAACTGAGGGGATGATGCAGCTGTTGCGGTTTCGACCGTCACTCAGGCCACGTCAACGGTCAGGTGAAAAAGGACTGTGAGGAAGAGAAGCAGGATAAATATTGGCTCTCTGTGACCGGGCCTGAGTAAACAGTTGTGAAACTGATGTTGCATAAAAGCAGAAGCTGCATAAACAAACAAGACTGCCTGCAGAACAAACGTCTTTATAGGCAGTACCTTCACGGCTTACAGAGAATTGGTATTAAGGTTTCAAGTGAAGCAGGCGCTCTGGATTATTTATGTATCAGGATGCTCTACCACAAGCCACTGACAATGATTAGCAGCATGTTACTGCCATCTAGTGGCTGAAGACGACAACTACAGGTAGATTGTTTTAGCTGCAAAACCTTGTGCTGTGCGTTTGCCTTCAGCCCTCTTTACTCTGATACACCCAACTGCCTTACAAAGTCTCCTAATTAGTAAAGTGCACAATTGTGTAATTCATTCATAGAACTTGGTATTTTTCTACTTTTTTACCAATTCCAGCCAGCTTTTAAATCAGGTTGAATTGGACTGCGGTTCTGGATCTGGTTAAAATTTTATTTTTACATATGAAGTAAGGGTAGCAGTGTTAAACTGTACTCCACCCCTTACTTGACAAGTCCAGGTGTAGTAGATGCATCTTGATCCGTTGCTGAAAACGCAGTAGCTATTTTTCAACATTGTGCTGCTTTATGATTTTTGGCCTAATCAAAGCCCAGACCTAAATCCATCTGAGAATCGGCTACAAGGCTTGAAAACTGATGTTCAAATACGGTCTCCATAAAATCTAACTGAGCTTGAATTATTGTTGCAAAGAATGAGGAAATTTCATTTGGGCACAATAAAAGTCCACCCAAGTGGCCAAACATATTACTAGAAGCAGAGTTTTAATGCATGGCATGTGAAATACTGCAGACAAGCACTCCTTTGTGATTGAGACATTGTGATGGTGATTGTCTATATTGTTCAGCTCTAGATTTGTTGCAGTAATTTCAGGGAAAGGTTGTTCTACAAAGTACCGACTCAGGGGAACTGCATGCAGATGTATAAGGAAACCACACGTAGGTTTTTTTTTGTGTAAAACATGTTAAAACTACGATTCTCTTTCACCTCCCCATTCTTGTAGCGTCGTCACAATACTGAAATTTCATATTCGATACCAAGAAAAATACTTTTGCGTGGTTCAGAACTTCACACCTCGGAGGGGGTGCGCATATTTAAGCAGATAACGTTAGCCTACGTTATCTGGGAGGTTTACTACTTCACTGTTGCAGAAACGGGAGCTTTAGTGGCCTTTTTCAGTTGCTTTCATGGTTAGTGCAGCTAGCATGCGGCATTTCGTTTTTTCCTGTCCGTCTGCCTCAGGGAAAGTTCCTCCAAACACTGCTTTGTGTTTGCCCTGTTGGGTAAAGAGGTTAGCGTAAACGTTTTTTGTCTGAATTTACTCACCATGTAAGCAGAGTTTGAAACTCCCAGCAGCAGCTCATTGTTTTGGTCAGGTGATGCTGCAGGGAGGAGAGGGGCTGAGTGTCTCTGTTATTGCAGCGCTGCTGCTGGAAGAAATGCCACAATTTGGGCAAATATGAATTGGTCAGTTTGTATCGATTTTGACGCAAATGAGTATCTTTGAATATTTTTTTTTTTTTAGTATCAATAATACCAAAATATTGATTTTGACAACCCTACTTATTTCAGTCTGTCAAAATAAATCTCAAAAATGCAAAATGCAACGTGACAAAATGTGGTAACATTCAAGGGGTGGGAATACTTATGCAAGACAGTGTAACAACAGTGCCTTGCAAAAGTATTCCAAGTAAGTATTTGGCAAGTATATTATTTAGTTGGTGCAGTTTGTCCTTGTTCTGTAATAAAAACAAAGACAAATGACATCATTTAAGTTTTTAATGTTCCCAAAGTTCAGAAAAGCAAATTTTCTGCAGCCTTTTCCTGAGGACTTGTCTAATTGTATGTGGCTTTTTTAGAAATTAACTCAGTAATGCTGAATGGAAAAGAAAAAAACACCAACTTCCATAAAGAAATTAAGAGTCCATTGGTGAAACTACTGAAATTCCAGTCCGACTTCAGCTGCGAATGTTGGTTCCAGTTTCACGTCGTGAGTGAGTGCATGTTCCCAAAGCAGTTTCTTCTGGAGGAATACCAATCCACAATCCTCACAGATGAAGCTCCGGGCTTTCCCGGCGTGAGTCCGTCTGTGTTTCTTCATGTGGTAGGACAGCCTGAAGCTTTTGTCGCAGATGTCGCATTTGAACGGCTTCTCCCCTGTGTGGATGCGCATGTGTGACTTCAAGTAGCCCGACTGGATGAAGGCCTTGCTACACACGTCGCACTTGTAGGGGCGCTCTCCGGTGTGGTACCTGTTGTGGAGTCGGAGCTCGTTGGCGGTCAGGAAGGTCTTCCCGCACACGGTGCACTGGTAAGGTCTCTCACCAGTGTGGATGAGCTCGTGCCTCTTCAAAGACGTCTCCTTCATGAACTGCTTCCCGCAGGTCTTGCATGGATACCGGACACCGATGTGGACTTGCTCCACGTGGTTGCTGAGCTGCAGCTTGGTGCGATAGGCCATGTTGCACTGCGAGCAGGCCCATGGTCTCTCCTCCGAATGGGTCCCCATGTGGACCGTGAGCTCTGAGGCTGAGCGGTAGCACTTCCCACATTGCCAGCACAGGAAAGGCTTCTCACCCGTGTGTTTCCGCTGATGGACAGTCAGACAGTTGGACGACCTGAACTTCTCAGGGCACATGTTACAAGCGTAGGGGAACTCTCCTTTGTGTATCCTCTGATGGATGGCGAGGTAGGACAGCTGGACGAAGGATTTGTCACACTGTGGACATGGGAACGGCCCGCTGAAGTTGTGCTGCTTCTCATAGTGTTCCCTCAGGTGCCTCAGGACGGTAAAGGTCTTCTCACACATCGTGCAATTCATCGGGCGGTGCATCAGTTTGTGCCGCTCGAAGGCGGCTTCGTTTCCGAGGATCTTTCCGCACTCCTTGCAGTAGAGCGGGTCGTGGATTCTCTGGTGGACTTTGAGCAACGTAACACTCTTGAACTCTTTCCCGCAGTCGCACTTCATCACTTCCCTTATTTCCACTTTGCAGACGTTCTCCTGGTGTTCCTTCAGGGCGGCCAGATACTCAAAGTGTTTGCCGCAGTTAGAGCACCAGACAGGGATCTTGGCCGGCTGCCCCTGTAGGAGGTCGGTACTGTTTGCCTCACTCTGACTGGGTCCTGCTCTTTGCTCCTTTTTCAATAACAAACGGGAGGTCTTTTTATGGCAGATGGCATAAATCTGGTGTCTTTTCAGGCCGTGCATGTGTTTGAATCTCTTCTTGCAATGGATGCAGTGAAATGGTCGATCCTCTGTGTGGCACTGGATGTGCCTGTTCAGAGTTTTTACGCTATCAAACACCCTGCTACACACAGGACAAACTTTTGGGGATTTTTTTCTGTTTAGCCCTGATACAGATGGGTTATTCTTCACAGTTCCTACAGGTGCGTCAGAGTCCGTTTCAGTTTTAGCTAATCCATCAGGATCAACCAGGTTCTGGGAATCGGCTTCAGCCAGAATCTGCTCCACAGTCTTGCAGTGCTCCTCCCGGATGCCCTCGTGTCCATGGATGATCTGGTGCTTCTTTAACGTGTCTTTGTACTTAAAGCCCTTGTCACACGGGATGCAGACGTATGGTCGCTCCTCGGAATGGGACCGTAAATGCTTTGCGATGTCCGCGCTGCAGGGAAGGATCCGGCCGCAGATCGGACAGATTTTTCCTTCCACTGACACCTCTGAGAGGGTCTTTGTATTTGCATCTGGAGTGCCTTTCTTTGTTTTATGCTCCTTGCTCTTACAAATCTCCCTCTCATGCCTCTTCAGGACGTAAAGATTCTTGAACCGCTTATCGCAAAAGGAACACTTATACGGACGGTCTTCTGAGTGGGACTTCATGTGTCGCTCCATGTCGACTTCCCGGGCGAAATACTTCCCGCACAAGGAGCAGTTTTTATTTTCAGATATCTCAGAGGTGCAGGGATCTCCCAGGTCTTCATCTTTAGGGCTGGTACTCATCTCTCCCTTCTCATGAACCCGCATGGTGTGTCGGTTCATGTCGTACTGGTCCCTGAACCGCTTATCGCAGCTGCCACACTTGTACTTCAGGTCGCGGTTTTCATTGTGAATTTCCTGGTGTCGCCTCATGGCTGCGGCTCGCAGGAATGTCTTGTTGCACACAGGACATGTTTTGTCTTTGGAGAATGTGCTATGCAGCCTTTTGACTGCCTTTAAATTGCTCTTTGCTTTTAAAGCTTCTCTTTTTAGCTCAAGCCTCTTGCTTTGCTTCAGTGGCTGAAAAGCTGCAGGCTTTAAAGCATCATCCGAGTCCTCGTTTGGATCAGCCGTTTCTTCGGCATTAGTGTCGATATCATCATGATCGTCAGACTCCACCAAACTGGACGGCTCTTCTATCTGAATGTAGTCCAACAGTGTCACAGTTTCACCCTCCACCTGCACGGTCATACAGCCTTGAATCTGGTCGGAATCTGAAGACTGAATCTGCAGTTCCTCTGGATGGATGACGATCTTCTCCAGCTGGGGAAGAGACAGCGAGGACAGGATGCAGTTCCCAAAGGACGATGGGATGGTCTGAGTTTCATCTGTGTAAATGTAATCATTTCATACATTTTAAAGCGCTTCAAAAGAAACTCCCTAAATAAGTAGAAAAATATGCTATTGTGCAAAACTGGCTTAAAGTTTAGCTGAAACAGAAATAATTGCAAAGCTGTTCAACAGTATTCGCACCATATGAAATCTTTCACTTTCATTGATGTTACTACCACACACTAATGAATGTACTTGGGATTTTATGTGAAAGACCAACAAAGTTGTGCTTAATGTCAAGTGGAAGCGATCAAAAAATGATTTGAGGAACATAAACACTGAGCTTGACTCTGAACACAACATCTCCACGGTGAAACCTGGTGGTGGCAGCATCATGCTATGGGAAGCTGTGAAACAGTAAATACATAAACGGGTTTTCAAATGATGATTTTACTTAAAAAGGAAATAAAGCTATCCCAACCAACCTGGCCTCCATTTTTAAATGCTTAATATATTACAGAGCATTTCAAAGACATTTCTAAGGCTTTGGGACTCCAGACAACCAGTGAGAGCCATTATCCGAAGGAAAAGACATGGATAATCTTCCAAGGAGTGGCCACACTACCAAAAGTACTCCAAGAAATCATCAACGGCTTATGTAGAAGGTCGCAGAGAATCAGGAACGGCGTCTGAAGCACTGTGGACCTCACTCGACTCCGTTACGGTCAGCGTTGAATCATCATGAGGATCCCAGAGACTTTGGGAAAATATTCTTTGGACTGACGAAAAACATGGGGAAATTTCTTAGAAGGTGTGCATCCTGTTACATCTGGTGAAAAACAAACATCTTATGGGCTGTCCGACATGGTGATGGTAGTGTGATGCTCTGGGGCTGCCTTGCGGCGATTGATGGAACCATGAATTCTTCATTCTGACAGAAAATCCTGAAGGACAAGACCAAGCCATCAGCTGATGACCTTAAGCTGAAGCACACCTGGGTTATGCAGCACAACGATCCAAAGAACCAGCAAATCCACCTCTGAATGGCTTGAAAAAGAGGAAACACTAAATTTATGGTTGTGGAGTGGCCTAGTCAAGGTCTGAACTTGAATCAGGCTGAAATACTATGGTGTGACCCGAATCAGACCTGAATCAAATCAATTCTCCAAAGAAGAGAGGGCCAAATATTCCCCACAGACTCTCTGCTTGTTGTCCCAAACGCAGTCGTTGCCACCAAGGGAGGCACCATCAGTTATTAGGTTTAGGGGGCACATACTTTGTTTTAACAGGGAAAGGTTGGTTGGGATAGCTTTTTCCTTTAGAAGACTTAAATGTGATTCAATGACTGCTTTCTATATTTCCTCTGAGTTATCTTTGTATGTTATAGATCCAATAAAACAAGCAAATTATTAAAATTCAACTAATATTCAATCCAAGTAGCATCAATGCTATCCAGATATAAAAACAGGTTCATCTCAAAATGTTTAGACTTTGGGCCACATTAGAAATCTCCATTTCAGATGTTTTCCAACAGTCTTGCACTCTGCTGTTACTGTGTAACGTTATATGCCAACTCGGTATTAATAAAGCATCTTATTTCATTTTCATTGGAATTGATTATTTATCTAGGAACACGTACAGAACACATTAAGCTGAAAGATGCTTTGCACCAGATTCTACATGTTCTCCAGCTGGTGTTCATCTGCGGTCCCACCAGCTGATATAACAAAAGTCAGGAGATGTGGGAACAAATCAGATCTGTTCTACATCTTTTAGGACCATCCCCAGCTGTCCCCCTACTGGACGTAGGTGGTAACTACAATCAACTCAATACTGGATCTTAAATGACATTTGATTTCAGAGCATTTTACCTGGGTAGTCTACCAGTTGGACTTAAAAGGAAAGAAAAAAATACCACAAAAAACTTGCCTGCAGCAAAAAAGCAATGAGCAGATGTTGGCTGGGGGAAATTAGCCCAACTATCAAAGATTGGACAGAAACTGTACTGGAAATTCCTGTCATGGACCTAAAAACTAAATTTTACATTACTTTCTGAATCAGAAGACTCCTCTCCATCTGTGTGAAGATGACCCTATCTCACTGTTTACTACTTTTATTATTATGATACTGAATCTAATAACAAACAGCTGTAGGTCAGAACATGAGCAAGAATATATGTTGACAGTCTGTGAAAGACTAAATATGGCCTAATCAAAGCCCAGACCTAAATCCAATTGAGAATTTGTGGCAGTGCATGAAAACTGAAGCATAGAGACACTTTTCATCCAGTCTGACTGAGCTTGAGTTATTTTGCAAAGAGTGAACAAATGTGTTTTCCTCAAAGATGGTAGAGACAGACCCCAAAGATGCCTGCAGCTGAAACTGTAACAAAAGGGTGGTTCTGCAGAGGGCTAAGAGTAAAAAATTTTTAAAAAAATCACATAAAATCCCAATAAAATTCATTCAAGTTTGTGGTTATGTAACGAAATGCATTAAAAAAAATCAAGGGGTATAAATGCTTTTGCAGGGATATGTTAACATAGTTGTGAGCTGACTCACCAGAGAAATCGACATGTCCGAGTGTAGTTTGGTAGCGCAGCACAGTTTTCAGGTGCAGGGGGTCAGGTGCTGAGTGAGCGCACTCCTCCAGCGCAGATGGGATGCCACTGAGCATGGACGCCGTCTAACAAGCAGATACAAGAAGAAAAATATGATCTTTGACTGTCCTAAACTTGCTCATATCAACTGTTAGTAATTAGTAATTAAACAGTTTCAGAAAACTAGAACAGGGGCGAAGACTGACGTTTATCTTACCAACAGGCACAGAGAGCAGGGTGGCGAGGGGGGTAAAAATAAATCTCCCTGTTAATAAGTTCACTGATCAAGAACTACAGCACAGACTGGCATCATGGGGTCCCCTAGTCTCCATAACAGCTATTAAACTCCATCTAGATGCCAGCTCATTGTTTGAGTGCAAAACAAGAAAATGCAAGGAAACAAATATGCTTAACTCTTACTAGGACTATGCCTCAGTGAGAGGAGCACTGAGCTTTTCACTAACAATCTAAGTGCATTTGGCATAAAACAAAAGGCCCATCATGTCCACCGTAAGCATAGAGCAGGTTCTGTCATGCTGTGGGCCTGGTTCTCTTGCGAAGGCTCTGGGATCCTTATTAGAGTACATAGCATCTTAGACTCAAAAAAAAAGATCTGGTGGCCCCTTCATTGCCAGTGTCAGGTAAAGTATGAAATCCATGATGCTGTGGGCCTGTTTCACTTTAAGCTGGGCTACTCATGTGAAACTGTTATAGTTTTCCAGAGACTGAGTTTAGAGTTTAGGGTCATTTTAAGAGAAGAAACAGACAATCAATAAGGAAGGAAGAACAGGTAGGGTAGAGGGAAAGATAGGCAACTTGTGGGGTAAGAACCCTGTCAAAAACAATGTGTATGTGCGCTAGTGCTGCTGCTTCTTCTTCTGCTGGCGGTACGCAACAAATTCTGAGGTGCATACCGCCACCTACTGTACATCATTGTATAACTCGACCCACTATATTCTATGTTTTAGTTTTGTATTTCATAAAATAAGAACAATGCTTTATGTATAATACTCTTGATTCCCCCCCATCTCTCCTCTGTTCCTAATATTCCTTTTAGACTGAATTATCTCCCATTCTGGAGCTACGTTTACTGGCGGTGAGGAGTGTGACAGCGCATGCTCAACGCGAATCGACTAACTCTGTGCTCCACTAACCAGCCTGAGATCACGTGACGCCAAGTCGCTGATGTAAATTCGTATTCTCATTGAAAAGAAATCGTATTCACAAACTCTAATAGCATTTTGTATTCATAAAGAATAAACCACAACTGTAAACTTGAACTTTGTGTTTGTAATTTCTTGAAGCTGTAACATTTTATTTTGTATTCTTATAGAGAAAATATACAATACCTCTTTTGGATTTTACTTATGCACAACTATTGACTAATATGCACACATTTCCGTCCGTCTTTACATACACATTGTTTTTGACAGCGTTCTTACCCCATAGTAACTTGGTTGTTCAGAAAGGTTTGACCTCAGTCCGAACTTTCAGCAATGAGTCCGATTCCTCCTCAGCATCTGGGCATAATAAACAAGACTATTTGCACTCTAGCTGCTGATTTCTCCGGTTTCGGATGCCTGCTGGATGAGTATTGATGTTTTCTCCTGCATGGATGAACCCGTCCCCGACAACCATAACGATATTAGGTGTGGTTCTAATGTCCTACCTCTGAGGATTCCCAGTCATTAAGCTGCCTTCTCTTGTGACTTAAAACATACATTTGCATTTTTTCAGTACACAGAATCCAATTAGGACGTCACATCGACTGGTAGTTATACCAGTCAGGGTATGATGACTTTGAGCAAAAATACATCCCCACAGCATGATGCTGCTGCCACCATTTTCCTTTAGTTTCCACACTCTGACCATCTGTGCTTTCCAGAAACATTTACAAAAGGGACAAATTTGTCTTTCTTGTAATTGATGGAAAGGTGTATTTCAGCCAGCTGACTGGCAGTGAAAACTCAGGTCTTTCTCTGATATCTCAACAGCGTGTCTTTAAACGCTCAGCAGTTTTAAAATCGTAACTTTTTAAGACATCCGTATACCTTCTTACTGGTAACTGGCCCAAGGCCACAAGACACACTAGCTCCACTACCTGCTGAATGTCAGGTACTGGGAAAAGCTTCTCCAGTCTGGACATGAAATCCAACATCAGCATCTGTAGAGCGTTGTCATAATCAGGTCCAAAATCTGTGGGGAAAACATCCTAAAGAAGAAAAGGTCCGTTTTAGTCTGCTGGCTCCATAGATAAGAAACGCTTAACATGAGACATGAGAATGAAAGACCTGAAAGAACTTCTCCTTCTCTTCTGGGTCCTTCAACAACAACCCAACGTGATCCACAAAGTTTGACTCTGGAAACTGAACGTCTGCAAAACAAGGCTAGAACCACAGAAAAGGACATACTTGTGAGATCCGATTGGCTCGGACAGATTGTTGAAACAATCATATTTGAAAGAAGCCAACCTGCGCAGCCCAGGTGGAGATGAGGGTTTTTATCTGCTCCAGATGCATCTGGATGGAGTCTGTGTCTGTGATCTGCTCGGACCGGCACAATTCAAGAACAACCTGCAACAAAAGTTTTTATCTCACAGTAAAAAAAGGAATATGCAGATATCATTTTATGCGAGTAGGTGCCAGACTAACACAACTGAACCAAGTATGAAGCTTAAACAATGTTTCTCTGGAAATGATATTAGCCTGCACTCTAAAAGGGAACAAACAACGAACAGTTCATTTATATACTTCACTCACTCCTATGCAATGTCATATTTCATAATTACAATAACATTCATATTTCAAGTTTTCTGCCCTGACAGAGCAGGACCTATACTGCTTGTCTTTGCTCACCCGTGCTCTCAATCCTAGGAGGAGCTGAGCTTTCTGATCTGGATTCAACAGTTCTGGCACAGTGTCAGTGACTGTGCTGATGAAGTCCTCCACCAATCCATATTCCTGAAGGTTCCCGCTCTGCACAATGTGCCACATGGCTGCAGACACCAGCCGGAGGGGAGGGATGAAGAGGCGAAGAGCCGGCAGCAGGACAGGCGGATCTGGAAAATATTTTCCAGAATTTTAAAACCACATCCTGTAGGAGCTATTTAGATTAAAACATGGTAAAATAGTTCTGTTACAGTCTACATGTATGTACAAGTGTTATCTTCTGTGTCACATGTTTGAGTTTAATTTCAAACAAAACAGCTGTATTTATACGAGAACCACGCTTCATTGTCCTATTAAAGCCCAACAAAAAACACTGACGTTCGGGGATGTAATGTGATAGGCACCCTGTTAACAAACATGGCTTAATACAACTGAAATAACCAGAATCGGTTGGCCAAGTATGTGACACAAACAAAGAATTTGACTTCGGTTCCACTTTGTTCTCAATGGAGGCATTTTAAATAGAAATATATAAGAAGGGCTTTTTTGTACATATGCATAAATACAGTGTTTTTACAAAAGAGAATCTGGACACTCTGACCATTAAATGTTCATCACAGAGACAGTCTGGGGAAAGAAACTGTCTCAGAGGCAACTGGTTTTTGTAATAGCGCTCTGTAGCGCCGACCTGAAGGTAAAGGTCTAAACAGCTCGTGTCCAGGAGGAATTATGGCAGTGTAGAAGATGACCTCTGTTGGGCCTTCTTCTGAACAGTATCTATGTGTGAGCACCATCTCAGGTTTTTAGCGTGTCTCTGCAGCTTCTCTTAGCAGCCCTGATCTCCTTGGTCCGTTTAATAAGGAGATGCAGGTCACATAATTCATGTCAGAAATTTGTCATGTTACTTTTGTTTCTTTCAGTTTCAAAAGAACCAAGAATGAAAGGACATTCAACACTGCAGTACCCGCATTCTGTTTGGGTTTGAGTTACATCAAGACAACAAATATACAAAAATATTTTTCCACGCTCTGTAAGAACCCTGTATCATTGTAAACTACTGCTAGTATTACTAGTAACTGTAGTATGGATACATGGGATTATGCTGTACACCCTTTCCTCTAGTTTAGGCTTGCTTCTAATTGCTGTTTGGGGTAAATAAAGGTTGATTGGTGATGGTTATTAATATTATTATCTCCCTACTTGACAGTCCTTGTTTGCACAAGTATCGTCTCACACTACTGGATGCGTTTTGGTATTTTTATAGTGTTTTTGTATTTTCTTAATATAAAATGTTGCTACTATGAAAACATAATTTCCCTCTGCGGATAAATAAAGCCATTTGTCCATCTCTGCTACTGTGGAGGGCTAAAAGTACCAAAATCTACTAAACAAGATGAAGCATTCCAGTTTAATAATATATAATTACATAAATGTGTGAGTATTTCATTAAATATGCACAGTAAGAAAGTTGGATATAAAAAAATGGATTTTTAACATAAAATACAATAACATTTTAATTATAGAATTCCAAATTAATGTAAGTATTTAGGGAAAAAGATGGAATGACTAAATGAAATATTGTTATTTATTGCAGGTGCTTCCAACTTTATTTAAATAGTCAAACATAACTGAAGTCTACACATTTAACTTGCCACAATCTAATAAGGTCTTTAAATAAAAAAACTAGTAATAGTTTTAATAACACTGAAAGAATAAATGTTTTTCTTAAATACAGAAGTCTGGTCTGTCCAACTTCTGCACCAGTTTGGTGCGTTCACGGACACGTGGTAAAAACGACCATTAACCCTACCTCGGTGCAGTCGAACAGTGTGATGAATACAATATCTGTAGCTGTTTGCTTAACAAATCATCTGAAAGTGGACGTAACAGAGGGACACCGGTGGATGCAGATCATTTAAGGGTTGTTCTGCCTTCAGACGTCAGTTGTTCGTAGCAACCACTCCTGACCGTAATGTTAGCTGAAGCCCTTGAAGGCAACATTGACCAGCAGTTGGTATTTGGTTAAAACCTAAACCTGCTAACGAGAACCTTAATTAAAGCCCATATTCAAGGACTATAAGATTATTTCATGTTGGGTATCGGTTCGTACCTATTCACGATTATTCAGCCACTTCAGCTCCCGGGCGTGCGGTGCAACGTAGCACAAACCAACCGCCATCTCAGAGCGGCGTACGCCATGTTTGAAATCGGGCGCACACGCTCTGAGAGAAAAACCAACAACTTGGTCAAAACAAACGCTACAAAACGCTCATTAACTCACCGTTGCTGGTAGGTTCTGATGTCTCCATGATGTGCCAAAAAGTACTCAGTTAGGAAAATAAACCAAATCGGGGACGTTGTGAGTTGACGTCTGCCCGACCCTGCGGTGCAAATAGCTGCTGGCGGCGAAGAAGAGACGGTTTGAGATCCTGCTCATAGTGCGCAGGCGCAGTATGTCAACATCTGCTTATTTAATGACATTTAGTACTATATCTGTGATATGTTTTCACAGTCTAGCACAAGATTTTTATTCTTTTGACATGTTAGGAAAAAATCTACATAAAATTATTTTAACAACCCTTTCTTTAAAATGCCCTTCTTCACATGGTTAATGCTGTATACGTGGTTCATCACTGCCATCCAGAGGATATTCATTTAAAGGCAACACAATCATTTATTGTGAAGGGCCAAAAGTGTCACAATCCAATAAATAAATAAAACATGAACTATAAATTATTAACCCCCCCCCCCCCCCCCACTAAAAATAAAATGTGATCATTTAAATAAGATATATGTTATGATGAATATGTTACATAAATACATTTCTGCACACATTTCTTTTTATTAAAGTTTTACTTTCTGAAAACTGCATTTATAAGTCTCAAGACATATTGTAATAATTATATCTGATTATAGAGAAAAAAACGAGTACAATGGATAATTACAATGGATTAAAATTAAAATTAATGGTTTCCACATTAAAACATAAACTGTTTACTGCTAAACTTTCCACATTTAATTTTTAAACTGCCTATATTAGTAACTATTGACAGATTATTAAATAGTGAAATTTATTTTAATTAAATGATCACATTTTATTTTGTTATCAATAGTAAAAATTAAACACCTCATTTACTTATTGGATAGTACAACTTCCAAACAAAACATATAATAGCCTGTTTTTAATGACAGAAAATTGAAGGAACTATATCCACATTTAGCAATGTATTATATACATTGTTGAAACATAAAAATATGTACCCATTTATTTATTTAATGCATGGACTTTCAAACTTATTTATCAACTATATATACCTAAGCCCAAAATTAACCCCACGTCCGACTAAGTTAGATTTTTAAATGATTTTTATCCATTCTCAAAGTTTGCTTGAAAGGAAATGGGACGGGTATCTCTCAATACATTATAAAACAGTGTAAAAGGAGTATCAATTCTGCAAACAGTAATTTATCTGTTTTTATTTACATTTTATTTAGAGTGGGGGTCCCATTACAGGGGTAATTAGTCTGTAACGCAGCCGTCTGGGGTTTGATTCCTGATCTTGGGATCTGTGCTGCATGTCTTTCCTCCCTGTGTCTTTATCCATTTCTAACCAATTATAGTGAACAAAAAATAAAATTAAAATTCTAGAACAATTTGGCATGTAAAAAAATCATTCATACTATCCTTTTGGCGTAACAGCAATGAAATCCTTCATAGCTAAAACACCAAGCTGGGCGGCTCCAGAGCTTTAATATCACTTCCACTCAGAAGAAACATGTTGATAAAATAAAAAAAATTATTTAATCCTTAATCTGCAATGGGTATGAATAATTTTTTAATCACTTATTTTTTGAATTGTTGCACTTTTGACCTTTGATAATCTATTAGTTACACGTTAATTGCTCTAAAACAAAAACGTCAGTATTTCTTTTTGATATAATTAAAATATAAAAATATAACGTCAACAAATTTGCTATATTAGTCACCGAGACAAAAATGCCTGTTTATTCATTTATGTCCATTTTATGCTTTTTACACAAAAACAGTGAATCAGCACTGAAGATGCATTTATTAAAGGAACCTTTTATACAGATTACATTCAGCACCCTGACAGAAGTTCTTATCATAGAGTTTAATTATCTGTGACTGAAGATAATCATGGAAAAAACGTTGAGAACTGAAAACACCAGCTTGTGATCAAAAATTTGATAAAGAAATACGAACATCTCAGAGGAAATGTTTATGAAGAGAAAACAGGATCTCTACTGAAGTTCCAACTCGATTTCATTTGTATAAACGGTCTCGATGTTCTGCTCGTGAGTGGCAGCGTGTTCGTTCAGCAGTCTCCTCTGGGTGAAACTGACTCCACAGATCTCACATGTGAAGCTCTTCTGTTTCCCATCGTGAGTCCGTCTGTGTTTCTGCATGTTTCTCGACAACCTGAAGCTTTTGTCGCAGATGTCGCATGTGTACGGCTTCTCTCCTGTGTGAAGGAGCATGTGGATCTTTAAGTAGCTCGACTGGATGAAGGCCTTGCAGCATACCTCACACTTGTACGGGCGCACTCCGGTGTGGTACCTGCTGTGCCGCAGCAGCTCGTTGCCGGTGAGGAAGGATTTGCTGCACTCTACGCATGGAAAAGGCCTCTCGCCTGTGTGAGTGAGCTCGTGCCTTTTCAGCGACATCTCTTTCATGAACTGCCTCCCGCAGGTAGCACATGTGAACCTGATACAGAGGTGTACTTGCTCCACATGGTTCTTGAGCTGTGCCTTTGTGCGGTAAGCCATGTCGCACTGAGTGCAGATCCAGGGTCTCTCCTCTGAGTGGGTTCCCATGTGCATCGAGAGGTCCGAGGCGGCGCGGTACGACTTCCCGCACTGCCAGCACAGGAAGGGCTTCTCCCCGGAGTGTTTCCGCCGATGAACCGTCAACAAGGAGGAGGTCCTGAACTTCTCAGGACACTTATCACAGACAAATGGAAACTCTCCTCTGTGGATTCTCTGGTGGATAATGAGGTAGGAGAGCTGGACAAAGGTTTTGTCGCACTGAGTACACGGGAAGGGTCCTGTGAAGTTGTGGTGCTTTTCGTAGTGTTCCCTCAGGCGTCTTGAGATGATGAACGTTTCCTCGCACATCGTGCACTGCATCGGCCTGTGCAACAGCTTGTGCCGCTCGAAGGCGGGCTCGTCCGCCAGGATCTTCTTGCAGTCTTTGCAGTACAGCGGGTTGTGAATCTTCTTGTGCACTTTAAGCATTGTTATGCTCTTGAACTCCTTCCCACATTCGTTGCATTTCTTCACGGTCGGTTCCGCTCTGCAAACGCTTTCCTGGTGCTCCTTCAGGGCGGACAGGGACTCAAAGTGTTGGCTGCAGTTTGAGCACCAGACGAATATCTGTTGGAGATCCGTACTGGTCGTGTCACTTTGACTGGACCCTTTCTTCAGTGAGTAACGCGGGGGTTTGTTGTAGCAGACTGCATAGATCTGGTGTCTTTTAAGTCCGTACAAGTCTTTGTAGCGCCTCTTGCAGTGGACGCAATAATATGGCCGGTCGACCCTGTGGGACTGGAGGTGCTTGTTTAAAGTTTTAATCATATCGAACGTCTTGGAACAGACAGGACACACCTTCAGGCCTTCCTTGGACATGTTTAGAACAGGTAAACTCTGTTTTGGAGCATCTACAGATGCCTCTAGATTAATTTCTTCTGGTCCAGCAGCATCACCTGTGCACTGAGCATCAACTTCAGAGAGAAGCCTTTCCAGTTTCTTGCACTGCACCTCCCTGATGCCCTCATGGCCTTTGAGAGTTTGGTGCTTCTTTATCGTGTCTTTGTACTTGAAGCCCTTCTCACACGTGACGCAGACATACGGTCGTTCTTCAGAGTGAGACCGTAGATGCTTCTTGATGTCTCTGTTGTTCTTAATGGTCATGCTGCAGATGGGACAAACTCTATGTTTAACTGAGACTTCAGTAGACAGCAGCATATACGGAGTGGGATCTGTATTTAATGGTGGATTGCTTTGGCTGTCCTTTTCCGTACAGTCTGGAGGTTCTGCTGACACCTCAGCAGCTGCCTCTGGATTTAAGCAAACCTTTTCCTTCTTCTTGGCCCTTTTGTCCTCTCGGGTTTTGCAGCTTTTCTCATGTGACCTCAATGCGTACGGATTTTTAAACTTCTTTTCACACAAAGAACACTGATGCGGGCGCTCCCCTGAGTGAGTCTCTATGTGCCGCTTCAGATCACTCTGCCAGGCGAAATACTTCCCACAATGAGGGCAGGTTTTATTTGTCGGTGTCTCCGGGGTGGAGGAGTCTTTGGATTTCCTGCCTTTAGAGCCGTCACTCATCTCTCCCTTTTCGTGAACACGCATGGTGTGTCGCTTTAAGTCATACTGGTCTCTGAATCGCTTGTCGCATTTGCTGCACTTGTGATTGTAGTCCCGTTCTGTTTTGTGAATTTCCAGGTGCCGCCTCATGCCGGCAGATCGCGGGAACGTCTTATTACACACAGGACAAGTTTTACTGTTGCTGCACTTCTTTTGTACTCTTTTAGGTTTTACCGGATCTTGCTTTTCTTTAAAAACCCTTCTTCTCAGTCGGAGCCACTTCGTTTGCTGTGGCGGCGGAATGTTTGGAGACTCTACGGCGTCACCTGAATCTCCTTCTGGTGCTTTTTGCACAGTTTCCTCCACAACTGATTCTCCAGGATCATCAGGCTCAACTGGACTAGAATGCTGAATATCATCAACCAGCGTCACGGTTTCTTCCTCTACCTTGACAGTCAAGTAGTCTGGGAACAGCTCCGGCAGAGGCTGCGTCTGCATCGGGTCGGAACAGATCACAAGCTGGTCCAGCTGAGGAAGAGACAGGGACGACAGGATGGAGGTCCCAGTGGAGGATGGAGTGGTCTGAGTTTCATCTGTAAGGAAATAAAAAAACTGTTTGGTATCGTAATGGCTAAATCCATCACTCCCCTCACATCCTGACCTTTGCTTTTCAGGGATACCAACCAAGAACTGGCTGCACAAGCATGAATGTATTGGATGGAAAACTACTACAGCTACTCAGAAACACGACGATTACACACAGGAGACTCACTAGACAAATCAAGACATCCGAGCGTTGCATGGTACCGCAGAACAGCTGTCAGGTGCTCTGGGTCGGGTACCGAGTGAGTGGACTCCTCCAAAGCAGAAGGCACTGCACTGAGCATGGATGCAGTCTGAAAAGCAGTCAGATGGATACAAATCGAACCCTTTTTCATCTGCACCTGAATACAAGTTACACTGCGTGTCAAGAGGGAAAGGATGGTGGGATGGTGATATTCTAGCTCCACTACCTGCTGAATGTCTGGTACTGGGAGAAGCTTCTCCAGTCTGGACACGAAATCCAGCATCAGCATCTCTAGAGCGTTGTCAAAATCAGGTCCAAAATCTGTGGGGAAAACATCCTGCAGGACAATGATCACAGTTCACCTGTAAATGCTTTTTAATGGCAAAGAACCAAACATCAGCCTGCTGTCCTATATCATGTTATTTTGGACAAACCTGGAAAAACTTCTTCTTCTTCTCAATGTCCTTTAAGATCAACTCCACCTGATCCACAAAGTTTATATCGGAAAAACTGACATCTGCAAAACAAGGCTGGAACCAGAAATAAGACACACAGCTGTAGTTTCAGTTAAAGGATCTACTAAATGATCCAGGAAACATTATTTCAGGCGCCAACCTGCGCGGCCCATGTGGATATGATGGTTCTTATCTGCTTCAGGTGCAACTCCACAGATTCTGTGTCTGTGATCTGTTCGGGGCGACACAGTTCAAGAAGAACCTGCAAGAAAGGAAGTTATCTCAAATAGCTTATGGGTGTCACTCATCGCCATTTTTAATAAATGTGTGGGCTTACTCGCGCTCTGAGTCCAAGAAGGAGTTGGACTTTCTGCTCTGGATTCAACAGTTCTGGCACAATATCTGTGACTGTGCTGATGAACTCTTCCACCATCCCATAATCCCGAATGTTCCTGCTTTGCACAGCATGCCACATGGCTCCAGATACCAGTCGGAGGGGAGGGATGAAGAGGCGAAGAGACGGAAACTGGAGAGGCGGATCTAGAAAGAAATATTTCAAATTAGCGTTTTTGCATTGATACTGAAAATGAGGTTTTTACAAACCCAGATTTCAGAAAACTCAGAAACCTTTTCCCTAAATGTTGAAAAGCCAGGTTCCATTACGACATGAGGATATCCAGGGGACGTCATGCACTCCTAAACTTTTATTTTCATTTAGATGCATGTTTGGACTCACTGTGATGCTGAGGAGCTTAACCCCTCTTCATCTTCAGCTTTCCGATAGTCACCAGAAGGTTTTGGATCAAAACTGACTGAAAGCTAGAACTACTCTGAAGAGGTATTTGAAGCTAAGAAAGCCCAGATCACGATGCTGCCACTACCATGCTTCACTGTAGGAGTGGTGTTCTCTTGGTGATGCACAGTGTAGTTTAATTTCCAAACTTTGGAAAAATACATCAAATGTAACACTTGATGATGGCTCAAATGGAGCTTTTACCACAAAAAGCTTTACAGTGTCAAAGGTTATTTAGCCAGGTGTTTGGAGTCTAAAATTTGCAAACATGTAATCAATTTGCAAAAACCAAAAAAACCTTCTGCCAGGCAGATGGATGTCTGGGTTTCGTTACTGGACCCCCTGACCGGACCTTAGAAGCGGAAAGAAATAGATTGATGAATTTACACAGACGATTAAAATAAAACTGGGAATTTACTACATGAATGTATCCACTATTACTAAAGATGTCAGTAAATAACATATGACTGATAGGGAAACTTTACAATTTGAAATCAGATATAATCATTTCAGCGGGTATGAAATAAATCAAACTTGAATATTTCAAGTTTTCTTCAAGTTCTGACTTGCTGACTCAAGAGAAAAAAATGCTGCAGGTTATATGACAAAGGTAGTAGTTATGGATCAGAAAAATAAAGGAATTCCAAGTTCATCAAAGCACATATTGGTGGATAATGTGTTTATAGACATAAAAAAGATAAACCTCCTGGTTATTGTCATGATTTAAAGGTTTTTGAGTTTTGTTTTGGGGTTTTCTCGTATTCTGTTGTTCTCCAAGTTGTTGGGCTTTGGATCTTGCGTCTGATCATTGTTTTCCAGGTGGTGCTTTAGTTCATTGTTTAGGTTTAGTTTCTCATGATTCTTGTATTTTGTTTTAAGTGCATTTATGTTTATATTCTGTTATAGCTATGTTTCTTAGGTTTGATTATGTCCTTGTATTCCTGTTGTAGTTCCAGCCATGTTTTCTGTTTATTCCTACCACAGTTTGTTAATCAGCTTCATTCGGTCCACCTGCACCATGCCAATCTGCTTCTCCTGTGCCATGCCTATATATACACTACCATTCTGTTCATTGTTCGCGGAAATATTAACCGTGCCAAGTCTGTTTACCAAGCCTGTCCTTGTCTGTTTGCCTGTGTTTCACGCCTACTTGCCACCACCTGCTAAAATGAGTTTTTTGGTAAATAAAACCTTACTCACCGCAACTCTGCCTGCTGTCTGCATTCTGGGGTTCACCACCACACCACGCCATGACAGTTATGATGCATTTAATACATAAATAAAAAAAACTGTAATAGTGGCTTATCAAATAGAAATTAATGTTTGATTGGTTAACCTGCACAGTAAACGTAGTTCAGACCAGTTATCTTTACCCCAGCAGTGTCAGCATAAAAATAAAAACAAAATTAAATACACGTTTTTTTTTCTGCTTACATTTAACACACAAACTTGTGATTTCAATTTAATTAATACATCTTTTTTTATTTTCAGTTGAGTTAATTATTGAAACGATTAAGTAATAATTTAATAATGCCATTTTGGAGCTCCATACCCTTCAGGCATAAGTCAACGCTGCCCCATGATGATGCGTTCAAAAGTGTCGTAAAGTTGAAGTACGACGCACTACCTGTAACTAATAACTAGAGCTGCAAAATGTTCTGTAGTGACTAAAGTGGCATTTAAAAAATAATAACGATCTTTTACAATAGACCAAAAACGGAGACTTGCTCAAATCTAGCTTTTTAAAGGGCAGTTTTACTTTCAGACGAAAGCTGTTTTCAGCCACCAAAAATAACAGTCTAAATACACTTGAAAGCAGCAATTAGTAGTCGTTACGAAAACGGTCACAAACGCAAATTAAGTTTTACAAATGTCTAAATAATTAAAATATGATGATACTTAGAAGTGAGTTAACTTTCAGTATAAACTTTACACCTAAGTTAAGCACACGGCAGCTTCCTGGTGGAGCAACTTATCACCGAACCACCGTCAACATCCCAAATCGAGCTACGCCATATTGAAAATGGGGCGCACACACTCCAAAATATTAACTCATAACTCGTCAGCAACAAACACTGTTTACATACGCGATGACTTACCATTTTCTATATGATCCAGAACCTCCATAGTCTATTGTAATGTTGGCAACTGGAATAAACAGGTCAACTAGGGACTGTTTCAGGTCGACGTACACATGAACCTGCAGAGCATGCAGAGACGGAGAGGAAGGGCGGCGCAATAGTCTCTACAGACTGCGCAGGCGCTGTAGCGGAGACAGTTTCATTCTGCCGTCCACCACTCAGTTAAAAGCACATAAAGCAAACAAACACATACAGCACAATAATTACACGCCTCGGGTTTAACCTTAATTTGCGAGAGGATTTAATTAATCTGGAAAACAAAATATATGGGCGATAACAAGATTAACATCTCCATCTAGAGGCCATTTCCTGAAATAAGGCAAACTTTCTGCTTGTTTTCTTCTATTATGAATAGACTCATAAAATACTTTCTGTTTGATGTATGGTTTTACAGGTTGTGTAAATGTTATTTAAATATATATTTTTGCCGCTCTATACACCAAACATAGCCTACTGTATCTACTCATATCACAAAGCATAGATTAAATAAATTTAATTCAATTCACTCAATTCAGTTTATTTATATAGCGCCAATTCACAACACATGTCGTCTCAAGGCACTTCACAAAAGTCAGGTACATACATTCCAATTAATCTTAATCATTGAACAGTGCAGCCAGATTCTGTTATTTATTCAAATTGGATAAAAAAGTTTTTCTATCTAAGGAAAGGAAACCCAGCAGATTGCATCCAGTCAGTGACTTGCAGCATTCACTCCTCCTGGATGAGCATGTAGAGACAGTGGACAGTCACTGGCGTTGACTTTGCAGCAATCCCTCATACTGAGCATGCATGTAGCGACAGTGGAAAGGAAAAACTCCCTTTTAACAGGAAGAAACCTCTAGCAGAACCAGGCTCAGTGTGAGCGGCCATCTGCCACGACCGACTGGGGGTTAGAGAGAACAGAGCAGAGACACAAAGAGAACAAAGAAGCACTGATCCAGGAGTCCTTTCTATGGGAAGGAAAAGTAAATGTTAATGGATGTAGCTCCTTTAGTCGTTTCAACTAGAAAGAAGGAACAGATAAACTCTGAGCCAGTTTTCAAGTTTAGAGTCTGAAGAGAGCACAGAGAGTTAGTCACAGTAAAAGCTCAGTCAGTAGCTATGTCTAGGAGAGAGAAAGGGTTAAACACTGAAAGACAGGGCCATGTGGATCATCGGTAGGGGGTGAGCATTAAGTTGTTGCCAGCAGAAGCTTGGAGGATTCCCCTCTCCAGAAAGGTGTTACAGGTAGACACAGAGTCAGGCCAGGTGTAGCTTCTAGGAAGAGAAAAGAGAGAGAACAAAGTTAAAAGCTGAGATAACAGCAAATAATACAAAATTTGAAGAGTAGCGTGAGAAAGTAGCGAAGAGGGTGAAAAGTGGTCATTATGTCCTCCAGCAGCCTAAGCCTATAGCAGCATAACTACAGAGATAGCTCAGGATAACCTAAGCCACTCTAGCTATAAGCTTTATCAAAAGGAAAGTTTTAAACCTAGCCTTAAAAGTAGACAGTTTGTCCATCTAGAGCCCACTGATGGCCATTGTTATACTAAAAACCACAATGATTGGGATACCTCTCTCTGTCAGATTGACCATAACCATTGGAAAAGAGAGGGGGTCATACAGGTAGCAGAAATGGAGGGTGTGTTTGCACCTCAACCGTAACTGAGCCGGTTTAGGCTAAACCTGACTCCCCTTTACTCCATCCAACAAGGGGAGAAGAAGACGGAGGTAAAATAAGGAAGATAGTTCAGGATAACCTAAGCCACTCTAACTATAAGCTTTATCAAAAAGGAAAGTTTTAAGCCTAGCCTTAAAAGTAGACAGGGTGTCTGCCTCACGGATTAAAACTGGGAGCTGGTTCCACAGGAGAGGAGCCTGATAACTAAAGGATCTGCCTCCCATTCTACTTCTAGAGACTCTCGGAACCACCAGTAATCCTGCAGTCTGAGAACAAAGTGCTCTGTTAGGAACGTATGGAACAATCAGATCTCTGATGTATGATGGAGCTAAATCATTAAGGGCTTTATATGTGAGGAGGAGAATTTTAAATTCTATTCTGGATTTAACAGGGAGCCAATGAAGGGAAGCTAAAGTAGGGGAAATATGATCTCTCTTTTTAATTTTCATCAGAACTCTTGCTGCAGCATTTTGAATCAGCTGAAGGCTTTTAACTGCATTTTGTGGACATCCTGATAATAAAGAATTACAATAGTCCAGCCTTGAAGTAACAAATGCATGGACTAGTTTTTCAGCGTCACTCCTGGACAGGATATTTCTAATTTTGGCAATGTTCCGGAGATGAAAAAAGGAAATCCTAGGAACCTGTTTAATATGGTCAAAAATAACACCAAGGTTTTTTACTTTATTATCGGAGGTCAATTTAATGCCATCCAGGTTAAGTGATTGACTAAGCAGTTTCTTTTTTAAAGACTCCGGTCCAAAGACGACAACTTCTGTCTTGTCTGAATTTAGAAGCAGAAAATTTAAAGTCATCCAAGGTTTTATGTCTTCAAGACATGCTTGTAGTCTATCTAACTGGTTGGGCTCATCAGGATTTATGGATAAGTAAAGCTGAGTATCATCAGCGTAACAGTGAAAATTTATTCTATGCTGCCTGATAATTTAAATATCATTCATATTCAGACCAAAGGCGTGTGCTCCACCTTGATGTCAACATCAATAATACAGTGCCACAAAAAAGCACTACTACACTGGATTTTAAATGACAGACAGGCACATAGTATTGTATAATTTAGAGAGTTCTTTTTTTTTGTGAACATCAATTTTCAAGTCTTGTCAGAAAATTTGGATCTGGACCTTTACAAGGACATTCTGACATATGAATATGCTTTGATCCAAACCATTTTATTGTACCTCAGGCTGGATGTTCTCCTGATCTTCATGCACATCAGAGCATCATGAGTAAAATCCTGTAGTTTAAGCAGTTTCAAATAAAAAAAATAGACTAGGATTCCTTCTGGTAGGTTTGCATGACTGATTTAGAAGAAAATGTTGCTAAAGACATTAGCTAACATTCATTCATGATGTAAATAGAGCATTTTTGCTGTTATTTCAGCAAAATTTTCATCTGCAATGGTGAGAGAGCAAAGTTGCAGAAGACATTAGCTGCAGCTTCATGTTTGTCCTGCTGTGTATCTGCAAACCCACAAATCTCCTGCACAGCAACAACAGAAACCTGATGCATACTTGGTATTATCTACAGATTTTTTTGGATAGCACACAAGCTTTCTGTTTATATTGTTGAAGTTAAATCAAAGAGGGAGACATAAGAGTGATGTTTAAAGTGATAAAGGAAGCATACATTATCAATAACGAGTGTGCAGACAGATACTGATGTGTGTGTACAGCAGATTGTAATAGGTGTGAGTCAAGAGAACTTTTTCACCATGATTCACCATGTTTCACCTAAACTCTACAATCAGCTTCTTTGTTTCGTTTGATGAGATGTTTGGTCTTACAAAACAGTCCACTAGCTCTCAGCTCCTTGTCCATCTCTGAAACACCTGAGAACTGCAGAGTCATCTGAGTATTTCTACTGGCAGAATCCTGTCTTGTACTGTGCGTCTGAGGTGTGCAGAGTGAAAAGGAATGGGAAGACGACCACCAGGTTAGACACATGAACATTTAGTTTCACAAACTGTGGTCTGTTTGTCAGGTAGTCTTTGATCCAGGAGATTGCTAAGGCCACCTGATTCTTCTTGAATTTCTGACCAAGAAAATCAGGTTTAACTATGTTAAATGCACTGGAGAAATCAAAGAACAGTGCTGCAGACTTTGTCCAGCCGACAGCGGGTTTGTTGATCTGCTGTTTAGTGTTTGGTGTTTATTGGATTAGATGGTTGAGGTCTAAAGAAACAATTAAACTGGCATTTTAAATATTTATTCATCTGACAAACAAGGGCCCCTAGTAGTGCATGGGGGAACCGTAGACAGTCACAGCCTGGCAACTTCTGATAATGCTGGTCACAAACTGCTGTGGGATGGCTGCCCGTTTTTCAATCATTTGCCACAATAGTCTCTGATAGTCTCTGATAGACCCCGCTCGGTGGGTAGAGCACTGACATCTTGGAGGACAGACTTTTGGCCCCTAAGAGTGGAGTAATGGGATTGCCAGTGGTTGCAGAATGTCCGCTCCGGTGGTGGGCACTGTTCTGCTAATTCGCTAACAGGTAATAGTGGAGCTAATTTTCTCTTTAGCGGAGTAGCATTTTTGTGGACCATTTAGCTTCCACTAAATCAGGTTTCACCAACTTGCAGTTACAAAGTGTCCAGTTATTCTTCAAGGTATTTAAAGGTGACTGAGGGACAGTCGTCTTAGCAGTTAACATTTAGCGTTACCTTTGGCTATTTTTTTTTTATCTGTTCAGCATTAGCAAAGCTAATATTTTACTGGAATATGGGTTAGAAAGGCTAACATTTTGATTAGCTGTGCCCACCACTGCTCCTCTCTATGTTTCTAATACACACTGTGTCCCGCACCATCATACTGCCTCTATCAAAAGCTGTCTGAGAGTGACATTGAGGATTACGCAAGATTTTCAATGGTGCAACACATACCTCTGCTGTTTAACCCATAAATGCACGTTCCTTCCATAAATTAAGGAATAAAGATAAAAAAAGCTTCAAATGTTTTTAAACTGAGGTCTTTATTAGCTGTCCACAATAGCATGTCATGGAACGACAGAAACTGTAGCATGAGTGTAACATTTCTCTTTGTTGCTATACTCCATTAAATCTCTCATTCTTACACCATGTATAATTTATATTTTATATATATAATTTGTACAATGTACATTTTCCCTTCAAAGGAAAAAAATTGCAAAAGATTCATCCCCATGTGGATTTGAACTAACCCATGCAAGTTATCACTGTGTCTAGGGAAAATTATTACCAGTAACAAATACGCAGGATAATAAATGCTCAGACAAACACAAAGGAGGGCGTTTAGACAAAGCTGCTGTACAGAACACATTCCCAACAACATTAAACAAGAAGAGCCATGCAAACCAACATTTACTCTACAGCTTTGACCCAGTTTTCGGACAGAAAAGCAGAAGTGGGACAAGCTCCTTTTTTGCTACTGGCATAACATTAAGACTAATAAAAACAGATAAGCATAAAATCTTTGAATTTATTTTCATACTTTATTGTACTCAGTTGCTGTTGGGTCACAATAAGACTTTAACTCAAGCTCACTGGTAAAACTGATTGTGTGAGGCTACAGTAACACTGGTACAAAAAGTGCTTGACATCATCATGAACCTTGGTTTGCATCAGGTTTACATATCCCTTTCAAATAAAGCGTTTCCATTAAAATATGTGAATGTGTGATGATTCGTTTAAGTTATTAACGTACATTAAACGCTTTAAAGCAAAAGTACACCATGGGCTGCCACAGATATTTAACCAAAAATATATCTATTTAAGCAATAATCAGTCACTCATTTGTTTAAGTTACAGCTCTTTTAGCTCATATAGCTAATCTCATGGGAACACAATCAGATGCAAATATTGCTTCTTCTTCTAAATATCTTTAAGCATTATTAAATATAATCTTTTCATTTTGTAAAATAAAACTGCTGAATGTAAAATAAAATATATACTGCTATGAATGTAGATAAGAAAATAAAGTTGTAGTATAACATCTATATTCTGTAAATATGAACAGAACTTCATATATTTTATCACGGTTTCTAAAAATTTGTAAACGGGCCCAAAAGCTAAAATATTGAAGTAATTTTGAGTGTGCTACAATAATTGAAGTGAGAAGATTAATATTTCATAAGAATATAAAGAGTGATTGATAGTGAAACCAACGTTAAATGCAAAGATGATAACCGATTGAACATTTGCTTTATGAGCCAGACAGAAACATTTTTTGGTCTGTTGCTGGACTGGAAAAAATTACATGCTTTCTCGATCTCCAACAGCTTTGTGTTACATTCATTAAATATGTTTCAGTTGTATATTAAAATACTACTGAATGCATGAAACTTGAGAACTTTCTAATGAAGTTGGCTCAAAGTCGTGGGTTGAAAATCAGGGAAGTCTGTTAGAGTTAGGATTTATTTTTAAATTATGAAACAAATATTGTGTGTTTGACAAACAGTTGTGTAGAAAATGGTAACTGACTACAATTGGGAATTTATTGCAGAGTTTCAGAACTGACACAACTTACAGTCTAAACCGGGTATTTAGATTCACTCCATAAAAAGAAACCCAACCTTTTTTCAGGTCCCACTGTCTGACTTTAACTTTTACGGTTTTAGGTCAGTTAGAATTACCTGAATTATTTCTGTTGCCTAAATGTCGCAATAACAAGAGACATTTTTTTATTAAATTTTTATTTTTTTACTTTCCTTAGTAGACTTAGTATTTGGTAGAATATGCTTTTAAACTGTATGACTTCAGTTAAATGGGTAAAAAACCCAAGTATTCTTTCACAAGCTCACTATAGTTTGCTGGAAGTTTGGCCCATTCCTCCTGAGTGAACTGGTGTAACTGGGTCAGGTTTGCTGGGCGCCTGGCAGCTACACATTTTGTTTAGCTCTGCCCGAGCATTTCCTAAACCATGGAGATCAGGTTATGGCATGGCAGTTATGGTGTATTTAAACATCTGAATTTGAAGAAATTAATAAAAGAAAATCTTTCTCTCATGATTCTGGTATTTAGCAAAGAGCAATAATTTTAGAAATTATAACTGACCAAAAAAAGGCTAATTTTACTCTGATTAAATGTCAGACAGCAAGACAGTGTTCTTGTTTTATTTTTATTTGCAAACTTACACTTCATTAAGTATTGGGTTATTTGCCTTTGACCGTTCTTTTAGGAGAGCATTTGTTGGGTCAGTCACTGATGTGGGACGAGGCATGGCTTTGAGGTCTCCGCTCTAAATCAACCCAAAAGTGTTCTATCAAGTTGAGGTCAGTGAGGTTCCTTTAAGCCAAACTCACTTATCCATGTTTATACGGACCTTGTTATTTGCACTGGTGCACGTTCATACTGGACCCAAACTGTTCCCTCAAAGTTGGGAGCATGAATTCGTCCAAAATGTGTTCGTATGCTGCAGCTTTAAGCGTTCCTTTAGGTGAAGCTAAGTGGTCAAGGCCCTATTCCTTGAAAATAACGAAAAGCTGTGACCCCGTTCCAGCAAGCTCTACACTGGGCAATATGCAGTCAAAAAGGTTTCATGTTGTAAAATTGCCATTGACAGCTAACTGGGAACTGAAATTTCATGACTGGAGTTATTGCAAGTAGCACCCTATCTCAGTATCATGCCTGAAATGACTGAGCTCCTGCCATCGACCCATTCTTTCACATCTAGAACCTGAACCTGAACTTGATGATGTGGAGGGGTGATCCAATACTTTTAACAGTATAGTCTATAAAGCTCTAAAGAAAACGAATGTCACAAGAAGGTTTAATAGGGGTTTCAAAAAAAGTTCCTTTAACCAAAGATCTTGGTAAATGGATTCTTCAGAACTGAAACCAAATCCAGATGTTAGCAAGGAAAGATTCAAATAGTTTTTCATGTTTGTATTGCCAAACTGAAACCTAAAGCTTGCTTTCACAGTTAAATAGAATAAATGTATAAGCCTCATAATTTAACCTTTTAAAATCAAACTAGACAATTGTTGGTGTTAATTACCTCCATTTTTTTCTACTCATACACTTTGTCTTCTTGTGAATGTTAAATGTTAACCAGTTTTTGAAGACACCTAAAAATCAAACCTGATGCTAATAAAATACCTAATGGCACTACTACAGATATTTATTAAACTAGACAAAATGCTACAATGAGATATAGGTGCCTGAACAATTGAGCAAGTTGACCCCAACTATTTTTAAAGTTGGAGTAGTAAAAAAAGGGGAGCAAATGTTGCTTTTCAGTGTGAGAAGAGTGCTGCATCTCTCTCACTGCCGCTAATATCTGGTTAAACAAAGTAACAAACTTTGCACAGATTTGCAGTATGCAGACGGAGTCTGCAGACCTGGGATTAGTTTGCAGAAGTGTTGCCTGCAGATAAAATTAGGACACCCTACAAGAGCCTGTAAATTTTTCTGATCTATTTGGACCTGTAAATATTCAGTGTCCATTTTGAAAAAATTAAAAAAATTAACTAATATAAATAAACAATAAAAACTGAAGAAAAGACTTTTTGTAGGATTTAATTTTTAAAAATGCAGTTTTTTGGTAAGGAATAAATTCTGATAAATCAACATTTATTCCCACTTAAAATGACTAAAATATACACATCAGGATTGCATGACTGGAACATTTTTACTCAGCATCTGAAAGAGGCTCGTCACATTTAAATCTCAAACATTTAGACCGGTGTGCTCATTACTGTTGAAGTGAGAGTAAACACCATGGTGAGATCCAAAAAGCTGTCTGAGGTTCTTCAGAATAAAGATTATAGCAGTTTATGAGTCTGGTAATGGATTAAGAGATGTATCAAAAGACTCTAATATTAACCATTTCACTGTAAAAAAATAAAACAACTGTCAGCATGTTCATGTCCAGCCTTTCAGGCAGGTTTACCCTAAGACCAGACTCCAAGATGTTAAAAGTAGTCTCCAAAAAAAAACAACTAAAATGTCATCAAAGGACCTACAGCAGGCTGGTGCTACTTTTGATATGAAAGTCTAAGAAAGAGACTTCAGTAGTTTAATTTCATTGATGCAAGAAGGAAGGCCAGACAAAGGTTTGGCAGGAAGAATGTGAGCAAAGACCTGGAATAATGTTATCTGGAATAATGTCCTTCGAACTCTGAGTCTAAAACTGAATTGTTTGGAAACCAGAACAGAGGACATGTTTGGCTTAACCACATACAGCATTCCAGTAAAAAAAAAACTCACACTAACTGTTAGGCATGGAGGTGTTATTATTTCTTTATATATATATATATATATCTGCTTGTGTACTGCCTATTAGTTTTTGCCATTCATTCTGTCTGTTCTCTGGTTGTCCTCTCAGCTGCTTCCACCCTGCTCATTAATCTCAGCTGTTTGTTGTTCCACTCATTTATTCTCCTCACTAATTGTTCTCCTTTGGTTCCTTAGTCACTGCTGGTTCATCCGCTCCACCCTGCTCTTGTCTACCCCGTGTTTTTGTGCCATCCATCGTCTTCCCTCCATGTTGCTGGTTTGTGTTTGGATTTATTTAGTTTCATGATCTTCAGTTTATGTTTTTGGATCTTCCATTTTGTTTATTTTTGCTACCCCTATGCCTCCCTTTTTCCTGTATTTGGGTCCTTCACAACCACCCCCCTCTTTGTGAGACACATTTTTAGGTCTAGTTTTGTTGCACCTTACCTCTCCACTAGAATCTGGCTAAACAATGACAATACAATATTATTTCGTGAATTATCTCAGTTGGATATATAAGTTTCGTTTTTTTAATAGTGGATGTATTAATATACAGTCGGCAGATTTAAATGAGTAAATGTGTCTTTAACAGGTTCAGTGCTGATGGTGCAGAAGTTCTACCAATGGAGGCTGACATGGATCTCCTAATCTACCTCGTCATCTGGAATGTTTAAAAGCAAAATTATTTAAGGGAAAACCATTCGGTTTGACTAAAACTGGAAGAACCAGCATCCCACTCAGTCCTATGTTGTGTACAACAGGCCTAGAGCAAAACCCAGGAGTCATACAGATGGATTAAACATGCAACTTTGCATAATCTGGACACACAGTGGGGAGCACGTTTAGTGGGACTGGTGTCATCAGCCAAGCGTGTGTGTGGGGATTTAATACCAGCTTACAAAAAATAACAACCAGTACAATGAATTCCAGAAGATATTTACATTTTGCTCTCAAAACATCCCTGCCAAATGTAGTCCATCTTCAGAATCCCGCTCTGTCTTGCGATGGATAAAAAGTTAATAAGCAGCAATTTCCTTTACTTCCCCTCAGAAAAGTTGTCCATGAAGTAAGCTGTGCATAAAAAAGCAACATAATGGCAGCTCAGTTAAGGAGGTGTCATGCAAAAAGAGAAGTCAGACATCCGCGTTTAGAGATCTGTCAGCATAGATTTCACAGAGCGGGCCGTGTTTATTTAAACCGGCTCTGCAGCAGCGGCCACGGCGGAAGTTCCTGTGATTGGTTTGGCTTCTGCAACACGGCAGATGTAACACAGTGAAACGTGTCCAGCAAGAACACACTGACAGATTGAAATGTAAGTAAGTCCACCTTAAAAGTCTGCCTCCTGACATTGCTACAAGTCACTTTAAATGGTCGTAGAGCAGGGATTAAATTTGCTGCTGCCATGGCATTCACTTCCAGAAAATTTATAACCTGTAAACGTCAGAGCTGTATTGAGTAAAATTTCTACTTTAATTTCCGAGTGAAAAAAGTTTAAAATATATATTCCATGCATGTGGGCTGTATGAAATACAATTCAGAGTTAAATTATTATGGTTAAGTCTGAATGAGAATATTTGATCAAGCCAGGTGTGACATGAACAACGGGAGCCATCAGGACAGGAGTTCAAGGCAAAAAATGAGTTTAGTCAAAAACGTCTAAATTAACCTTCAACAAGCAGCAGAATTAAAGGGAATTCCTGTCGTTAGATCGTCCAACAGCAGCTTGACGTGGGCAGGACAGTGTATGGGTGTTACATAGATGCTGCAAGTGGATCGTGGTGCTCCGGAGAGGGACGGCGGTCACACCACGGAGCCCTTGGAGGTGGAGAGGTGGATGGAGTGGATGCGAGTGGCCAGGGTCTTCTCCAGGTCGTGGAGGATGTCGGAGCAGATGCCAGGACTGGACGCGGGGCTCTCAGCGGGAGAGGGCTCATACAGAAGCTGCTTGAAAGTGTCGAGTTCAATCAGCAGCACCATGTTCTTCAGGATGTAGCCCTCGATGAAAGCCGTAAGCTCCGAAGCAACCAGAAACTGTGTTGGGAAAGAAAAATGGCAAAATGGAGATTTTCACTTGTTTAAATGCTGAAGTGAATCATTGGGAAATGTTGTTCTAGCTTATTTGATTTCTTGCTTGAGACTTGAGTTGTGACCCTTAGGTTTTATTGGTCATGCTTCGTTCTTACCTTCGAACATAAAGCACCAAATATTCTGTATAAGATTAAAAATATTTGGAAATTAAAACCTACTTGGTTTTAACTCTACACGCACCATTCTTTATCTACCTAATTATTCAGAGAAAAATTCAATAATTTTAGTTTCCAAAAATGCATTTGTTCGAATATTTACTTTTTTACTGGGGGGCAAACTAGTGGATAAGGGCTGGAGATGGATTGTAGGATTCAACTGTGGCTGAAACCACATTATTCTTTGAAACATTTATTTTTAATTTTACAACTGAACTTCTAAAGTAAAGTTTTTATCCTAATTTTCTCAATTATTTCTCAGAGTATAGAAAAATCTAGATATTTAACTGAAGATCGGTATCAGAATCAAAGGAACATGCTAATGTTAACGTTTAAAGAGAATGCTAATTTTGCTCTAGCATACCAGCTTTGGCATTAAATATAGCAATGCATAGGTATAAAATGGGGGATACGAACTGGGAAAGAGGTGATTTGTTAACATTAGCATGCATTAGCATGCATGCAAAGATAATGTATTCTGTCAGCTAAGGTCACAGAACAGTATGGTCTATTCTGACCAACATATGGGACGAAAATTACAGCTGCAATTTGAAACATCCCAACAAATCCAATAGTTTGGGATAACAAATTGACACTTTTTGGACCAGAATCAACTGAATTAAACACCTAGGTACCTGAATGACTCACAGAGCTTGTGGCATATTCCCACCTTGGCGTGTTTGTAAAGATCCACACAGGTTTCAGTGGTGATGTTCTTGGAGCAGATGATCTCACAGTGTCTCTGAAGGGCCTCTAGTTGGAAGAACTTGGCTGCAGACAGGAGCTGCAGGGAACAGTACAGCAGGATGCAGTATTAAAAAACGCTTAAACTAATGCACCTGCTATGCACACCTTCAGCATCTCTTACCTCCATCACTTCTGTGTTGCGGATGTGCAGAGACTCTGTGCCTCCACAGTACAGATACTGCATGACCAGCTGGAACATTTAACAGACTTTAGTTGAAACACATTTAAAATTAAACAAAAAGAGGATGGAGGTTTCTGAACTCAAGCTGATTGGGGAACATGACCTGAAAACCACTCCACTTCTATACTCAATTTTATTGCAATAACTTCTACATCCCCTCCCATTCATATGTATATATAACTTGTTAAAGATTTAAACACAAAATTATGAACTTCTTACGTGGAAAATGTTGTATTTGACATGGCTGATCTCAATGCATGTGTTTTCTGCTGCTGGTCTGTTTTGAAGCAGGGACTTGAACCTGTATAAAAAACAAAAAGTGTCCATTTCTCTATCTTGCTGACATTGTTAAAAAAAATTAAACATGACTGCATATAAGCCACAGCTTTCCAGTACCTGGTTGATGCTGTAAACAGCAACACCTTATGTGCATAAAACGGTTTCCCCTCCACCAGGAAGGTGACGTCAGACATCTCCTTGTTGTTCAGGAAGTGGGGGTCTGAGAAAAACAACTCTTTTATTCAAGCAAACTAATTATGCAGAACAGCAAACAGCGAAGATAAAGCTAATGTGGCCATTTTTTATATTGAGGTTCCACTATCAGCTCCAAATTAAACAATTAACATTTAATTTGTGGCTGCACGGTGGAGCAGATGGTAGCACTCTTGCCTTGCAGCAAGAAGGTCCTGGGTTCAATTCCCAGCCAGGGGTCTTTCTGCATGGAGTTTGCATGTTCTCCCCGTGCATGCGTGGGTTCTCACCGGGTACTCCGGCTTCCTCCCACAGTCATGCCTGTTAGGTTAATTGGTCAATCTAAATTGCCCTTAGGTGTATGAATGAGTGTGCATGGTTGTTTGTGTGTTGCCCTGCGATGGACTGGCGAGCTGTCCAGGGTGTACCCCGCCTCTCGCCCACAGACTGCTGGAGATAGGCACCAGCTCCCCTGCGACCCACAATGGAATAAGCGGTAGAAAATGATTGACTGACTGACATTTAATTTGTATTCCAAGCTGTTGTTCCAATGCGTTCCTTAAACATTTCTTCTCTACGTGGCCCCAAAACACCCCTTAATGTTTGCAGCTCTTTCAATTCAACATTTGTGATGTTACCTTTTATTTTTACCAGTTAAAACAGCAGGTGGCGCTGCATTGCTGTGGCTTTGTTTCCTACTCAACTCAAGGAAACAGCTTACACCTTATTACCAGCAAGGATATATTGAACTAAAGTAATAAACACAAGCACAATATGGATGACAAGTGGATATTTTTTAAAATAATAAATCCTTTGTTTACTTTCAAGATAAGTCAAAACCCAAACATGAGAAATGTAACATCTAAAAACCTATAAGGTATTTTTAGGTAATTTATTAAATGGAGCCTGATTATATCCCAAAAAAATGTAAAAATATTAAAAATACACATTTAATTTAAGTATTTTTTTCTAATTCCTAACATTTTATTATTCATTCTCCAAAAAAATATATTTTCTTAGCAAAATTTAAATACAAACTCTCACAAAACATCTGTCCCAACTAATAAAAAGAAATAACATATCTTTAATATTTTTAAAATATGAACATTTAATGGAAAAAAACAGCAATCACACAGTTTGAATCCCAAGATTATTCTTGATAATGACAAAATTTTCCCATCTCAAACATCCAGACAATTGCTCACTCAAATTTAACATATATCATGAAATTGGCCATTTTCCAGGATAATGATTTAACTGATCTTTTTCTGGTCAAAAAATAAATTTAAACGAATCAAATTAAAGCCCAAAAGTAATGACATTTGTGCCCAAGGAGACTGCACGTGAACCTCTCAATAAAAGTGTAGACTTTTTCTAACCAAATACTGGACAATACTGGTTATATTCTCTCCCTCAAGTACAACCACTGATATATATTACTATCATAATATATATCAGTGAATACAACAATTACTAAAAGTGTAGACTGACTAGAATAACATCATGAAACAGTGATTTAAGGACCCAAATTCAGCGATAACAAAGAGGGAAGGTTGGGACCCCAAATGAAGCCGAAGCAGATTTTTATAACAAAACCAAGCATAGTCCAATAACGTGGTGGTGGCAGCATCATGCTGTGGGACGATTTTGCTGCATGGCTGCTTCTCTGATTTACTCCTTAATGGTTCAATGTAAATCCTGTTATTTAAAGAAGTTATGATGCTTAATTAATTAGGTGTTGTTAAGTTGAATACTACACCTACTGGTATCTTGCTAATTAGTGACTATTAGGCACAAACTGTAAGCGCTAAAACACATTTTCCAACCGCAAGCTACGAAAAAGTTATTATTGATGCTTACACTGGTTAAACCGGACATTTTAAACTGAGTTACAACATTATGTTTGAACTAGTAATGCCTTTTCATCTTTACATTGTTTCAAATACAGCTAAATACTGAAAAATCACTTTGCTGCTTAGTCCCAAAGGTTGATATCCCCGTTTCATGATAAGCACATGTTGTATGTAATTATATAATCAGACATTTGCGTCACCTAAAGAGTCATTTAGTTAAAATTTTCATACTAAAATGAATGCACAGGATTTTCAATTTCTACAATACATAAAAACTATTAATTCATACTGATATTACTCATTTGCATTCTATTTCTGACTAATGTCATGAAAATGCATCAAACCCAAATTTCCAAATAAATTGTTAAATCAGTAGTAGATGAGATCAATCAAGAGCCATATTTTGTTTACAGTATTACCACTTGATGGAGGCAAAACACTACTTATAGGATGATCAGCATGGGAGGTATATGTATCAACCAGCATCTGTGGTACACGTACTTAGAGCAGTTTGGCGCATACACACCACAGAGGGAAAGAGGATCAATGCTAATTCATTCGTCCAAAAGGGGTTAGTGCCCTCCTTGCCACCATAAGCCTATTCTAGACTTTTCAAGACTCAACCGGAGCGCTCCAGGTTATAAGAGAGGATTTAAGATATAAAAGAGTTGTCAACTCAAGGTTTTGTGCTGACTTACCCAGGCGTGAGGTCTGCTTCTTCTTGATCTCTGTCAGTTTGGGGATGGGGAAGGGTCCGTAACATTGGGTAAAAATGACTGACAGCTGCTGGCTTATCACCTCATTCTGCAAACACACAACAGAGGCAGCATTAAGGAGAAAAACTTTCCAAGTTACAGTTTTAAATTCTTTGTTTTCCCTCAGCTAGTTCTGCTACAATCATGCAAATGAGTGATAATGAAAGTTGGAGTGAAGCTAATAGATTCAGTTTGTATTCCCAACAAGCCAGCCTGTCTTTTGTCTGTAGTCTGAACAAGCATTTTGTTGTTAGAAAGGGAAGCCCCCAGTGACCTTGCTGGTTCGTAGGATCTGGAACATGAGCGGCAGCCCGTGTGTGATCAGCTCCTCCGTGTACTCGTCCTCCTGGATGCAGCTGAAGTCTTTGAGGAGGCCCTGGATCAGCGGCCGGCGGTTCTGGATGAAGCAGGTACGCAGGGACTCGAGCCAGGTGTGCAGCGTCCAAGGAACGCCTGGGAGAACACAAAAAACCCAGAGTGAATACAGATAAATAAATAAAAAAACAAGGGCAGATTCACAGGAGACAAAACGACCATGTTTCATCACTTAATGCCAGCTCAAGGGCGAGTGCCTGAGTGTTGGAATCATGAAAAATCAGAGGAAAACAAATGGAGCATCTGAATTTAATTAAAAATGCTTGTTAATAATGGCTCTAATGTGATTGATGGAAATAAAGCAAGCATAAAACACAGCAAGACAGAAGAATGGTTGTCTATTCTCTGCCCTGCTAAAAAAATAAGAGGATGATTCTGCAGAAACAATCACTAATTAGGGAACTCATCTAGCCTCCAAATACTAACTTGATTGGGCTTTAAAATCTTCATAAATACTTTGTCTTTCACATATTTTAGCACAATCTGGTAATGGAACCATAAGTTTTAAAAAAGGAAAAAAATACATTGCAGTGTAGGAGCTATGCGCTATCTGTGGTGGTGGCTTCATGATTTGGGACTCATTATATCAGTGACACAAGGCAGTGTTTTGAGACTTTATAATATCAACTCACATGTTGTTTAAATGAGTGTTTTCTAGGTCATATTGTGGTTCATGTGAGGAAATTCTTACAAAAGTCCCAAACGTTAGGTTCTTTGTAGAAGGAGAATATTTAATCGTTGGAAAAACAATTGAAATTATCAATGCATCTAAACATAAATGACATTGGATTCGCAATAAAATAGCTTGTTAAGTCAGATTTTTTAGGCTTCTCACATGCAAGAAGCAACAGTGCAGAATGAATGCACTTAAAGCCTTTAAATAGATACATAATGGTGTAAAAGTTTTGCAACAGCCCTAATTCCTTTATACTTTCCTTTTCCTTTTTATTAATGTTTAGCCCAGTCTTCAAACCTGACAGCTGTTTGTATCAAAGCCAATACGATGGTTTCCTAAACTGAAAGAATAACATAGTGCAACACCGACTAAAATCTTGAGATGAATGTGGTGAAAAGCTGATGACAGCCACATTTAAAACACGAGCAGTGAGGACAAAGCTCCATCATCCTGTTCACACCTTTGACCCAGACTATTATCGCCTCAGTTAGAAAGGCTCCTGTTTTATGGTTGGGTGAGCTGCAGAGGGTGGGAACAGGAAGGGACAGGACAGGCACAGCATGAGCACATCTGCAGGACAGCTGGAGGCACCACAGAGTGGGACATGTGTGCCAGTGAAGCATGCATTAGTAAATCTGACCTAAGCTGCGGATGTCAATGGTGATGTCCACATGGCCATGCTCTGCGCTATGGTACATGGCCTCTCTCATTGCCCTCAGTCTGGCCTTTCCTGTTCGCAGCGTCCCGCTGCAGTTGGCCTGCGGGGCCAGCCTCTTCTCCCCGGGATCCGAACCCTCGGCCAGGATCTCCTCCAGGGACAACACGTCCCCCTTTTCCTTCTCTGAATGGGACAGGAGCTTCCTGAATACATTCCTATACAGGAGGGAAACAGGTGGAAGAGATCAAAAGGATGGGGAAAGGTCAATACAGATAAAAAATGCTGAGTTGCACCAAGGGTAAACAAAACATTATTATTTACTGGCGTTAGAAACCATGTTTCTGTAGACCTAAAGTCCTGTAGCAGAGAGCTCTGTACCAAAACTGCAAAAGGATGAATTAACCACCATTTTATGTAAGAAAAGATATAAAAGAGGTGGAGAGGTGGCCTAGTGGTTAGAGAGCAGGGTGTTTGCATCCTGGAGAGGCCACAAGTACCCTGGTTCAAATCCCACAGCCTGCCACTCTGGATCCCTGAGCAAGACCCTGAATGCTCCCTGGGCCGCACACAAGGTCAGCCCACTGCTCCCTAAGGGATGGGTTAAATGCAGAGAACAATTTCTCCAATTTGCAGGCGCTGCTCATTTAGCCTCTTTGCCATTTTAGATGTTTGCAGTTTTGATCTTGTCAGACCAGATTTGTTTTGTGTACAAAAAGAAGCCGTCTGCCCCTTGACCTTTGCTACCTGCCATTTGTATTGGCTTTGTTGGCTTCTAATTGGCTATAAATATTAATAAAAAGGTGCTTATATGACTCCAATAAATATCTAACAGCAGGAGGTTGCTCAGGATTATGTTGGTTTGATCAACCAGTCATAATCTGTCACCAAACAGGGATCAGAACCAGATTCAGTAGAAATACAATGATGTGAAAAAGTTGTCGCCACCTAACACATTTCTTCTGCTTTTGCTTATTTTTTTGTCAAACTTGCATGTTTCAGATCAACCACATTTTAATATCAAATTTTTTTGAGTAAATACAAAAAGCAGTTTTAAAATGTTGATTTCTTTTGTTAAGAGAGAAAAAAGTTATTCAAACCAACCGAGCCCCTATTTGAAAAAGTAATTGCCGCTTTTGGTTAAATTTCTAGCCACATCCAGGCCTGATAACCACCAGACCCGTAGAAGCGCAAAGTCAGTAAAATAGACCCTGTATGATAACATGAGGAAGGCTAAAAAAACCTCATTACACCACACATCATGCCAAGAACAGCTGAGAAACAAAGTCATTGACGTCTGTTGGTTGGGAAAGGGTTACAAAGCCGGTTCTTTGGGACTACATGAAACTACAGCCATTATCCACAAATCGAGACAACGCCCAAACATGGAAGAGAACATGGAACAGCAACAAGCCTTCTCCATTCTACTCCAATAGTGCATCGACAACTCCTCCAGGAGATCTCAAAAGAACCCAAATGAACATCCAAAGTACAGCTGGTCTCATCTGTCTCAGTCAAGGTCAGAGCTCAACAATAAGCAAGAGAGTGGGGAAAAAAAGCCAGAGCCAACGCTGTGAAAAAATAACACAAGACTGGTCTCATATTTCCCTTAAAAACATCTAGATGATCACCGAGACTTTTGGGAAAATATTCCGTGGATTGAAGAGACAAAAGTTGAAAGGTGCGTATCTTGTTACATCTGGTGTAAAACTAACACAGCGTTTCAGAAAAACAACATCACAAGCAGTCAAAAATGGTGGTAGTGTGATGGTTTGGAACTGCTTTGCTGCTTCAGGGCGTAGATGATCTGGACCTGGACACTAATTAACAATGATTCTGCTCTTGACCAAAAATTCTGAAGGAGAATGTCCAGATCAAGCACTTGATTTATGTAACAGGACAATGTTCCACAGTACCCCCAGCAAGTTTTGCTGTTTAATATATATATTTATCTCTATATTTCATTTATCCTCAGTTTAAATAGAATTGACCTGATACACAATGTTTGAATACATGGCATATTGGCAGTGGCTGGGTCCAAATCCAGAACATAAAAAAACATTGGCTGTAGGGAACAAATTAAAACAAAAGCCTGGCAAAAAAACCCCAACAAATTTAAACACATGAGGACATCTAAAAAAATATCAGCATGTTATATTGTTTATCTTTACACAAAAATATTTCAGGAAAACAACAAACTTTTTTTAAATAAAAGAATTCTAAAGTACTCTGTAGTAGTTTTTACAGGTTTTTATATTTTTGATCTGGTGTTTGTACACCCCCTTTCTAATGCCACCCTGGGCAACTTCCCATATGGCCTATACCAAAACCTACATACTTTATGTTATTATGTAAAAAAAAAGTGTAAACTCAAGTAAAAACCCATGACCTGCCATTGCATGGCAGCATTGCTGCAGCCTGTTGCTGCAACAGTGGTAACAGATGTCCTGTTCCACAAAGAATGGATTTTAACATTTAACAAATGCATTGTGATCCCAGGCCGATAATGCATTGTTTCACCATCTGCTTCAGTGAGGAGGAGCTTGTTGGAATGTGCAGCGACACATCACTTTCAAGCTAATCAGTCTTTGCAGTTTAATTTGTTTGCCAGTCATTGTCTGAAATCTGATCTGCATTTAGATCCTCTAAAATGATAATTAGCTAAAATAAGAGTGAAACTGAGCAGTACAGAGAGCTACACTGTGTGTGCAATGAGTTTAAAGATATTAGCATTTATCTGACGATTATCTCCTAGAGAACCTGTGTGAGAAGAACCAGCCTTAATTCAGTTTCAACCTGTTCACAACATATCACAGCGTGATCACCCCTCCATAATTGATTGTCTTAATAATGCTGCATTGTGCTGCTGCGGTCGCTCTTCGCTCCACTCCATTTCCCCACCGCTCTGAATGCTAATGGGTTTTATCTTATTTAGTCGCACCGAGGCTTTAAAGTGCAGCCGAACAGACTGCGGATCTCATCGTCACCTGCTCTCCTTGAACGGAAACTGAGACATCTTCTGTGAGAAGCAGATGGAACGGAGCAGGACGTGTGAAGGGATCAATACTGAAGTGATGGATGGATTTACAGTGCTGGTGTGTGATTGACTTGTATCACCTGTGTCCATGTGAGGCCGCCAGGCTGAACGAGTTCATGTCTCCCAGCGGGGTGGAGGAGATGCCATTTCGACACATCGTCCCAATCATGGGGTTTGCTCCCCTTTCCAAAAGCAAGCTCACCAGCTCAAAGTTTCCTGAAGGGGCATTATGAAGAGGGAAAAATATACATTTAGAAAGCATGTTACTTTACTTCTGCTTTGATCTCCCCATGTTAAAGGTCAATAGTTCAGATGTTAGTGTGGTATACAGAAACCTTATAGTTGGAGTTATGATTTCTGCAGTTGTGTGTGTTAAATTCAGATTGCATTTTGTTCTTTTTATTTCTTATTATTTTTTTTTAAAGATATTTTCTTCAATTCTTCAAAGTCAACTGTGTGCTGGCTTTGTGGATTTGCTAAATGTAGTCTTTTTTCTTGTAGTTTAAACCAGGGGTGTCTTTGAGGAGTCAATACTTCAACATTCCTGATAATAAGGTCATTAGCAGGACTGTAAAACTTGACTGCATGCTGAGGTTGTAATTCAGCTGTTTGATTCCAGTGTGTTGGACCAGGGACACATCTAAAAGTTGAAAGACACTTGGCCTCGAGGGCAGGAGTTTGACCCTCCTGGTTTAAATGATCCAGATGCAACACAACAAAGAAAATATCAGCATTTAAATTACAAAGCAACCAGTCGTCATTTATTTTGGTAGTAAGCCTCCAGTTCATATTTAAAGTTAAAAATGTAAACATTCTCAGCATTCTTTTCCTATTTCTTTGCCTTTGTTTGTGTGGATGTTTCCAAAACATCTACAGTATCTTCAAGTTAAAGCTTCTCAAGCACATGGAGGCTCATCAAGAACCTCTTTTAATATGCAAAACATAAATTCAGGATCTTTCATGCAGTAGCTTTAAAGCTATCCTCACTGGAAAGCTATTAAGATTGAAACAAGCAGCCATCATGTACAATGTTTAAGGTTTTGTATCTCAATAAAGTTAAAGTAGAACCAGCAGAAGTCTCATCTGGAAGCTCAAACTTCATGAAATGATTTGCTTACTCAGAATGGTGTCCCACTCATTGCTATTCATTAAACAAAATTAGCTTTGGGACTTTGGTCTTTATTTCATCTGCATTATTTATTATTTAATGAGTAGGGTGTTAAATCCATTTATTTCTTGCGGCTGTGAGTTTTAATCACTAGTTACCATGACAGCATGGTTTCCCATCCCTCAACAAGGTCACTGAAACACAACTTTATGTAATTGTGCCGTTAAGATTATTTAAAAGTAACCATGTGAAGACTTTTATTGAAAATAAAAAAAAGATTTAGTGAAACAGATTTTTCATACCATAAAACATCTGTTTTAGGATTTGGTTAAAACAAATGTGATACTCGTAGCTTGGCTATGTCAAATAAGCAGTAATGTTTCTGTTTCTGCTAGTTTTTAGGCAACAGATCAATGGCATTAAGACTTGTATTGAAATAAGTAAAGATATGTAGTATGTTGGTAGAAAGATATAAATATTTGTTACACACAAAGCTAGGTTAGCAGTTTCCAGCATTTGTTCTAAGCTAAGCTAACTCTCTCCAGGAATTATCCAGTGCTCAACAATATTTAACATCAATCGCAGTCTAATTATGTTCCATTGCTTTAACATTGGGTTTAGTTGATTTGGCTAGCCTTTTCCCTTGAGAAATTGATGACCAGGTCTTGGGATGGCTAGTTAAACTAAACTAAATGTGGTTAATCATAATTAATGTGTGAATTAACATGAGAGACAGTTGTTTCTCAAAAAGTGATGGATTGGTTGGTTTGGATAGATTTTTTTCCCTTACCAAATTAGTTAATGATTTAAAAACTCCTTTTTCGTATTTATTCTGGTTATTTTTTGTCTGATGTTACAATTTGTTTGACAACAAACATTTGTTGCAAAAAAAGCAAAAACGGAAGAACTCTTCAAGGGGTCAAATCATTTATCAATACGCTATTTTATATTAATCAGTCAGCCAGGAAACGAACCTAGGATCTTAATAACGTAATTACTTTTAATGGGGACCTATCATGCTTTTAAATCCTTCCTTTTCACATTTAAATCATCCAGTTGTGGTCTATATAAAATGGAACTACAATGCTTTGGTCTGAACTCCTTGTTATTGTAGCTCCACAGGCTCCTCTTTTGCCTGTTCTGAGGTGCGTCTGAGAGCAACACGTATTGGTGCCGTCTCTTTAAATGCTACTGAGGCACTTCACACCCTGACCCCCTCCAGGTCAAAGAGCACTGCACTTTAACCCAATCGGCCATTTTTACAGTTTGATAACAATCATCTAGCGCCGCAGAAACAAGACAAAATAGGCAAAAACAAGGCAAAACTGTTTATGTATTACTATTGAAAACACGCAGTACGGTTCTGTCCCCAAGGAGCTAAAAGCAGCACACAGCACTAACATAAGAAGAAGGCAAGATGCTACTGCTATCAAATTAATGGTCAGGACATCATATCAACACACAATAAATTCATGTCTAAGATAAAGTTTGCTGTTAATTTAGCGTTATTTGTAGCTTACTGCTTTGCTGTTTCCGTCGTTTCCATAGACAAAGGAACTGACCCCTTAATCAGATGAAGTCTTTCAGCAAATCCTTCTTGATACTGGAGGAGGTTGCTGAAGCATTCGTTCTTGAAGTAGGGAAACATAAATTTCCCCACTGATGTGGGAACACTTCCATGAAAAAAAAAGTTAACCAGGCCCCTTAAAGAGGTTCTGATCCTGGGGGACGGTGTAATGAATTGTGTCGGTTAATACACCCAACAACCGAACCAAACTTATCCTCTTTCAGCGTAGGCATACTTGAGCTTGACTGCAAAATCGCAACAAGACATAAATATGGTCGAGTACGTTAAAATGATCAGCTGGAAATCCATGACCTTATTTAGCTGTTTTGCAGCAAATACTGTGATGTAACAGATGATAGAAAAAACTGAACGGACTGAAAAATATGATCCAAACAGAATATAAAGATATCTATGCAACACCTGGAGAGACTAAATTCAGCTTTTCTGCACTCCTACAGACTCCAAGTACACAACAAAATGTATTTAAAGGCTAAAAAAGTGGATTTTGCGTGATATGTCCCCTTTAAGTTTGAACTTGAATTTCCAAGTTTTTTCCTATTCTATTCAATTAAGACCATTTATTTTGTCCAAACCTACAACAAACGTCATGTCGAGGCACTTTATAAGACATAATGGCCAATTTGATATCTGATTATATAGAATATGATTACATACGAAATTCTGTTTTAGTAAATGCAATTACTCCAATGGTCATCCAGTTATAAGGGCGTATTTCAATTTAATTATATACAGTCTGATTTGGTCCTGATTTGGTCCTGATTATAATGCAGTAAAATCAAAATGTATTATTTAAATAATGCAAACTGATAAAAAGTTATCTAAGGAAGCACATCTCATTGCATCAAATCATCTATCAGAAGAGTAATGCTCTGCTTTACTGAACCACAGAGAGTAGCTGAAGATAATGAACTATGGAGATAATTAAAGCAGACTAAGCTTGCCACCAACCGAAATAAGAAACTGTGTGTTAGATTACAGCCTTTGCTGCTTGCTTGTGTTTACCTGCAGCAGCGGCAAGTTGGAGCGGCGTCTCTGTGTAGTTCTCCGCCCCATCCTGCAGGGCACCCTCCACACTGGCTTTGTTATCCAGCAGCAACTGTGGGAGAGATGGTAGAGGGAGCCAAACAGGACGAGAGAACACAGAGAGGGAAAACAAGCAAGGGAAAGATAGGGTGTTACATTTCGGTTTGGCATAAATAAAAGCCTTGACAGCAGGAGAGCTCTAGTCTTGTCTTCTCGTTTGGTACTGCTATTGACATTGAGCCGAAATGCCCAAACTCTGATTGTTGTCATAAATACAAAAAATCCTAGAGGCAACAATGTGCACAAGAACTACTAGTCTAACAAAAGATATCTTACATTGCTGGTGAATAGACACTTGTCCCTGAGGCTGTGTATCAGGCTGCCTGAGCTGCTCTTTTCAGCTCAGCTATAAGAGTTTCCAACTTTTTAAATCCTGGGACAAAGCTTTACATCTTGTTACTTTTGCTTAATAGATAGTTTGTGTTTTTATTTAGACTGGGGTTCTGTGAAGTAGTTATCAATAGTCTGTAGAAAGGAGCGTTTAGGTGGTTTAGAAGGAAAACTTTTCCAGAAACCAGCTGTGTTTTTTCTGGGGGCCTTAAATTGCCCCTTCTTTTCAACTGCACCTGCCAGGGTAAAAAACAAACAAGCAAAAAAACAAAAAACAAAAAAAATCTAATCAACATAACAAAAAAAATTACTTTCAGGATAAAATGTCTTCAGGATGCTTCAAATTTTTATTGTATCTTTGGAAAATGAAGATATGTTGGCTGATACTTTAAAGCTCTCTCTAAAGTTTGGACTACGGTGCTTTTCAAAAGTGCTCATACCCCTGTGAACATTTTCACATTTTGTCAGTACATTTTAGCGCAGTACATATTTGTGATGTGGAATGAAACCGATCAATGGTTTTTGAAATAATAATAAAAAGGTAAATAAAACCCTCAACTTGTGGTGTTCATTTGTACTGTATTCAGCTCCCTTTACTGTCATACCCCTAAATAAAATCTAGTGCAACCAGTTGCCCTCAGAAGAAACTCCATTAGAACAAATACCACTTGTCTGTGATTTATTCTCACTGTGAATACAACCTTGCATGAGGAGGTAATTTACAAACAGCTTCATGATGGCAAAGGGACCAAGCACACAGGTTAGGGATAAAGTTGTGTTAACCCTTAAAGCAGGGTTAGATTATAAAACAATGCCCCAAGCTTTCAACATTTCACAGAGGTCTGTTCAGTCCAGTATTTGAAGCAGAAGATTAAACTGAGAAGCAGCCATGGTAACTCTGGAGGAGCTGCAGAGATCCACAGTTCAGGTGGTGAGAATCTGTTGATACGACAAGTATTAGTTGTGCACTCTCCAAATCTGGTCTTTATCAATGATTGGCCAAGTAATTGTTGGAAGAATAACATAAGACATCCTGTTTGCCCGAAGCCATCTGACGTAGCAACAATGTGGAGCACTGGACATCAAACTGAACACAACAAGTCCACCATAAAACATGGTGGTGGTAGCATTATGCTTTAGGGATGATTTTCTTCAGCAGGGACAGTGAAGTTGGTCATAGTTGAGGGGAAAATAGATGGAATCTAAATACAGAGCAATCCTGTGAGAAAACAATGGTCCAGTCAAAGCCCAGACGTAAATCCAGATTATTTGGCATGAATCTGATGTTGACACATGCCATCCATCCAATCTGACTGAGAAAAGCTGATAGAAACATACCCGAAAAGACTTGGAGTTGTAAATGCAGCAAAAGGTGATTCTAAGAACACAAATACATGTTACACATGTTCGATTTTTCTTCCATCATGCGCTTACTTTGTGTTGCTTTATTACACAAAATCACAGTAAAATGTATTGACTGCTGTTAAGTTGTAATGTGACAAGATGTGAAAAGATTTAAGGGGTGTGAGTGCTTTTGCAAGGCACTGTACAATGAAGTGGGATCCATTTCAAGTAAGGTACTATCTACAGACAACCACTTCATGGAACCCAATTAAAGAACCTGAACTGTACCAAAAGAGTTAACTAAGTCATCTTAACAATCACAGCACAGAAAGAACCATGGAAGGAGTCATAAAAGGACTTCTGGCATCATTGGTCCTATGCAATCATGATCATTAGTACAAAGGTGAGGGCAGGGAGCCAGAGGTTAGTGGTTACAGGTTATTAACGTAACTACCTGCACGACAGGGATGTGTCCGTGCAACACGGCGAATGTGAGTGGCGTCGCCTGGCGCGTTTCGGGATAAACTGAGGGGTGCTTGTTTACTGTGCTTGGCACCTGGGAAGTCATAGGTGAAGTTCAGGGAGAGAGATACACAGCTGTTATAACATTCAGAGCTCAGGAAAAGGGTAGAGATGGGGGAGGAAGTAGTATGCAGGAGAAGTGTAAGCAGAAGAGGGCAAGATGACGGGGAGATTTTCCTCCTGAGTTTTACAGAAAATCTTGAGCAGCTTTACTCGTTCCTCTCATTTCATATCCTCACTCTAAGCATGAAGAGCTGCATCTGCCTGGACGAGGTTCTCTGAGTGCACTTTGCTGCGTCTGTCTGGCTCCACCTTTTCATGGAGTTTCATCTCAACAACAAATGAAACCAGAGAGAAGATGTAACAGTGACAACAAACACATGCAGGATTTGAGGCGCAGACTCAGAAGCAAAGCAGAGATATTCTGTGGGTTTTTAATTGGTTTTATTGCTGATTAAATTATCAAAATGATTTCCAAAAGTCACCCAGAGGAAAAACAGGTATTTAGTATGATGTCACATTTAATTTGGACTCTGATGCTAAGCAGCTGTGGGACTCCTGGTGTTTTATTGTTTAATGATATGAATTATTAACCACTTTATAATTATAGGCAGCCTCAGAAGAGAAGGAGGAAAATCTGAGACAAGAACTGTCTGTGAAGCACTGTATCATCTGGTTTTACATTACTTAAAGGCTCAACTCATAAAAATGTACAAAAATGATTATTTACAGTTATGTATCAATGCAGGAATATGTATTATATTCAAAAAGGCTATTATTCTATTTTTATTTGCTTGTAGACCTAAGGTCATGCTTTGGATTTGTTTTTTTGTTTGCTGGTAGGATTAACACAAAATCTAAACAATTACGTTAGGATTTTTAAACACAGCTGATGCAAGGCACAGGTGCTTTGGATATTGGTTCCTAAGGCTCCCTTCCCATCCAATACTTAAAAAATCAGCCGGAGCACTGATGGTCTCTGCGGAGTCCTGGAGAGCTCTTCTGTGGTCTACCACCAACAAACTGTGCTCTATATTACAAGTATAAAGGGTTTCATCATGGCGACAAATTTTGCAAAACAACATCTCTATGCCAATAATGGAGGGAGAGAAGCGCACACAGCTCCAAATTGTACTGCATGATTTTGTTTTCACAAATAGAAAAAAGTTTTGAAATTTATAAATTATTAAAAACAACTTTAAATTAAAAACTAAGAAGAAATAGCCCTTTGCTCATTTTTTAAATGTTTTTTTGCAGCACTAGTGGCCTTTATCATTCACATTTTTTCAACAGCAAGCTGACAGGACAGGGGTGGAGAGAGACATGCAGCAAATGTCGCTTGGGCCGGGAGTTGAACCTGCAACAGCTGTGTCAAGGGCTGAAGCCTCTGAATATGAGTCGGACGATTTACCCCTGTGCCGCGCCCCCCTTTGCTCAATTTTTGATACAGGGGTTAACTTTAAGGTAGTCTGAAATACAAAAAAAATTCAACACCTGATTTAATGTTTAATTATTTATTAATTATCATCATCAAAGTAATTGCTCTGACCATGGGTAGATTTAAGGTACGTCCTCTCGTCTATTTTTCAGATTTGTTAAATGTTTTTAGCCGTAATGGAATGTGTCACTCTAAGCAAGTGGTTCCCAACCGTTCTTGACTTGTGTACCCCCTGAGCCATTTTGCCATACCACGGGTACCCCTCCAGTGTTTCCCCTAGGATTTTGGTCTTGGGGTGTTCACAGAAGGAAATATAGAGATTATGTATATATATATATATATATATATATATATATATATATATATATATATATATATATATATATTATATATATTTATTCCAAAATGTTCTTTGTTCATCTTCTACCTGCTTTATTTATATATCATTTCTATATTTTTTTCTATAACTGTCTCTCCATCTTTCTTATTTCTCCATCCTTCTGTCTCTCTCTTTATCACATCTTTTATCTGTTTCCGTCTCTTTCCATCTTTCAATCTTTATCTATTGTTGTCAGGAGCAGCAAGGCGGACGACTCCAGAATGCAAACGGCCGAACATCTTTATCGTAAGTAAAAACTGTTTATTTTTGGCATGGCAAGTTGTTCACAAAAGGAAGGCCGGAACAAAACAATGACAGGCATGGAGGACAAACAGAAGTGTGATCCGTAATGTTTCTGCGATGAGTAAGATAATTATTGTGAATTTAAAGAACAGGCAGACTGATTGCTTAGTGCAGGTGGACTGAATGAAGTTGATTACTATGGCTGACAGAGACCGGGAGAACAAGACGTGACTGGAGCAAAACATAAATCCAATAATACAAACTAATCAGGAGTAAACCTAACGTGCAGAACATAAACTAGAAAACAATACTAAGAAATAAAACACATCCAGGAAAATAATAAACAGAAGCATGATTCAAAACATAACTGGAAATAAGAATTGCCTGCTTTCCAAGTTTTAGCAGCATGTTTTTGCTGTCTGCTGTAGGGAGCGTGTTCACCTGTGCCACACATCCAAAAATTATCCCTACTGACTGATATTTAGCTGTCAACTTGGAAATAAAATATTAAATGTTTCCAGGTGATGGGGCGGGGGTCATTTTTCTTGCCTTTGAGGCATGCTCACCACTCGTATTCCTTTGATGACCTTGTGACCCCTCATTCCTCCTCCACAAAATGCTACCTCATGTCACATGGCCATTGAAAGTGAGGTATGGAATACTATCCTCAGCTGTGAAAATTTAATTAAACTAAATTTCTCAGTTCATAAGTTCATGATTGTTACGGAGTATTTATTATGTTATGTCATGATTTACAATCAAATGTAATGTGTAACTTCAAACCTGTTACCATGTCGGTTTTTATTAAAATAATCTTAAATTAAGTTCTCAGCGGGCAAGGATTTTATCTATTGTCCTTCCAATTGACTAAATATTTATATTAATTATGCAAAAAATAAATGTTGAAATTAGTAAAAAAAAAGTGAAATTCGAAACTTAAGATTATTATTATGTGAAATTAAATTCATATTCAAATAAAATTTTACTTCCTGTATTTAATTATAAAGGATTTGTTCAGAAATATTTTTGAAATATATGTATCTGTAACAAGGTTGCAACAAACACAACACACGACAAATTAAATATCTCATACAAAGTGAACCGTTGATGGTTGAGCTGGACGAGGCAAATTATATAATGGTTTATTATCTGTTTTTCTTAAAAACATATAAAAAAAAAATTAATAAAGTTAAAATAAATGCAAAAGGTTTGGCGTCTAAATTGTCCTCCAATTCTGGAATGACCCATGTGCAAATCTTCTAGCATGAGTTCCTGACATCTGCTATTTCAATGCAAAAAATACAGTAACCACAGCAGAGTTTTCTCTATTGCAAAAAATATTGTTTTGAAATATTTTTCAACCAAGAAACATGAAAAATGTTAAATGTTTCAGATGGGTCTCATGCATTTATATGCCAGGGGAAAGCTGAAACAGATGGTGGAGGTGCAGAAACTGTTCATGTGTAAAGAGAGGAGGTCTGCAGATTGTAGGAACAACATTCTGCAGATCTCCATCAGTTGTGGAACATTTGCTTCCAATAAGTTAACAAAACTTGAGCTGAAACACAAAACTGTCGATACCTCTGAAGAGAAATACTCGTTCTAAATTAAGTAAATATCTTTTCACCAATAAACTCCTGAATGATTTCCATCGGCCGTGATTTGCTTCTGAGTCAGCGCAGGAACAGGTCTAAAGAAGCCATCGCAACAACAGTCTGTACAGGCGATGGAAAAAGGAGGAGCACTGTTTGAGTTCAGCAAAACATAACTAAAACTGAAGTTTAAAGCAGCATTACGAAAACAGCACAAACTGCCAATAAAAAAAGACAAAGCATGATTTATGATTGCAAAGCCTCTATTTTACTGTCTTATTTCAATATAACAAAGAAGTGCAATAAAGTTCATGCGGTCTGTGGCAGAAAGTTACACAAAGTGCAGCTGCTTGTAAAACAGTGGTGTATTATTGATGTGCCATAAACTGCTGCTGGATATCTGCAGTGTAAATTGAAATGAAGTGACTGCCGGAGCTGAGGGACTATCAGCGGATTATTATTCAGTATCAGTGGGAAGAGAAACCGACAAATGATAATCGTTTATCATCAGTGCACTTTGTGTAACGAGCTGCTGGGAGAGTAGAGAGCAAGCTAGGAGCAGGTGAGACAGACTGGGGAGCAGGGGGAGGTAGGGGGTGTGGGGTTCAGCGTTCTCACAGAAATAAAAGTGAATGAAACATTAAACTGGGACAAAAATGTGGAATCATTGAGACACATTGGACAGGCTCGACACTGACCTCACTGTTGATGTCCGCTCCGGCGTCCAGCAGCATCTGGACCATGGCCTCGTCACCTCGCACGCAGGCGTACATGAGAGGCGTCATTCCCTGCAGGAAAGACGAGAGGGCTACATGAAACGTTTCAACATCAAAGTTTAATGGGAAAAAAGGATGGTGAATTAACATGTGCTGCAGAGATGTTCAGCTGAAATCCACAGGTTTGCTTTGAAAAGGTCCAAAAGCATCACAATGTCACTGCTTTGTGTTCACTCTACATGACTGAACAAAAATAAAATAGTATTTTCTGCATAGAAAAGGGTTTCTTTTCTTGTTTTAAGTGAAACTACGGTTGATATTCTAACAGTAAATAGTAGGGTGGTTTAGGCTTTTCACTTTTCTTTTCTTGATTGCTTGATTTTCTTATTTAAATATTTTCACTGTAACCATGCTCTTTGTAAGCCATTAACAATGAGCATACTGGCCCAGAACTGAAGGCAACCGCTGGGCAGAAAATGACTGATTCAGGATTCTGGTGAATGTCACATCAGTTTTCTGGCATCACTTGAAAATTGCTTCCTTACTTCATCCAACTGTTTGTTTTTACATCAGAATGTGACACGTTAGCAAAATGATCAGATTTCTGATGGTCTATAAAGCTACAAATCATGGACACAGATAAATGTTTTACAGTGCAAACAAGCTCTAACATAGCACAAATGTTTGACACAATTTTGCTAGATTTAAAGAATCAGGGTTATTTCTGAACTGGTGACCTGTCCAGGGTGTACTCTGCCCCTTGCCCAATGACAGCTGGAGATATGCCAGACCACCCACGACCCTGCAAAGACAAGCGCGTATAGACAATGGATGTAAGAATATCTGTGCCCAATTTTGCCTACATAAGCGCTGAGAGTTTTTAGTGCATTACAAGACTTTTGTTGCCAGTTATCTCTTGGAATATTGTTGCACAGATATTTCACCTGCAGCTACTCTGGAACTCATGCCTCGAGGTCTCACAACAGGAACTAGTCTTTTTCTGTTGTGTCAGTTCACTTCGTCAGGAACAAAGAAATGAAAGCCATGTTTTTATTCAGATGAACAGACATGCAACTTTCTGTTTATCCAGAGAGTGACGATAAAAGGATGACTCAACCTGATACTGCAGCACTTCCCCTGGTCCGACTGCTGTCAGGTTCAGTCAATATCCCACTTTTACTGCATCCACACATCAGAGCCAGTTGGGAATTTCCATCCTACTCAGTCAATGGAGGTATTGGTGATTCCTTGTGAAGCTACGTGGAAGCCAATGCGACATTTATATTTTTAAGCTATGCCTGGTTAACATCAATTTAGATCCTCAAAGCAACCTCTCGCTCCAGTGCTTTAAAACTTCCAACTATTCAGGGTTTATTTTTGCTTTTTAGGAAGATCTCTTAAGCACAAGAAATCAGCACATTTCACTGTTTTTATTGGTATTTTATGTGATAGACCAACACAGCTGTGGAGTAGCGAAGAAAATCCATGGTTTTCAACATTTTTTACAAACACAATATACATATATATATTTATATTCAGGCCCTTTATACTGATACCCCTAAAAAAACCCAGTGGACCCAATCCACCTTTTAGTAAATGGTAAAAACTTCAGTCTTAATGTGCAAACTTATAGGGACATTCCCCAAAGACTCACTGTTAACACTGCAGAGAGGTGGTTCCAAAAAGTTTTGACTCAGAGGACACAAACGCACGATTCATCAGATTTTTTATTGTCAAACATAAAAATAGTATATGTATAATATATATCCCACTTAACAGTTATTGGGAATCTTTATCGCAACAAGTTTGTGGTTGCAATGTAATAAAATGCGAAAACGTTAAAGGGGTATGAATAGTTTTTCAAGGCACTGTAATTAGTCTTAAAATAGGGTTTTATTTCTTTGTGATTCCCTCTTGACCACATGAGAAACCAGAAGGCGTTAAAGGAGCAGTAAAGTAAAAGCTGGGATTGCCTTCATATCTGGATTTATCACGGCGACCATCAACGTCCGTAACAGCCTGCTGATTAAGTAGATCAGTTTTCCAGGAAACACTTAAAACTGAATCACCACAGAGGGATACAAGTCTCCATCATAAAGTGCTGCAGCTGGTTACGAGCTGGTCGTAAAAGGCCTCTGTTGAACATAATGGCCCGAGTCGGACATATGATTGAGGTCTGCTTTACGGAAGCTTGTTGAAAACACTTCAGCAGCTCTGATAAATGGAATCAACTCTGCCTTGCTTGCTGTCATGTTCTGATTCTCTTTCTTTCTTTTACAGAATTGATGAAACTTGCGCTTGAAGCTCAGAGAATAATGTATGTGGGCAGGAAAGGCTGTAGAGAGAGCATATGGTGACATGCAGGGATACAAGATGACCGCCTCTGCTGTCGATCTCACAGGAAGGAAGCTATTTTCAGGTATTTATGATAATCTACAGGAAGATGAGGTTGAAAAGGGCCCTGGGTTTGCAGAGGGTCATTTACAGCATGAAATGAGGCTAAATTAATCATAAAGACGTAAGTAGTGATTTAAAGATAATTACTTGAGACAGGTCTCAGAATGAATCACGTTTTTTTTATAATTATGATTTCTATTTTTTATCAATAGTTTAGATAAAATAACATTGAGTCATTAAGCTGCACTCCAAAAATAAGTAAAGATAATTGGCCTTGATTGCATTTAAAAACCATGCAATTACAGTGCAGTCTGCACCTATGGTATTTCTGGTAAAGATGCGTGAAAATCCTTAGAATAAATCCAGCCTTTAATTTCAGTACATTAATTCAGTGAAGATAAAGAAAGTCATGTTAAAAAGTAATTCTTTGATAACAAAACCACAAAAGCTAGTCTAAATGGCACCTGTAACAATTCCTATTAAAATAATTAACGTTTTGCACTTTTGAACTTTTTATTCGTAACATCTCGCATCATCTCATTGAGTGCTAGGGGTGTAAACATGGCATGAAACAGACACATTTCTCATGGATGGATGAAAAGAATAAATGATAGAGTGGATTGATGAATAATTAGGAGAAAATGTTTAGTTGTGTCTATTATTGTCGTGAGGAACACTTTATACTACATATACTGTCCACAAAACCGAAAAAAGAGTTGCATGTAAATGGGTGACAATTAAAGGAGGGATGGGCATAATCTGACAAGAGAAAATAGGAGACTGTAAACTAAAAGGAAGAGTGAAATAAACCATCATATATTTTGCCTGGGAAAGGGAAAATGATGATAATACGTTTGTAAGAATATGATCCAGAACAATATTTAGAGAAAATGTACTGACAACTGTGAATATTGATTAATCTTGCATCCCATTTCAGGAGTTAACTGTATCAGTGCAGCACCAACACACAGAAGCTAGCACTTATCTAGAACTAATCCGAAAGGTTTTTCTTCTAAACCAACAAGCAGGCAAAGAACATTAAGAATTTAGTACTCTGCAGTACTCACAGGAAGGAGGCAATGCCAAGTATGAATAAATTTGTACCGATCTGCCAAGTAACACTTAGAGACTTAAAATTCATTGTGCGTCATTCTCTAGCAGTGCTTGTGTAAAAATTAGAGCTGAATTTATACATGTAGGAGAGTGGTTGTGTTAAGTATCATACCTGTTCGCTCATGCTGTTAATGCCATCGGGCCCCAGCAGGTTGACGGCCTGTTTGACCAGGTCCGTCCGTCCACAGTTGAGCATCCTGAAGCCCAGATCCTGCAGAAACTTGGCCTCCGTGGAGGCTGCATCCAGCTTCCGGGTGGCGCAGAAACAATCTTCGGCTCTGCAGATGGAAAAGGCAGATACATTATCGTGCCTAAGTGGGGGCTTATCTCAGAAATGGATTTGGGGATCAGTGGGTATTCATCTCCCCATGCACGCTGTTAGAGAGGGGGAATGATTATTGCTCAGCTTTCACAGCTTAAACCAGAAGGAGCTCTATACGCATTGAGCTGTTTACTTTCAAAGACAATTCACTCATATTGGACTCTGCGAGTGCTCAGTCTTCTGCCTCCTCCAGGTGAGGCTTCTGCTGTGATTCGTTTTTTCTCTGTAATGATTCTTAATTGATGCTATGAACAGCTGCTGCTGATGTAGTTCCCAACAGGGTCACAGAGAAACCTCTTCATGTTATTAGCCTGATTCTACCTGACAATTATATCTGGCATTTGAAAAGAGATGCTAATTGGTAACAAACACCTTCACCATTCTGCTTATGTCTCTGCAAATGTTTGGAGTGGGAGGACTCTTAACCCATGTCACTGTGACAAAAATCCAAATTATTGATGCTGTGAGAGATAAAAGCTGTTTACTGTATAAAAAGAAAAGAAGAAAGCCTTACAGTGAGAAATATATGACAAGACTGACTGATGTCAGGCCAGACACCGATTTCTTATTTTCTGTCTATGTACTGTAACACAAAAAAACCTATTCGTGTAAAATTTATTTTAAAATGGCAATAAATGTAACTCAGACGGAGCAAAAACAAACCAAAAAAGGCTGCAGGTCTTTTGATAGAGGTGGTAGTTTTGAATCCAACTAAAAATGAAGGAATTACATGATTATCCGCTTTTCTGCATTAAAGCATATTTCCCTAGCCTTTATCCCATTTCTACTGGATCAAAGAACATGCTACGTGTGAATGCAAACTCTAAGTTAGGACAAATCCCAATTCTCCCTTGCCACTATCCCTTTAGATTGCTAAAGGGTTAGTGGCAAGGGAGAATTGGAATTTGTCCTAGCTTAGAGTTTGCAGTCACACCACTACATTCTCCTTGCTTTCATCTGTTACTTGTCCTGTGAGGGCTCCTTCACACTCGATTAAGACCACCCCAGAATCTCCAAGATTTTCACGGCCCATTTAATCATGACTGGATCATTGCGAGCTTGGAGAATCTCCTTCACTGTAAAGGGAATCCGGACACTGAAAGGCTCCTAGAACTTCCTAAATAGGTTTTTCTCACAAGAATGCTACTAACTTTCTTCAGCCTCGTTGCAACAAGCAAAGTGAAGAGAGTGTGCGAATTGGAGGAATTTGGTCTTCCCAGCTGGAAGTACACAGTGTGAATTGTTTTTCAACTTCATGGTAGGATTACTTTTGTTGAAGCGAGAGTAGCCATAAGACACGGCACACATTGCAGCAGTGATGCCAAAAGCATTGCAATATCTTACTTAGAAGATTTCCAGGCAATTTGAGCATAATGAGGTTGTAGCCTTGGAGTAAGGCCATCATGACCTTCTGCTTCAAATCTCTTACGACCTATAAACACTGGTGTGCATGGGTAAGCTGCCAGCATGCTCACCCATGCTTCACCCACCAAGATGATAAACAACCGCAAATCTTCCACTGAAGTTGTGTGCATGCATAATAGGGAGTGAACTGGGTCCTCAATGCACCTCTCCAATTACTAGGTTTCACTAGTTTTGTAATCTACATGTGAAAATGCATCCCATTATGTGCAGGGAGGTCCCAATTCACACGCATACGAGTAATTTTTGTTAATGTATTTTATGCAGTGAGATCTAAACAGCTCCAACTCCTGTTTTTGATCCATCCACTACTCAGGAGTAATTTTGCTTTGACACATATAGGTGGCAGCGGTGGTTAATTCAAGATGGCTGCGCCCAAGCAGAATGCTGATGTTAGCGATCATGAAATAAGGTCCAAATGGTAAAGCAATGAAAAATTTTTTTTTTTGTACCTAAATGATTTAATAATAACATTAATAAATAAATAAATAGTAAAATTAATAAATTCATATGGTTATGATATTTGGCTATATTTATCTTTGTAGCCTGATTGATCTAATCAGTTTTCAACCAAAATCAGTGAGTCAGTATAGCTGCACAATATATCAAACCATAATCTCCATCACAGCATACTTTAAGTGTGTGCAATGTCGCAGCAGGGAGGAACACTTGGATGCTCTATTTGAAAGGATACAATAATTCAGGGGTCTGAAATTCAAGCCCTACTCCGGCAGTTCTATGGACTCTATCTGCCCTTAATGCCCACATCCGATGTAGATTTTTAGTGGCTGAGATGCTAAAGCTCACAGAGTGATGGAGACATTGTGTAAACGTAAAGAAAAACAAAAGTGAGATAATTGTATTTGATGTCGACTTTGGTAGGTAGTAATAATATCTTCAATACATATTTTTCTGATATCCTGCAGCCCTACTCTTCAGTCCAGCTTTCTCGTTGCACAAAGGCTTTAGTCGTTCTTACTTTATCTGCCGTGGTTCACAGTCCACACCAGGCAGCAGCAGCCTGGCGGCCTGTCTCACATCGTCGCTGTCCACAGAGAAGCTCCGTCTGTGTTCAGTGTGGGTGACAGCCACCCGGATCCACTCCATCAGCGGAGGCAGAACCAAGAACGGCCTACAGAGCAGAACAGAGTTCAGTAATGATTAGCATCAGTCGTTTTAAAGTCAGATTGGATTAATTTTGATGAGGGTAATGATTTGTTTGGCAGCATGGTGTAAATAAGAGTAACTCTTATTTTTTACACATGGGTTTTAGTGACTATTTCAGTAGCCTTCCAAACGTAAAAGATTAACAGTTACAATTTAAACATATTACTAATTTATCCCATTATCAGCCATTTAGGTAAGCAATAACAATGTGAATCTATTTTATTTTTTGCAACAATTATACACATTTCCAATGGATAAAATCCTAGCTTGGCTGAAAATGAAAACACTTTTGTTCCACGTGTGAATTACAGCCTCAAACTAAAGTAATTAAAGATGTCCTTACAGATATTAGAGACGCAGCAGCACAAAATCAATACTTAAAATTTATTACAGGGACAATTCAGAGCTGAAAGGGCTCTAGAAGGGGTAACCTCTCTAAATGCTATTACCCTCATTAATCAAAAAGAGCAATGGGCTGACTGATATGTTCATTCTTCGTAATATATTTTAGAAGTGTGTATTTTAATCCCTCCAAAAAATAACCCACACACTTCTCTGTCACTTTGATTTAAAATCTTTTATACCTCACTCAGAAAAAAACTTACATTTCTCACCAAATTCCCTTATATTTCACCCTGGAGATCTACTAAACAACAACATTTTAAAGTATCAAAAGAAAGTGATGGGTGGAAGTGAAACAATGGTGTACATTACAATAAGTATTTACAGCCTCGTACCTTTATTCTGATAAAGAACTCAGCAAAAACAATCAAAGAATTAGTTCTTTTATCTCTCAAACAATCTATCATTTCATCCCATTTAAGCACGTTTTTGTACCACCTCCACAGACGCTGAGTTGTTTTGATGAAGATATACACACATTTGTCGAGAGAAGGCCTGATGGATATTTGTCCCTTTGCTTTTATTGTGCCATAAATCCATACATTTACATTCCAAATATAAAGGCTTTAATTATGAAACATTTGAATTGCTATGACAATTACAAAAAATATCCTGTTTCAACTAAAGATTGTAATTAAAGTAAACAAGTAGATTTAGTACAACATAACAACTCTATTGGTAACCATTTTGAGTTATCCTTCCAGTATGACCCGCTGTCTATGATGCCTCTAAAAAAATCAGTAAACTTGCTCCAGGTCTTTTTCGAAATTAACCTGGTTTAGTTTTTCTTCAATAAATATATTCTTCCTAAGCTGTATAGTTTCAGATCAAACCATGAGAACTGTTTTATCCTATTTAATCACCCTGCTTGTCATCCTGTAGAGCTATTCAGGCCCTCGCTACTCGTCTCCAACCTTTCAGCTGAATGCTAAATAGAGATTTGTCTCTGAGGAATCGAAAGTCTGCTGACGTGTCCCTCTGCCTGACATTCCTGATGCTCCCCAGGGTCGTCTGGATGGAGTTTTATCATTTTCAGCAAGGAAGACAGAAAGATGTTGGAATATATCTGTCCATCAAGCTGCTCCAGGCCCAGCCAAGTGTCAGTTCTGACCAACCCACACTGCCGGAGCAAATATCTTGAGCAAGGAAGTAGAAATTTTACTTGTATCTCTGTACCCAACAACGATAATTTACCTGAAAAGTACCAATACAAAAATGGGAAGAGGTTTGGTGTTTATGGCTGAGCAGATTCTTTTTGCTGTTTTAGCAATCCTCTAACATTTTGTATAAAACCATGATGAAGGAATGCCAAAAACCACATATAACCACATTGTTAAAAACAAAGGTCAGTGAGGAAACAGGAATCATGATGAAATGAAAAGAGGTAACATTTCCACAAAGAAATAAAACCCAGACATCCCTTGATACACTCCAGCTTGTTCAAGGGCATCCCAAGGTGCTCATTCTAGGAGATAAAAGCGTGCTGTTGCAAAAGGATTGGTGGGCCAGCAACTTTTACATGTATCCCAGGTCATACACTAGAATCAAATGGCTGAATTGCCTCCTACACATGCAGTGATATTTTAAAGAGTCCTGCTAACAACCCTATTACTTCAAACAGGTGTGTTAAAGATGAGAGTCAGCTAAACATTTCAGGACACCTATCCTGGAGGACTGAAATTTGAATCCCCCTGTTCTAGCAGATCCCAGGTTCCTCATCCTTATGGACCACAAGGTGCTCTTTATAGTGCCTCTAGTTCAGTCATTCTAGAACATCTCAAGGTGCTTGTTCTAGGGGATCCCAATCTGACCAATCTGGGACATCCCAAGTTACTAATTTGTGGACATTCTAATGAGCTAATTTTATGGGATCCCACAGTTCTTTGAAGTTTGTTCGAATATTGATTAGGTACGAGACTTGATTTTGTTGGAGGAGTTCAAGAACTGGTTACGGGAGAGAACTGCAACCTACATTAATGAATAAAAGGCTGTGAATGTGTCAGATGCTGCGGAATTGGCAGACGAGTACGTGCTGAGTCATAGGGAGCATAATGTGGGTCATAGTAAGTCTAGATATGGGGGAGTGTGGGTCGGCCCCATGGGGCGAAGCAGTTTGATGTGAAGAGCCCAGCTTCACGTGTGAGTGATCGGGTTTGTCACCAAATCTCACAAGCGTTGACACATTAAAGCGGACTGTCACTTGCTCAAATTCAAGTCCAGGACGTTTAAGCGAAATTCAGAAGCAGTTGGTTTAGCTGCGCCGATGCGTAACGTCAAACGAGAAGCGAAAGGCGTTGACTTTTTTTAGACTTGTGATTCCTATCTGCCTTTCGTCCGTGAAGGGTTATGTGTCATTAGTGTGAAAAGGTGCGGGTCAAGATATTTAGAGACACAGGGGCATTTGAGTCCTTCAAATTAGTCAATGTGTTAACATTATCCGGTGAGTTTGAGACAGGCACATGTGTTCTGGTCCAGGGAATGGGGTTGAACGTGCTCTTTGTTCCATTGTATAAAGTGTCTCTTTAGTGCAAACTGTTTGAAGGTGACGTATTGTTGGCTGTGCGCCCTGCGTGGTCAATTGAAGGCATCTCCGTGATATTGGGTTTAGCGAATGCGCGTATGTGGTTGAACGCTACCCAGTTAACTGTTAACTAACTCGGAGAAAGTGTCATGAGTAATTTCTGAGACGGATGAGAATAGCAGGGAGTTCCCAAATGTATTTACAGCACGGTAACATGTGTCATGGTGTGCACTCAGGCTGGGAAAAAGGAGAAACTTGTGAAAAATGTTTACCTGCCTTTGTCTGATTTTCCTGTGTCCCTGTCTCGTAATAAGCTGACCTGTCTTTAAAAGGTCTTTTTGATCAGGTGCGTCCAACGAGTCAAGTTTTGGATTGTGCGTCTGGGTACTTCATTCAGGATTCACTGTTGCTGAGAAAATGGTTGCCACATGCTGACATTGTTGGTGACCCTGTGTTTCAAATTGTTGTGCCCAGTAAACTTTGCTCTGATGTGTTAAAGGTTGCACATGATTAAGCACTTGGATGTGGGGAAGACATATGATCGGGTCCTGAGACATTTATTCTGGCTGCATCTTAAATAGGACGTTTCATCATCCATTAAGACGTGTCATGTTTGTTGGCCCACTGCCAAACCAAGTTTTGAAGCTGTTCCTGTTGAGTCCAATTGTGCCAGCCTTTGAACCATTTGAACACTCCCTTACACCCAATAACTTCTAGGGCGGTGGTGGGTACACTTAACCAATTCATTTCGGTGGCATTCCTAAAGTGATACAGTTGAACAGAGACACCAATTTTTTTCACATTTGTTGATTCAGGCTCTGAAACAGCTCAGAGTACGGCACAGTAAAGCGACAGCATACCATCCAGAGAGTCAAGGGGCATTTGAAAGTTTTTATCAGTCACTGAAGTCTCTCCTGTGAGCTTACTGTACAGAGTTGGGGGGGCAACTGGGAGGTCACCCAGGAAAGCACAGGGTTTAGCCCAAAGGAATTGGTTTTTGCACACACAGTGAAGGGTCCTTTGGCTGTGGTGGAAGACTGTTTAAATTAATCTGATCCACTGAAAAACTTGGACTATGAAAATGGGTTTAGAAGACGCCTATAGGTAGAGAGGAAGTTGGTTAAAGAGAGAATGACTGTTACCTATTTAGGCCGTGTGGTTGTCCAGGGTGAGGTTCGCCTTATTGCAGCTAAGGTTCAGGCGGTGGAGCAGTTTCATGCGTTTTCTTGGGCTCGTTGGGTATTATAGATGTTTTTGTCCAAATTACTCGCTTTTTGGTGAATAATGATGTTAAATTTGAATGGTCTCCCCTCTGTCAGCAGGCGGTTGAAATGTCTAAATCAGCATCTGGTCCGATGTTAATTATTCCTCCAGCTGTACAGTTTAGACTTTCGCTATATTAAAGGAAAAGATAACATTGCAACAGACACTTTGTCGTACGCTCCAGTATTGTAGCTAAAATTGCCTGTGTTTCTTCTCCCTCCTTCCTTCTTGCTGGGGACCACGTGGGGCCAGGGTGTTCCCGGATGGGATAAAAGGGGCTTCCGCCTCAACTCTCTTGTGGCCTCTTCCAGATCAGCAGTTCCTGGGCTTACACCTGCATGCCCATGCTGCCGCCAACATCATTCTGCCTCTGGTTTGTGAGACCATCCACGCTGCCGCCATGAGGGCTTCCTTTGGCACAAACACTGCGCTATAACACTTTATTTCACTACACCCTGCCTTTGCCATATGCACCTACAGCACACCAAACATTTACACTGACAACATGCAGATTGATCAATCTTTATTTTAAATAAATGCCTTTAAAAGGGCCTAAAACTATTTTGGTGTCATGTCCCTGCTTTTCTTTGTAATGGCTTTTGAGCTGGGTCTTAACAGAATGGATCACAAAGAGTTCAATATTATGCAGCCCAAGGTGCCTGTTCAAGGGGATCCCAAGTTATTCATTCCAAAACATCCCAATGTTCTCATTCTAATGCATCTCAAGGGGTTTATTCTACTGGAATGCTAAGCTTTTCTCAGGCCAGAAGCGATCGTTTCTCCAGCAAATTCTGGGTATCCCCTGTGATGAGACTTGTCTTGAAAACCTATTCTAAATCAGTTTATCTCCTCTTCTTATAACCACATTTAGTTTTGTGGGTATGATTTTATCAGGATATTGGTGAATATTGTTGCAGGAAGGTCTGTGATGTTAAACTAATTACAAAGGTTATTTGTAGCGCTACTAATCTCATTAATTTCAAATAAAGCTTAGTGAACCTGGTTTCACATCTTCCTCATCCTCTTCATTTCAGTTCATTTTTTGCAACTCCTGCAGCTTACCTCTCAGTTTGTAAGGTGACTTTGGACGGCTCCACATTGGGGTTCTCCCACTCCATCTGCGGGCAGTGCATGAAGTAACACAGGGTATAGAGGGCTTCGGGTTCCCAGTGAACTGTGGTGCTAGTCTTCTGGTGGACCGGTGTCCCATTGCTGGGGTTCTTGATGTGTAATGGCTGGAGGTGATGCATGGCTCGGGACACCAAATCACCTGCAAGACATTTTTTTAAGAAGTCGCATTTAACAAAACTGAGCTCTAAATCAATTTCTACAACATTGGAGGTTTCACTGCACTTATTTGGCATAAAAAGAAACTCATTCCCCTTAAACACAAACCCTTTGATTTAGTCTATTGAATAAACTACAATATGCCCACACAGTTTTGAGTGGGAAATTACTGCCTTAAAAGGCATCCTACACACATAGCTCTGATTTTCTTCTTTATTCTCAAAAGGGTTCAATTTCAGTTCATTTATTTAGCGCCAGTTCCCAACAAAAATGTTTTACCTAAGAAGTAACTGGGCCTGGTTAATATACACAGAAAACTGTACAATTAAGTCTGATTTAGTCTGGTTTAAAATATTTCTAATTGCTCAAGTGGAGAATTTAGCTATGTTGGTGTTTTGTTTGTGATGATTCAGATTTAGATTCAGAAAACTTAATTAGTCCCACTGGGCAACTTTGCAGCCCTCCAGTCCCTACATTCACCTCTAATATGCATCCTGAAACCAAAATAACACATTTTAGTCTGTATGTCACTTAAAGAAATCTAGTTAGGGTGGGTATTGTCGATGTTCAGCAGAATGATTACAAAGGAAAAGAAAGACCAGATCTTGGAGTGAAGTCCTGGTGTTGAAAGGCGTCCCCTGAGGTGAGGTTTGGTTCTTAGATCAGGATGGAGCCTCTTTTGGAGGATGGATGGATGGATGGATCCTTGATAGATAACATGGTCAAATGGATAGAGGGATAGATGGATGTACAGGTAGAAGGAAATATGAAATGTTGGATCTCTTAGGTCGAAATGTAGAATATTGGAGGATGGATGGATGGATGGACAGTTATGGGTGAGGTTTGGTCATCCAATCCTGATGGCCCATCATTGGAGGAACACCCTCAGCACTATAGTAACATCTCTCCAAAGATCACAGCTATAATAATTTAATTTTATAAGGTAATATCTGCAACCACAGAGATTGACTTGAAATCTTCTCTCTGCATGACCATCCATCCATTTTCCATTTTTTATGCCCTGTCATGCATGACATTTTATGCAATTTTCTTTTAAAAATGCAGTCCATTGCTTGAAACATGATCTAATTCAAGCTGTGTTTGTGCACACCAAGAGTAAAGAAAAAGAGGACTAACATTTTAAACAGAGTATTTCTGCAGTTAGGAACTTCAACTGCTAAAATTCAGCACATCCACTGCACACTGGCAGATACTTAGGACTGACATTCAGTGAGGCATAATTCTTAGATTTACAGCACTTCGCAGCTGTAAATTGATTAGGTCATTAGTGATGCATTTAAGAATAACGATTAAACTGCTGTAAAGAGGGAAAATATTGCAGAGTAAGGCTGCAGGGGTTTTTTCACAGATAAATTTATTCCTCCATTGATCTGATTATTCATTCAGTTTACTGGAACACTGGAGCTTAGAGGCTCTGTGAAGAATATCAACAATGAACGATGATAAGAACAAAATTCATTATTTTGATTGATGAGTGATTTCGGACAGCAAGAAGTGTGAAAAGTGAAGTAAAACAACTGAGTGAGAGGAATTGTGATCACTCTGTTGCATCTATGCGAGACCATTCCACCTTAAGTACAAGTAAAACTAACAGCTGAAATGTGCATTTTCAAAGTTGAACATCCTGCTTTCTGATGAACAATATGAGTAAGCTTTAAAGCAGGAGACTGCAGTTCCAAGAAATGACAAAACTCCTCACTACAACACACTACATGATTGCTTTATAAATAAATATCTGCATTGTTTTTTTTAAACAACTAAAATTAGAGACGCAACACAAACAGTAATACCACAGCTGTCCCTCTGAGCTACAACCTGGAGACAGTCAAAGACAATAAACAAGCTTTCCCAGGCTTCATTAATTGTTTCTGTGACTTTGATTTTGTCAGCAGGACAACATTTGCTCCTGACTTCTTTGCTGTAATTATCCCACCAACACTCCTGTGGGGTTCATGCTTCAGCTCATTTGAATTAATCACAGGGGACAGCTTACTGCCTTCATTTCTCCAAGTCCTATTTGAGTTAGAAGGACTCATAACAGCCAAAATGCAGTTTCCCTTTCCCTGTAAAAATGTTTAAAATAGAAACTAATGCTGATCAGTTAAAATGTCTCAATTCTACCCAAAAAACGTTACTATCCACCATTGCTTCGAGCTAAATGCAAATGTTTGAACACCAGAGTAACGTCAATAGTTCTTTCATGCTAACATTTTGTTAGCATGAAAGCTAATGTTAAGGGCAGAATCGATTGAGGTTTCATAGTCGAGCGTACCAATTTCCTACATACCTGGTAACAAATTCCTACATTTCCCACACTTTCTGCCTTGCCATCGAAAGATGGCAATTTGCTGTGTAGCTTTGAAAAAACAAAAAGGAAACAAGGCGATATTAAAGGCCCTTAAACCAGACTAGGGGAATACACCTGTCAGTGCGGCACAGAGAGTGCGGTGACACCTACTCACGACCGGTTGCTCAGAGTAGTGCATCACATATAAAACAGTTCGATGTGGAGACCTTTTCCCATCAAGCAGTATATTGTGTGACAATGTGTACCGGTCGTAAAAATTGAGCTTTGTGCGGATATGTCAAGTACGCCCAACTCTGTTCTGCCCTTACGCTTGCAGTAAAAGCTGTAATGGGATTGTTATTAATTTTAAGAAACGGGGTCAAACAATGAGCAAAAATAATATTAGCTTCTGTCTCTTTACTGTACGCCCTTTTATTATTTTTGTGTTTTATAACTCTTATTAGGCTAGTGAGGTTTATAAAATCTTTAGGCCTACTGACAAAACCATGTAACTCTAAAATCAAATTTTAATAAACAAAGGTTTATGGAAATGCCACTGATTAAATAAATGCTAAATTCCAGCTTTATGTCGAGCTAAATATGAAACTTAGCATACCACAGCATGCTAATAGTGTGTAAGCATCTAAGCTAATGCTAACAATAAGCAGTAAAAGCTGTAGCTGGTAGAACATTTTATGATTCTGAGGTATAAGATCAAACAATGACAAAAAATATTAATATCTTCTGGCTCTTTACTGTACACTCTTTAATTGCTTTCCTATTTTACTAACTCTTAGTAGGCTGGTGAGGGCCGACAGTGTATAGTCATCACAGATAAAACCATTTAACTCTAGAAGATAACATCAACAAACAAATGTTTAAAAGAACGCAACTTGTTAGGTAAATTTTAAGTTACCCAACTAACTAGCGGCTAATGCTAACAATGAGCAGTAAAAGCTGTGACTGATGGAAGTTTAATTTGATTCTGGGGTAGCTAAATGCTACTAGCATGACAGCTTGCTAACAGAGTGTTCATATCTAAGCCAATGCTAACAATAAAGAGAAAATGTGATTTAATTGATCTGATTTTGAGAGAGAAATAAAAGGGATTAAACATCAATATTTGAACACTTCTAAAAGAAAGAACTGAATATCTAAGAGGGTGTCCCTTTTTTTTCGCACCAAGACAGTGTCATAAAAATACATTTTAGAATGGCCTCTCCTGGCCTCCCCAGTTTGCAGCTATTTTAATTTCATAAAATTAATTGTTTATCTCTAGGTTTGAACCAGTGCTTTCATGTATTATGATGATGAAATCTGACTGAGTCTGAGATGGATGATTCTTCCTCTGTCCTCCGACTCACTGTCAAGGCCTATCGCCACCCGGAGGACAAGATGTGGACATTTAATCATCAGTTAGTAATACGGCCATCTCAGAGCTCTGCCTTTGGGGCACATTAGCAATTCGATGGCAAATATTAATCACAGTCAATTACAGAACATGCAATCATCAACAGAGAGAAGCAGTTACTTTTACCAGCAGTTCTCATGATGGAATTAATCCCCGGTGGACACGGTTGAGACGAAGCACAAGAAGGTTACAGGTAACCATCTGTGCTTTAATAGATATTGGATATGCTAAGATGTAGTGCACGAAAAGGTTTTTAGACTAATTAAATCAGAGGTTAATGGCTTTTTAGTTGTAGTTTACCAAGCTTATTTAAAGGCTGTGATAAACAAAGGATGAAAGAAGGATGTTATTTGCACAGTCACAGAAACTCCAGAGGGAAGCAGGGGAGGCTGAGTCACAAGAGAAGCACTGATCCATCACCTAATTTGTCTTCTTGTGTTCTAAGATCACAGGAACATGACACATTGTTTGTGTTGATAAAAAATCCAACAAGGAATGCAACAAGGCATTAACCAAAATGATATGACCAAAAACAAAGAACTGAGAGAACAAATAAATTGTCATCTTACGGAAACAACAGGATGATTAATTCGGGTTAATACACCAAACGTCAGAGCAGCACTTGATGCTCAACTTAAAATACCACACTGACCAAAACAGCAAGTATAAAAAGGGCAGAAACAACAAAGGAGCTTTGTAAGGATAAGAGAATCCATTAGTAGAGCTGCTTGTCAGACTGAAGCATTGACATTTACCCTTTACAGAAACCAGAGGTACACAACATATAATTCTCCATGTCTGTTGATGTTTCTGGGAAGAGAAATATATATAGTCTCATCAACAAACTTCAATGTATTTTATTGGGACTTTATGTGACAGACCAACAGAAAGAAGCAAATAATTGTGAAACGGAAGAAAATGGACATGGTTTGTAACCTTTTTCACAAATAATGCTATTATGTTAAATGTGACTTTCATTTGTACTCAGTCCACCTGAGCAGATACTTTGTAGACCCCCATTTGTCTGCTACTACAGATCGAATTCTTTGGTCTCTACCCGTTTTACACATGTTGGAACCAAAAACTTTGATGATTATTCTGTAATTAATCTGTAAACAGAAGTTTGGAAGTCATTTTATTGTAGCTCTGGCTGTAGGTTTAGGAGGTCGTTGTCCAACTATAAGGTGAGCATCCACCCAAGTTTTAAATCTTTTTGCACCCCCAAACAAGTTTTCACTTTAACTCTAACCAGCTCTTCTGTCACTTTAAAAGAAGGCCATCCCATACCATAATGCTGCCATCACCATGTTTCATTGTGGGGATGGAATGTTTAAGGTGATGTGTAAGGTTTTTAAGGCTTTCTTTTAACAACTGGTTTCTTCTTGCCACTCTTCCATAAAGGCCAGATTTATTGAGTACACAACTTACAATTGATTTGTCAAAGTTTCTCCCACTCAAGCTCTGAATCTGTGCAGCTCCTTCAGAGCATCCATGGGCCTCTTGGGTGCTTCTTGGATTAATCCTCGTCATGCCCGGCCTGTCAGTTTAAGTGAATGGCAATGTCTTGGTAGATTTGTAGTTGTTCCATACACTCTCTACAAGCAGATGATGGATTGGACAGTAATCCATAAGATGGTCAAAGCTTTGGATATATTTTTATATCCTTACCCTGCTTCTTCTGTATGCTGTGTTACCTGGTCTCCATGATGATGATGTTTGTTCACTGATGTTGTCTAACAAACCTCTGAGGGCTTAACAGGATGGCTGTACGTATACTGAGATTAAATTACATGCATGTAGACACTGTTTAATAATTCAAGGCAATTGGTGTCACTGCATTTTATTTCAGGGTACCACAGTAAAAGAGGCTGTATACAGATAAATTCTACACTTTTTCTACATTCTACAATTTTTATTTGTACAAAATCTGAAAACTGTGTAAGCTTTTCCACTACACAAAAAGCAGGATATGGAATTCAGTTTTGCAGGATTTATAATCTCTTGATTTCTAGGCCAGAATGACTATAATCATCAGAAGTCAGATGAATTTGCTTTAGATGTTTTTCTCCAGATTAGGTATTATACAAACACAAAAACTGCTTCAGAAACAGCAGCAGGATATCTGGAACATATAACTTACAAAGGATACTTGAAGTCAGCAGCAGCATGACACCATCTGTTTTTCTGCAGGTTTTAATCACAATGGGAAACAGAATAATTAAATATTTTGCTTTGGATCATAAATCATTAACACTTGCTTTGTTTTCTACACACCTATGTCCACTAGTAAAGCCAGCAAGCATTAAATCTCTTAGGCCCCTTTTTTGAAAGAAATTCAGACTGAAATGCACAATTAGAGTCCTGTGATACAAGATAGTGTAAAATACAGTGAAATATCTTTTTAGGAAAGTGCTTGTTTCTGGATCAAAGCTGTCTAGCTCAGCAGACATCATCACAGTTACTTCTTTTTGGCTATTAGCGCCAGACTGCTGCCATTGATGATTCTGAACAAAAGCAACACCAAAGCACTGAAAAAGCTCCACTCCCCAGTAAAAGCAGATGTAAGTTTATGTAATTTATCAGAAAAAACATCCAGGGATCCAAGAAGTGATCCTATTCATTTACAACTACAGCATAGCAAAACCAGAACACTTGTTGATAGTGACCCATTTTACTTTGAAAAGTGTATATAAAATCAAGGTTGTCTTATTGTTCCATTTGAGTAGTTTTAGATTTACCATTTTTTGAAAGTGAAAGAAAAGCTTACATGTCTTCTTGTGCAGTAAGAACCTTCCAAATGAAACCTTTATTCTTTATAATGACTCATTTATTTACTTGAATGTCTCCTCTAAAACCTACAGCAGCCCTAGTGGGACTGTATCCGTTTATGACAAATTACTTTTATATTTATGATTTTTATTCTCCCCTGTGCCAAATGAGCTGAGCTGTTATGTTTCATCTCAAATGTTTTCTACCCATTTTAAAATGTGCCAGAAATGTTCAGATGTGTACTAAAGCACAGCAACGAGGACTGTCAAAGTGAACACAATAATAACGCGTTAATGTAAATTCCTTCTGACGGCTTTATTTTCTTTGATACGTCATTAACGTCCTCAAACGCCCTTTCTGACCTATAGCTCGCCACTGTTGTCAGGAGGTGATGCCATCTAGGTGGTGTTGAAAGCCCTCCTTCTCCTTCTCCTTGCCAGCAAACCAACTAGGATAGCTTTCAACAGAGACGTCTAAATAATTAAACAAAAAACTAACTTTAAACAACCTTAGCTAAATGGGTCGCTACAGCTTCCAGGCCGCTTAATATTGTGGATGACAACTTATACTTAAAATAACCGGGGACTACTGGACATTTGTAAGTAATCACAGTTACCTTGGTTACTTTGGTCCACAATGGAAACTTCGGTTGCAGTGTCTGACTGGTATTAAGGTAAAAGAGAGACACTTCGCAGACATGTGGGCTGCGCACTTCATGGAAGTAGATAGAGAGTGGCTATACTGAACATAGAGTCAACACACTGACGAGTGATAGCGCGCGCAACATGATCTCTGTTGCCATGCAGCTACCCTTTGAGCATATGCCTTTTGTCACGCATAGCCATCACCGTTTCTCTACAGAGCAGTCGTTTGACAGTGCATTAGCCAAATGCAGAAAGGCTGTAGGCCATTTAAAGCACAGCCTGCCAAACACGACGGAGCTGGAACATCAGCAAATGACACGTTTTCAAAAGAAAGAGACTTGCACAGGACATGTCAACCGGATGGAATAATACCCTGGAAATCATGAACCACTGAGATATGCACTGTTTGCACATGGAACCATAGTCACTATGCCAACACACAGAAAGCTGGATAAACTGAACAAGTTGGAGGCTGTGTTGGAGCACTGCAGGTAATTTACTGCCATTAATAGCATGTTTGTTTGTTTCTTAATGAAAATGAGTCATTGTCTGCGTGTGTTTGAGGAAGGGAAGGAGGGGTGGATGAGGGGGCATGAATGAATAACGGTTAAGTCCTAGTCTGTATGTATGTCTATATTTGTGAATGAAAGTATCAAGTCACTGATGTGCTTTTCTCTAAATGCAGGAACATAACTGCTCAGTGGTGCTACCAGCAGTGTGTCACCTGTTGTGGATCATGGAAGTCTCTGAGGATGACCTGGCAGAGATGGTAAAATTCAATGAGACCTTCAAAGCAGAAATGGAGAAACCCAAAGTAACAACACTTGATCCTTGGTTTAAGAACCTCAACAGTTGACAAGGGAGGGCTGAGGTGTAGTGCTTGATCATTGGTTTGCTAAATGAGGGGGAGAGTCCTGCACAGCATGAACCAGCCACATCTGAGCATCCAAGAAGAGCAACCCTCATGCTTGCCCCAGATTCTTCATCTAATAAGGAGGACTGCACTAAGAAATTTGTGAAGGGAAGGGCAGAGCCAACTATAGTCATGAAGGACTGTCTCTAGCACTGGTCGTCCAAACAAGAAGGAGCACATAGTGAATGGCCATACTTGCCCACGAGTACTTGGCAACCCCTGAAACATGTGTACCATGCTAGAGATTTCGTAATTGTCTGGGCATGTTGTTTAGAAGAAGCAAGCAGCGCTTTCATCAGAAAAATGTCTTGTTTGCTTGTAAAGCTGGTTAAGGGCAACAAATAAAAAGAAATGGGCACAGCCTATATACAGTAAGTTGTAGTGTTCCCCCTTCATGGTGTTATGTTCATGTAAGAAAAAGGAGAAGGAGATAAGTGTTGGTTACCCAGCATCTGTTGAACACAACAGGAGAGCAAACCCAAACATTATATCTTTTACAGTGACATAAAAGCTATAGCTAAATAGCACTTTTTTAGACTGCACTTAGGCAGAGTGCTAGCTCTGTCTCCACTGTTAGGTTGTTTTTGTATTTTGTAATTTGAGTTTCTCCACTTTGATCCCCTCTAAATAGTTTGGCTTTTAATGAACTCTAATTATTGGGATAAACAACAATATACAAAGTATACCTTTTAAATATTTTTGATCTGGCAGCACCAGTTATTTTGTTGAATATCTTGGACAGTAATAGTTATTGTTTAAGACAGTTAAACTAATAATAAACATATATTTGTGGAAGGAAAGCATTTGCCCCCTTGCAAGCTTACTAGAACATTAAAAACAGAAAAAAAATATTCCAGGATACATTTAAAAGAGATGAAAAAAAAAACCTCAGACTACTTGGCGATTAATTACAAGTGAACAGTGGACATGCATGCGATTAATCCCTATTAGAGATTAGAGATGACAGCCCTAACAGCAGAATATGAAAAGCAAATTTTGTTTGTGCCGCCAAGGCTGATCACAAGGAAAGAAAAGTAGAAAGACTCTGACAATAGGCCTCTAAATGTGGGTAGTGCGTTTTCCCCTTGCGCCATGTTTACCTTTTCATATGGGCATGCTAATACATTATTTGTATGCATGACTATTACCACTCACAAAGATACTTCTAAAATGCTAATATTTAGTCCATTTGCTTGCACTTGGCTAAGAATATTAATATTTGCATTTTTGTTATATTCGCCTAAAATAAAACAGCTGGTAATGCTAACACTTACCAGGCTTGATTATGTTTAATTGGCATATGAATACAGAATATGAAACCAAATAACGTCTCATCTTTTATAATCAAAAAAAGCCCCAACCAAATTTCTATTTAAAA